>VZRZ01008700.1:19296-101048 GCA_013398175.1 Climacteris rufus | reverse complement strand
TACATGGCGTGCGCATGCGTACTACTTTGTCTCCTTCTTAAATATGTTGTCACAGAGGCGTTACCTTCTTCTCTAATTGGCCCAGCTGTGGCTTGCAGCATGTCCATCTTCAGAGCCATCAGAGACAGGCCCTGGCTGGACAGCTGTGGAAGCTTCTGGCAGCTTTTCACAGGAGCCATCTTGCTGGCCCCTACCACGCCCAAAAAACCAGACCCTGCCAAACCACCACATGAAGGATGTGTAGAAATTTAAAACTCTTCAAGGAGATATTTTTAAGGGTCTGGTTAAAACTCCCAGGAAAGAGATTTCCAAGAACAATCTGAAAAGATAGCCTTAGACACAACGGAAAATGAACAGAGGATATACTAAATTTAAACAGAAACTTCTTCTATCTTATTTCAGTTTAAACTAGCATAGATTTATTTTGTCATAATATTAGAGACTGAAAAGGAGAGACAAGGCCATATATTACTCTCAGTTTCCACCACTGCACATGGTAGTATCTCTGTAGAAGTTGTTTAAATGTCATTGGTTTTATACCAAAGTAACTAAATGAGTTTAGCTGATGATAAAGAATGACATATGTGGGCTAATGCACCGAACCTATGTTCTTCAGCTTGGTGAACATGCAGTAGTGGAATGCCATCAAAACAGTTTTTCTGAAGATTAATTTCTTCATTGGAGCTATTTATTGAAAAACACTGAGTTTGATTGTTACATCCAGCATTTTATTGATTACTCTTGAATATTTGCTATAGCTGTCCAATGTTTACTTTGGGAACACTTTATACATACTGTATAAAGTAATGCATGGCTGTGTTAATGCTCTTCTCTGCGATTTTTACTGCATGTCCAGAGCCAGTTTATCATTTATGTAGGATTACAATCAGCATCAAGCATATGCTTTCTCATTTTGGACAAAGGGCTACTAAAATAGATGTTCTCTGGATAAAACTACCAACCTATTTTCACAAATACAGGTTGTGAACCGAATCCAGTTCAATTCCAGATTCTAATTTATATGAACTTAGAAACAAATCATGATGTTGGCAACTTCTTCAAATAGGAAATAATTAGAGACATAAATAAAAGTAAATCAGAAAAATAACTTGAGGTGACATCTTTTAATGGCCTTACAGGTAGCCACCCCCAAAACATCTCCAGTGTACAATTTTTCAGGGGCAGAACAGTGAAGTGAAATGAGAGGATAAAAAATTCTAGCTGGTAAAAATTTGAAAGCAATATGATATATAGAGAATAACTTCAGAAGAGCACAAGCTGGAAAAATGTAATATTGTTATAATTAACATCTAGGATAATAAAAGCAATTTTTAATACCTTGTAGGCTTCTATTGATCATAGAACTCAACATGATGATATGAAGCAGAAAATACAAATAAAACTTGTTAACAATTGTAAATGCTGATCAAACTATAAATTAAAGTAATGTATCATAATGCCTAAAGTGTTTACATTCAAGGGTGTTAGTATTGTATTATTTATCAAAGTTAATTAGCTTTGTCAGAGAAGAAGCAATATCCAACAAGTTTCTAGAACTAGTTAATAAAATGTCAGCCTTAGTGGGATTTATCTTCATAAAAATTCTTCACTGTTCATATATTAATATTACCCAAACAATCAGTCAAGACTAAGACAGATCAAGTATAATTAGGTTGAAGTGCTGGATAAATCTGTTAGTACTAAATCATATTGAGAAATAAGAAATTACAGTTATTACACATACCTCCAGCAGATATTTTCTGAATTGAACCCCCAAAACAAGTTCAACCATAAATTTTTAAATACAAACATAATGTAATGTCAAATATGCATTTTTCTTCTTGAGACAAGGCTTTTCAGATGAAAGTAGCAACCAGAAATTGAGGACAAATAAAGTCATTTAATAGATTATTCAATAAATCAAGATATAGCATTTGAAAGCATCTGAGAATCTTGTTCATGAAATGCCATAAAATTATTATATTTAAATCTGTGTATATTTTATTTTCTGATGCAAAAATGGATAATATGACACTTGCATAGAAATAAACACAGCGGGTAGCATATAGATGATGTCTTGTTGGTAAATGCTCTGTTTAAGCAAATTCAGGAATTTGACCACAGACTCAGAGGGTTGGGTTAGAAAGGACCTTAAAGATCATATAGTTTCAAGCCCTCTGGCTTGGGCAGGGACATATTTCACCATATCAGGAATTTCTTCCTAATCTAAACCTGCTCTCTTCCAGTTTAAAGCCATTACTCCTTGTCCGGTCCCTACATGATCTTCTAAATAGTGCGTCTGTCTTTCTTGCAGGCTCCCTTTAGGTATTGAAAGGCTACAATTGTGTCACCCCGAACCCTGCTCCTTTCCAGGCTGAAAAATCCCAATTCTTTCAGACTTTCCTGGGTGCTCCATCCCTGTAATAATTTTGATAGCCAGCTCTGGACTCAAACTGAACAGGTCAATATTCTTCCAGTGCTGGGGATCACAGAGTGCATCCCAGAGTATGCAGTACTTAAGGTGGGAGTCTCACCAGAGTGGAGTGGAGGAGAAGAAATCCCTCTCTCACCCTGCTTGCTCCGCTGCTTTGGATGCAGCCCAGGATACAAGTGGCTTTCTGGGCTGTGAATGCACATTCCTGGGTTATGTCCAGCCTCCCATCCACCAGCACTGCCAAGTCCTTCACAACAGATCTTCTCCTTAATCTGTTCATTCCCCAGCCTGGATTGATACCAGGAGTTGTCCCGATCCAGGTGCAGCACTTTGCCCTTTGTCTTGTTAAACCTTGTGAGATTCCCATGGGTCCACTTCTCGAGCTTGTCCAGGTCCCTCTGGATGGCATTCCGTCCTTCAGGTGTGTCACACCCAACACTCAGCCACATACAAAACCTCTTACCTACTGTGAAGAGGCAACCAGAAAGGTGAGCCAGGTGAAGAAAAATTTCACTTGCTACTGTGAGCATGATCTATCCTCCATTCACTCCTGTCAACAGCTACCTTCTCTCTTGCTGAGGGATGAACAGAGGGTCCCCTTGATTTAGAATACTTTTTGCTGGCTGCTGCTGTCCAGGGAGGCCAGAACTTGGTTCCAACAGCCTATCTCCCTTTCTGAGCATATCTGCTACCTAGAGGATGATGACACTAATTGAACTCTAGAGCAGGTAGGGTATGTGCAGTCTGGCTCCCTGAATTGCCACACCACTTCCTGGCTGCTTGTGCTCCCTGGGTGCGACTTTTCTATGGGCCAGGGTGGGTGCAATCCCTGCTGACTGCCCACAATGATGCACAGCTGCTTCTGAGTCATGGCTCCACCACTTAAGACCTGTTAAATGGGAGAAGTGTTTGCTTCTTTTAATTATGGATGTAGAACAAGCAGCAATACTCTTCTGAAACTCTGAAATTTTACCGAACAGAATAGTTATGCAAGAGATCTCAATGGCAAGAAGTTATCTAAGGCCAAAAGGTATCATTTGAAATGGTGAGTCATATGTACAAGTTTCATTCAGGGATCTGAATTAGTTTTCATAGGCTATACATCTGAACTGCACATGGTCTATAGATGGTGAACTTCAGGGGTAACTAATTTCAAACGAATAGTGAAATCCTAAAGGTAGAGGCCACAGAAAATCTCAGAAATGACAAGTTTGAAAAAACATTAACAGTTGTATATTTAGCAAATGAGCAGGGCTATGGACCCACTAATATACATGTTTTTTCCTCATGCTTATGCCTTATTAAGTATATTAGTAGTTTCTTCACTTCTTTAAAAACTACTTGCTGATGTAGCTTCAATTAACACCTTATTAGTCCAGAACCTCATTAAAAACCTTATCTGCCCTTTAATAGGGATGGGTAAAGTTCAGTTTTTAACTATAAAATAATTTTTATACTGTCATGATAATATAGTTACGTTAACTACCAAAGTCCTGATAGAAACATTAAAGAAGCCCAGTGGGAACTTAACATTTAATGAGCTGTGAGTCAAGACGTAAAGGCAGAATCCTTCTCCATGACTTGAGATACAATAAAGAGTATAAAAATGCATTACATGATATTACACATTTACATAAGATGTAGTAATATATACTAACATGTCTCCAAGTAATAAATGAAGAATACAGAGAAATTGATATTCTAATTTTGTCTCACAAGAAAGATGTGAGGAAATTAAAAGTCACCCAGAGGGAACTTAGAGGCTGAAATTATCAAAGAAGCAGTGGAAAGCAGTTGATGAAACAAATGAGAGAGAAAACAAAGGTGAAAATTAGGATAGAAAAAATTCAGATGGATTTTGATTTTACTTACCAAGACACCTTTGGCCATCAACTGAAAAAATCTATTTTGGCTATGTCTGTAATATATTCTAGTCATAGCATCTTACATCTTCACCTAAGGTAGTTTCCTTTAAAGGCTTAATGCAGAAGAAACATGAGGTGAAGAACAAGCTGCAGTGTATAGAGTGCCAAAAAAGAGTTGAACATGACTACGATAATAATACAGGAAGAGAAAAGAAATGCACTCACTTCCATTTTAAAAGATAGGACAGTAGAGTACTTGTTTTGATTTTTTTTTTCCTCTTCCTGGAAGCCGTACAATTTTTATTATTATATAAACACAACAACAATTATGACAATGATAATAATAATAATCATAATCATAAATCTAAACAGAAGAAGACAAACCTCCTTCTTATCAGGTAGAAAAGTATTGGCACTAATCCAAAGCAAGTATTTTAATTTTGCAGATAAATGTTTTCTCAGAAACAGTAAGTTTCAATATACTGCACCAGTGAAGTGTGAATCCCCAAAATATGTCAAAAGGAGAAAAGGGTTTGAGTCTTTTATTAGATTACTTCAGTAGATTGTTCTGCAACTGAGTGAAGATAAGCAGAAAGTTTTTATAAATTCCTGATAAAGAACAAAGTTTTCTAATGTAGGATAAGAGGGAAAAAGTATATGTAGAGTAGTGCCTTGTCATTCCCCTGATGAGACTTCTTCACCTTCATTTATATTTTCCCTGTACTACAAAGGCTTAATTTCAATTAGTGAAGCCAAAATTCAGGTGTAGACTAGTAACTACTGATGCTATCTGAAGTAGCATTTGTAGCATCATACAGGCAACTGACTACTTATGTCAAAGAACATTGTAACCCATTAAAGAAAGTATTCAGCAAACACTGAAACTTCAGTTAATCTTTCTTGCTACATAAATGTCATTATTAAAAAGATGGTCTCATTTGATCCTTGAAGTACAGAAGAAAATAAATAAAATGTCACACTGCAAGTTAAAATAGACATCCTATTTTTCCAACTTAATCTTTTATGTAGACTCCTTCTACATACAGAGTAGGACACTTCATATGTCTGACATCTATTATTGATAATGGGAATAATAGCAGTATTTTGCACATACGCTTCATTTTTCATCTGTGTTGTCAAACTTGGGTAAGGAAAAGTAAGCTCTTTTACCCTATTTTACTTTTAAGTCACAGAATAAACTTACAGAAACAGTACTTGTCCGGGTTGCATGACGATGGAGAGTTTATCTGGATATGAGTCTTACACTCTCTACTGATTAATAAGTTACCTTGGCATGGCCTGCATAGGCTCTCTAACACTGGAAGACTACTTTGTGTTAGCTTTAACCTTGTTCTTTCTTTGCTAACACTTTTAAATCGCATAGAATGATGTCATATCAACAAAAGTTCATCTTTGAGGACAATCTAAGAGTTTGATTCATGATAGAAGAAATGGCTACCATAATTACTGCTGGTTAGGGATAAAACACATTTAGCATAATGCTCATTGCCACAGATTACTCATATTGCACTCTTTAACAAAGTAGTTTCCCAGAACTGATAAAATCTGACTAAGGCTAGCATGTTAAAGACATTAAACTAGTTTCTTACTGCAGAGCAGATCAGAGTTTCACCCATACTGAGCATGAAAATAATTTTAGAGTGAAAACCTAAAGTGAAAATCTATATTGTCCAGTGCTATTTTGTACTACACTGAGGTACTAGGTCTTAAATCTCAGATCAATATGAGAAGGAAGATAGTTAACCTAGCACTCCTAGATCTACAGTTCTGGCATTATCACTAGCATGTTATAATGGGAAATCACAACTCCCACAGCCAAAGATTAAAATACTGCAGACAAACAAATAATACACCGTAAATCCCAGCTGGCAATGACCAGAAAAAAACTACTGCAAAACTGGATATTTTTTTATGTATCTGACCATTTGCAATGCTGCCACCCTATTTCACAACTGAACAATATAGAGTTGGCACTCTTGCATGAATTTACTGTATATAATAAAACTGTGCAATATGTTCAGTATACAATTATGATGAGCTGTGCCTTTTTCATATGTACAATACACGAGTTTCATTAACAAATTACACCCAACTGAACCATAAACCCTATTGCTTCTTTCAAACAATCTTGATAACTCAGAATCCTAGATTATTGCAATGACTCTTTAGATGGCCAAGTTGATAAAAAGGATATTGTGCCTCTCACAGCTTTTACTGGGGCTTTTTTATTGCTTCCGAAGTCTAAGTGAAAAAATGTATAAGTTCAATAAAAGTCTAAAGCGTTAGCAATCTTAATCAGCAATTTCAATGTGGCGGCGTATGTGGCAAAAGTCACAGCCCCACAGGCTCAGAACTGGTGGACTCAGCCCGAGGTTGTCGCTGTCTCAGCCACACTCCTTGTCGGGGTGAGCTTTCTGGCTCACCCCCAGCATCCCTTGCAACGTTGTTTATGTGTTTCAGTTTATTGGTTAATTATGGTATTACTTCATGTTCTGTGTAAGGTTATGTTCTGGAAGCTTCATTGCTGTTCAGTTCTCCATTGGTTCCATGTAAATCCTTGCACCCCAATTGGTTACTCTCCCCTGCTCGTATCTCGATAAATCCTCTGCTGTCCCCCTGCCCGTTGCCTGGTCCCTGAAGCCTTCAGCTCTTCCCAATCCTTGCGCTGCCTCTCCTGGACCCCAGACCCTCTCCTGCCTTCCCTGCTTCCTCTCCCTGGGAGATAAAAAGCTGGAAATCACACCAGAGCCCTTCTCTCTCGCCTTTATCCTCGCTTGTGCCAGTAACATCAGCTCGGGACTCACTCTCACCCAGAGGAGCCAGCACTAAACACAGCTGCCGGAGGACGCCCTGCGTCTGGGGAAGCTGTGAGCTGTAGCCCCCGGGAAACCAGGGTCTCTTCCAGACTATCGCTGAGTGGCCTCAAGCAGCCACCCTGACACAGCGATATTTCAAACTGTAAGAATTTATAAAATCAGTAACATTCCAGTTTTCCAAACTTTCCTATATTAAGAAACTGCTATTTCAAAACAATGTAGAAAGCCTAAATGGTGTGGTCAATAATGAAATATTAATAGAGAGTAGGACCTATCTTTTCATTTCATGTAATGTCTTGCAAAAATATGATTGTTCCTAATAGCTCTTAAAAATCTTTTCAAATTTCTATGTCTGTCCTGAAATATTTAGTCCCTCAAAAATACATACATATTACTGATATGCAATGATTTATTGATTTTTTAAACTTATAACTTGGAATTTTATTACTGCTTTCTGAAAAAATTAACAAAGCTATTAATTTTGTGGGGACAACTTAGTTTTAGAAAATTCTGCCAGCTCAGGCTTTAATCACATCCTTTCTAAAAATAAGGAAGTAAATATTTTGTGTATTTTCCATTCAACTGTCTAAAATTCCAGAGTTGAAAAGAAATTTGTTTTGTCCAAAATTACTTTGCAATTTATTCCTGACTGTTCCTTTAGAAGATCAGAAAAATAAATCAAATAGTCATTCATAGGTATATAATTTCTTTCTATAGAAATTTCAGAAAGAAAGCATAATATGCTGTATAATACCACCTCAAAGAAGGAGCAACTGAAGCAGGTTGCTCAGGGCTGTGTCCCAACTTCTGACCATCTCCAAAGATGTGGATTTCTCCAACATTTCCAGGAAACTGTGACCAACATCAGGTTAAAATGTTTTTTTTTCCTTATGTCTAATCAAAATTTCCTGTGTTGCAACTTGTGCCTGTTGCTTTTTTTGTCTTGTCACTATGTGCTTTAAAGAGAGTTGGTCTCCACCTTTTCTAGACCATTACATAATAGATATATATTAAGGTCTCTCCTTAGCTTATTTTTCCCTAAGAATCAAAAAACTGAATTTCCTCAATGTCTCCTCACAAGGCACATGCACCAGAACCCTAATCATCTCAATCATAATCAGATGGATTAATTCCAGTTTATCCAGGACTTTCTGGCAATGAGGAAGCCAAACTAAGTACAGGTCTTCAAATATATTCTCACAAATACTGAAGAGAGAGAGAGAATCACTCTCCACAACTGTCTAGCCACTTCCCTCCTAAGAGAGTGGTGGGCTTTCTTCTTTTCATGTGGCTGACTCACCTTCAATTTGGAACTGCCAGATGCCTTTCTGTAAAGCTTCTTGCTGTCCAGACAGCACCTAATCTGTCTTGTTGCACTGAATTAGTTCATTCCACATGAAATACTGCATTTTCTTTTATTTACACTCATGAGCTTTCTTCTGCTGGTTGGGTTCCTCTGAAGAGTACCATGTTAATTGCTCCCCCTAGTTTGGCATTGCCTGCTAAATTGCTGAGTACTACAATCTGATACATCAACAAAGTTATGGAGCTGTACTGGCCTCAGCAGCAATCCCTGAGTAATGTCACTAGAAAACATCCAAAAGCCGGAATCATTAATCACACCCCTCTACAACTTATGGCCCAGCCAATTTTCCACCTCACTGGCCACTTATCCATACCATATGATGCCAGGTTGACTACAAGCCTTGCTGTCAAACAACACAACATCCGCTGCTCTCCTTGGACGCCTGATGAACTTTTGCTTTTTTAGCTTGCTGGATTTTGCTTTAGTCTCCTGCTGTAACCCCCCGTGTAGAATTCCAGTAAGTTTCCACAGCTAGTGCTTGTAGAAATTAATACCCGATAAGAAACTTATACCCTAGTAGGTGCCCTTGCTATTCAGACATAACGGGGCTATGTTCTGCCTCATGTTCTACCCTACTGTCCTTAGAGAAAGAACATTGTGTCTTCTTCGACACCAATGAGATGGCAATGAGACACCCCCAAAAACTGTAACCCTAACTGGAGGACAAATGTCAACTAAGTAGACCCTATAAATCTGGGCTCTGCTCGGGGCTTGGCCCCCTTCCTTTTTGTCCCTCTCCATTGTTCCTGTCTTTCTTCCTTTTGGTACCATTGCCAGAGTGTAGGGGGGCTTTACTCATCCCCTCCCACCGGGTTATTCACGCGAATAATAAAAGGTACAATTTCCCTTTCCCCATAACTGTTGTGTTTCCAGTTTTTTCTTCTACCAGCCCAGAAAAAGGCATCACCTTTTACCCACAGAGTCATCTATCTCATCACAACACACAGCTGGACTGGTCAGGCACAGTGAGCCTCGGGTACACTTGTCCTGTCTCTTCTCAATCAGCTTATACAAGTCCTCATGTCCTTTATCTTTCCAGTAATGGCTCCCAGGTGTCTGATTAAGACTACTAACCCAGATCCTCCTTCTTGATCTTGCTGAAGATGTGTGTGACATTTGACTTTTTTCTATCACATTAACTTTAATAAAAAATTTATAATTTATTTACATATGAAATATATTTATCAGGTTTAAGAATATGTACTATTAAACAAATCATAATCTTTGTGGTGTTTTTTTCTTTAAATGTAGAGACTTTGAATTAAATAATTTGGTGTTTTCCTCTCATCTTTACCTTCATATCACTAATAAGTTTGTCTTACTTTCTGTGAAAACAAGGATCAATATGATTGTTCAGAGAAATAGACAACAAAATCTTAACACTAGAACAAATTGAATCATCAGCAACTCAGCATATGCTGGTGAATAAAAGCTATTAATTACTCTATTTATCCCTGAAACATCTAAATTATACTTTTCTTGGAATAACGCTTGTCAGTCATTGAAATGCTGTTGTGATTCAGGAGAGTAGCAGCTTCTTCTGCTTGTTTTTGTTTACATTATACATTCATGAAGAAATGTGCTAAATTACACTGAATAAGAAGATAGAGCCGAATTTGATTTAGATTTGAGATATTTATGCTTAGTTTCATTGTTTTTTCTCTAAAAGAATATTATTGACTGCTTATTTTATTATAAAGACCTTTTCATACAACAAATACTTCAATTTCATATAACAGGGTTAACTTTTCTGACTGTTTTAATTACTATCTACCAGACAGTATTCACAAAGTCTTAAACACTTTAACAATATTTAGCAATTTTTTTACTGATCTATTCAAACTATTGCTATTGTAAATAAAGCATTTCAGTTACTCAAAGTTAGACATATTCTTCATGGTACAATTGCCAGGAAAGTCCTTTACAGAGACAACACAAAGACAATCTCTAACAGAAATAACCACTTCTTACCCTTCAAACTCTGTTTCTTTGGCATTTGTACTTTCCTTTTCCCTACTGTGATACTAAAAACCACACCATAATTATTTTGCCAGTACTTACTCCCAGAATCATGAAAAGCACAGCCAAGATCTCATTTATTTAAAATAATGAGAGCTATATCCTTGGATTGCTTCAAGGAATACTTTTGACTGAAATTTTGGTACTTTTTCTGCAGCAGTACTTGGAATTTAACTTCGAATGAAACCGGTGTTCAGTACCCCAAACATGAGAATACACAACTGTCTCTGAGATATTTAGCTTGCATTGGACTGTGTTTGTGAAAATGACTTGGGGAAACTTCAGCCATTTTTTCTTCTCTAAAATCAAAATAAAGCATTGAAAGCATTATTTGTCTTAGCTTGATTCTTAAAAATGTTTTACTTTCTTCTAGAGAAATAAAATAGAGTGAAAATGAACAGTTAGGAAGGTCTAGCCCAGTAATTCGCACCACACTATTCTGGAACTTATATTTTATTTTCTGAAAATCAAGAACATCAAACATAATACCAAACATGCATTTTCAGAAGTGTTTTAGATAGTCAATCAGCTTCAGTGTCATTTAAGAACAGCCTGATGACAGAGGAAAAGGCTCTTACTCTTTGGCTAAAATTCCTAAAATAGAATTATGCCCTGTTCTACTCATTTTGATAGTGCTCTGAATGTCATAAAAAAATATTATAAAGATCATATTGCTTCATAAATATGGACATTCATGCTTAAGTGAAGGAAAAAAATGGAAATGGAAGTACATAGAAATTTAAGGCCAGAACTGAATTCACCTGACTGTGATTAAGCTCCCATGACGGTTGTAATATGTAAACCTATTTATATATTAGAAACATTAATGGCTTTGAACTTTGATGATCCTTGTGGGTCCCTTGCAACTCAGGAGATTCTATGATAATTTTTGTATGCTTCTTTCACAAACAGTTCAAGTTGAACAGTTGTAGTTGTTTGATTGCTGGTACTTTAAAACACTAAGCTGTCTGTATTTGAGTTTATCTTGCTGTTGTCCATTCTGTTTTGCACTCTGAAACATAATCTTGCTAAAATAATAAAAAATTTTAGTACTGAAGCACATCTACACTGGGTAGCATTGCATGTATTGGTCATTGTGTTGTAGTTTTGCCTTTCATGTGCCAACATACTGGAGTCTTATAAACAGGACAAATCTTGCTGATGGTCATATTTATCAATGTAGCAACAATGATTTTGCATTCCTAAAATGCCAGTTATACTTCATATATTTGTATGAATCTAATCCGTTGATTAGGTTATCAAGTAGCACTTTTACACAGGAAGTTTTTATATTATAACATGCTATTTTTCATATATATATATATATAAAATTATGTACTATTTATATACTTTTACATACTATAGTGAATATTCCTAATGTGCGTTACATGCTTTCACTATAAGTGTTGCATAATATACAGTGAGAATATTGTAGGCTAAAAGTCTGGTTATCTGTAGGTGTTGTTCTAAATAAGGAATAACCATTTATTGAATATTAATGCTGCTTTCTATTATTTTTGTTTGGAGGATGAGAGCAGTTCAGAAGCATAATAGTATTTTTTGTAGTAGGAATCATTATGTATACTTCATGATAGTAAATGACATTTCAGATTATGTATTTTCCTTAAATATTAATATTTTGCTTCTAGCCATTGCTGATTCAGCTGTCAGCAGTTGTAAAACATTTAAATTAAAAATGGGAGCATGTAGCTTGACTGTTTTCAATTGGAAATCATGGCTATCAATAACATGACATATTGCATAGTCATCTTTGTTGTGCATGTAACACCAAACAGCAAAACACCAAAACTGTACAGTTATCTTAACTTTCCTTCATGTTGGTGCAAATATTTCCCCTAATCTTTCTTTATAGGGTAGTATATATAGAATTTTTCAAAAATAGGTAACTAATCCATTAATAGTCTATATGTTTTTCTTCTATTACAGAGCTGCAAAGTCAGCTACTCATAGGAATGTTTTATACTAGAAAGTAGCCAGATTTAAAAAAACCCAGCATTTTCTGTGGCAATGTCAGTGGGATTTACTAAAACTGTTAGTCTCTGACATACTTAGAACAGTGCAAATATATAGCTTAAGATCAGAATTCTGAATATATTCTAGTTGTGGGAGGAGGACAATTCCATTCATGTAGAAGAGACTTCATTATTTAAGTCAAATTTTGCTGTTAAAATGGCTGAACTTTTATACCGTGTATCATGTTTCTTTCATGTGGCCACTTTCTACTTTGAATTGTTTCCCTATTGGTAACAGCTCACAGGTATAATTAGTTCAGGTCAGTACACAGCAAATCAGAAATACATTCATTTCCAGGTAGACTTTCCATTTCTTTATCCAGCTACATGCCTAAGAGAGAAAATAGATAGACACATGAATCTCTGCAAATAGTTTGTTCAGACAGTGCAGTTCTCACAACTGAAAATAATCTAAAAGATTTAGTGTACAATGTTGAAATTTCACAGACAACAGATCAATTTAGTTGAGTGAGACGTTTTCTCACAAGGACATTTTTCTTAACAGTAATCACAGCATTTCTTTGTCTATCTTGAGCAGTTAAACTCTCCATTAAACTTTACATGATTGTGCCTAGGGCTGATGCTCAGATGGCAAGTGTCCACTTCCTCATAAAATAATCTCCATCTACTTTATGTATTTTATGGCATTCATTTTCTTCTTCAATGTTAAAAGGATTTATTGAAAAATAACTTATTCTGGACAGAGTTCACCTTGTCCAGCTCTTTTAAAGCTGTGGTAAAGATGATCCTGAAGATTTTAGAGTCTGCTTCTAGAAGTATTAAATATTCTGCAGGACTATTGTGAAATGAAATATCTTCTTGTGTTAATTGAATATGTCATCTGATTATTTTTAAAAGCTAAAAAGTTTTTATTGGACAATTCCAACTTTGACATAATTTTCAGTGATTTGAAGACTTCCATTAGGTAGCAGAAAAGTGCTACTAGGATTTTTCTTTAGGGAGAGTCTTTGGGATATCTTTGTTGTAAAAAATGGACCAATTTCTTCTTTCTTATATCAGGAAATTCCTGTGTTCATGGTCCCAGTGCAATGCCACTTTTATCTACTTTTCTCCTCATAACTTTACTACGTTAAAAGTGGAAGTTTACAGAGTTTTCCTGCACAGTGTTGTTACATTCAAACCCAGAACCTCTTCTCAGCCACTTTAACTGTTTCTAAATATTCTGATAGTGAAACCAATGATACCAATCTATGGTGGTATCTTTGTAGAAGCTCCCATTTGCCTCCCATGTAGGTAATAATAGTAGAACATATCCGTTTACAGGTACTTAACCAATTGCCACAAAAAACAAAACAAAACAAAAAAAAAAATCAAAACGAAAAAATATTTTTTTAAACTGTTTTGAGGCAACAACTGATTTTCAATGCTGTGGAACGATTACATCACAATTAAGAAAAAAATTGTACACTATGACCATTTGGCCTAATTATTATAAATCATAGCCAACTTGTTCTTCACTGCCCACAAGCAATATTTAGGTGTTACTGTAGAACTTACTCTGTTTCCTATAAGTAGTTTTTCTTTTCTAATGCATGCCCTAAATTGACCTACAAGTTAAGACCTCACAAGTCTAAGAATTTTAAAACATTCCTGTGGCTGTCAGTTTTGTCCACTAAGGCACTGTAGCATAGAGTTGACCAGTGTTGGAAAAGTGAAAATTAGTTTACATCTAGACCACAAGAAAAATCTTTGCTCTCATGTAATTCACCAGTTTCAGAAGCTGTTGAGATGAAAAGGACATGGGAGCATCAATCCATCACCAAACGGCTGTGGAATGCTTCTGCCACACTTATCTGTGATAAGAAAAATTGCAGTGTTTACAGGATAAGTGAGAGGTCTTTCAAGGTATGCTAGAACAGAGTTAGTTAATTTTCTTCATTATAGCTGGTATGAGGTTGTGTTTTGGAATTGTGCTAAAACAGTGCTGATAATACAGGGATGTTTTTTGTTATTGCTGATCAATGCTTACACAGGTTCTATTTCTCACAGCATCCCACCTGTAGGGATGTACGGAAGTACATAAGAAGTGCTCTACAGAGACATGTGGATAGGCTGGATTGTTGGGCTGAGGCCAATTTTATGAAGTTTGACAAGGCCATCGTGTAGACATGGTGCTTAGGGCATGATTTAGAAGTAAACATGCCAATGCTGGGTTAATGGTTGGATTTTATGATCTTAGAAGTGTTTTCCAAATTTAATGACCCTATTATTCTAAGATGGAAGGAGACAAGCCTGTGATGGATGACCCAAAGTGACCAAAGGGATCTTCCACACTATTAAGACATCATGCTCAGCAATAAAACTAGGTGGGAGGTTGGTGTGGTTGTCACTGCTTAGGGACTGAGTGGGCATCACTTGCTTGGTTGTGTGCAATTGTTTCCATTTCCATCACTTGTCTGTCATGGGTCTTATTTCTCTCTTTGATATTTTATTTTTCATTAAAATTTATTATTATTATCACAGAATTACAGAATCATCAAGGTTGGAAGAGACATTCAAGATCATCTAGTCCAGCTGTTAATCTAGCACCACCTTAACCACCCCTAAACCATATGCCCAAATGCTACATCCAAAAACCTCTTGAACACTTACAGAGAAGGTGAATCTATCATGTCCTTGGGCAGTTTATTCATATATCTGACCACTCTTTCAGTGAATTACTTTTTTACTAAAATATAATCTGAACATCCCATGGCACATCATAGTTATTTCCTCTTGACCTTACACTTGAGACATATTGGGAGAGACTGACTCCCACCCCACTACAATCCCTTTCAGGTTTTAGAGATCCCCATGAGTCTTCTCTTCTCCAGACTAAACAACCTCAGTTCCCTCAGCTGCTCCTCATAGGACATGCCTTCTAGAACTTTCATCAGCTTCTTGTTCTTCTTTATTGTTTTATTTTATTCTAATTATTAAACTGCTGTTATCTCAGCCCCTGAGTTTTCTCACTTTTACCCTTCTGTTTCTTTCTCCTCATTCAACTGGTGAGAGTGAGCAGGTGGCTGTGTAGTGCTCAGTTGCCATCTGGGGTCAAGCCATGACATAAAGGAAAGAGAAAATATAAGAACCACTGTGTAATGACCTTTAGGAGACCTTGCTTTGAAATAACAATCAAAATTCTGTTCCATGTTTGCATTTCCTTCATGATCTATTCTTAGAAAGGATAACACAGAAATACCTGACACAGGAATAAATCTTCAGAAGAGTCATTAAAATGGATTTAAAAGTATTGTTTTATTGAGGATTGGTAACACAGTACTGGATTAAACAACAGAAGGTCAGTTTCATTTCTGCAATAATCTCACATACGTGAAACTTCCTCCATGTACTGCTGTGTGTCAGTACCCATCTGGACCCAAGCTACAAGCGAATTCCATCTGGTTGAGGCTCAGCAATGACATTGTCAAGCATGAAATACTGGGCATTTGCAGATATCGAGAGACAGTGTCTGCTACTCAGCTAGGATGCTTTAACTTTTAATGTCTGCTTCCATGTTGTTCAGCTATTTGCAATATCAAACCTTTAAAGAGGAGGCAAATTAATATTTTTAGCCTCAGGTCAAGTGCCTCAACTTTTGCAGCTGTGAGTTAAAATATGATCTGGACCCTGGCCATTAAACTTTTACCTACATTGGCCAGAGTAGGGTTTGTTTTGTTTTGTTTTGAGAGACTGGCTGTCACAGGAGGACTGTTAGAAATGACCTTATAACTGCAGTTTTCTATTCCTTCCCTGTTGCATAACTGAATCTTTTTGGTGCTGTTCAGACAAAAATTCTTGGTGTAAGTTGCCATAACTTACTGGTACTGAAAGGGGATTTACTTTTTATTTAGAATATAGAGCACATGTGCAGTGTATTCTGCTGGGATGGAGCTAAATCTGCTAAATAGCAGCTTGTATGCTGCTGTGTTTTAGAATTTTAACCAAAACAATGCTGGTAACGCACCAATGTTTTAGCTCTTATTGATCAGAATTTGCAGTGTCAAGGCCATCTATGTGTCATTCTGTGCCCATCCTGTGATTAGATTGAGGGTGTGCAAGAGGTTGGGAGGGAATGGAACCATGCAGATGACTGTCGTGGTTTGAGGCTGGCCAGACACCAGACACCTGTGAACTACATGCTCGCTCACCCTTCCCTTCTCTACAGCTGGACAGAGGAGAGAAAATTTTAATGAAGAGCTCACAAAGTTGAGATAGGGACTGTGAGAAAAAAACTAACCAATTACCATCAAGGGCAAAACAGGCTCAACTTGAGGATATTAAGTGGATTTATTGCTAACAAAATCAGAGGAGGATAATGAGAAGTAAAATGAGCCCTCAAACACCTTTCCCTGTTCCCCCTCCCCCCAGCCCCTCCTTCCTTCCCACCAACAGCACAGGGAGACAGGGGTGAGGGTTTTTTCACTAGTTCAACATCCAGGATTTTATTCTGCTGCTTAGGGAGGAGAATCAGTTCCCTGCAAGCACTGTGGCATCCCCTTCCCACAGGGGGACAGTTCTCCATGAACTATTGCAGCGTGGATCCAAACCTCATGTAAACCTCATTCAAACGGCAATCCTCCCAATCTGCTGCAATGTGAATCCCACCCACAAGAAAACAGCATACCCAATACTGCTGCTGTGGGTAACTCTGCCATGGGAAGCAGTCCTTCCAAGGATGGGCTGGTCCAACTCAGGAGCAAGGCCATTTTATCCATGATGACTCCCACCAGACCCTGGAGCAAGGCCTCTTTATCCATTGTCAACTCCCACTGGACCATAGCCCGCTCCAGGCATTCCTCTGCTCCAGCGTGGGCACCTCCCCACCAGCTGTGGATGGATCTCTGCATCCCTGTGGACCTCCACGGTTGCAGGGGGACACTGCTTTACCATAGTCCTCACCCCAGGCTGCAGGGATTTCTCGGCTCCTGTGCCTGGAGCACCTCCTTCCCCTCCTTCTTCTTCACTGACCTTGGTGTCTCCATTGTTTCTCTCACACGTTCTCACTCTTCCTCTTCGTCTAACTAGAATTAAAACTGTGACACCAACTTTGTTTTGATTTCTTCTTAAATATGTCATCACAGAAGAGTTACGTCCATCTCTGATTGGCCCAGCCATGGCCAGCAGCACATCCATCTTCAGAGCCATCAGGGATTGGCTCTGCTGGAAGTGGTGGAAGTTTCTAGCAGTTTTTCACAGAAGTCATCTTTGTGCCCCCACCCCACCAAAAAAAATGGGCCCTGCAAAACCAACACAATGACCTAAATTACTAAAATTATTTCCATGCCAAATAATATGGTTAGTAGTAAAATGAAGGAGAGCTTGTTTAGGGAGTTTATCTATCTTTCACATGGGAGGTGACTGGGTATCAGCCTATCTGTGGGACGTGGTGAGTGACTGTGTTTTCATCACCTGTCTTGTTTTGTCTTCTCTCTTTCTTCCACTTTTGCTTTTTAAACTATTTTTATCACTACCCATGAGTTTTCTGGTTCTTGCTCTTCCTTTTCTTCTCCCCTATCACACTGGAGGCCAGGGTAGGAGAGAATGAGCAAGCAGATGTATGGCACACAGAGGTCTACTGAGGTGAACCCAAAACAATGTGAAACAGAATACATTCAGAAAAGTATCAGAAGGTGCCATAGAATCTTTATCAAAGTTGAATCCTCTGGATCTTTTTTTTCAGATCATCTAGAAGAACATATGTTAATTTCAAGACTTTGAGTGAGGCATGGAACATAAATTAGCAGCACTGTTGCAGATGAAGTGCTTATAGGTGATGGCACTAGAAGTTTAGCATTGAAGGTAAGAAGTTTTGTATCGAAAATATGACACATTAATATTAACTTGTGTACTGAATAAACATACATTTGCATGTATGTTGAAACTCCTGGAAATAAAATACCTTTTTAATATCTGTCAGTGTTCATTTTAATCTAAAAATGCTTTCTATTCAAATAGAGAATGAATATATACATTAATTTAGATTAAAATATTTCAACTGATTGAATATTCTTTTCAGCAGTTCTGAATTCTTCATCTAATGGGATTCACTTTTCATGAACCAAAAAAGAAATCAAAGGAAATATTCTATGAAACCTTTTTTTTGGCGAAATGTTCTTGATTAACATTCCAGCCATGTAATGTAAAATATGCTAATTATAGTACTACTGTACATAACAGAGATTAACCACAACATACTTAATAACAGAAAATCTATGAAAAGGATATTTTATTCAAATTAGGAAAGTTTTTTCACTAAGTGCTCAAATAACTGACAGAAAATTAATTATGTTATTAGTCCAAAAAAATGCAGTTTATTTGCTAATATTTGCTACAAAGTATTTTCTGCAATGGTCATGTTTTACTGCATAAGTTTTTTATATCCTGTAGTACCCTAAACACTTCTGATTCACTCTGAATGTAGTAAGATCTGATGTCAGTGTACTTGATACAGGTAAGGAAAGGGTTAAAGGGATGCTTAGTGAGAATTAGTTGTATATGGCTTGCTCAATATTTACCTTGCTTGCCAAGCAGAAAAGGAGAATGCAGGACCATTGATAAAGGGAAGCAACCATGACCAAAGGTCCTGCTTTCAGACCCTGAAACCAGCCCAAACCAGCCTTGAGATTCAGACTCAAGCCAGAGACTCAGGGAGATTGCGCAAAGAAGCAAGGTAAAAAGTTCAGCCTAGAGGAAGACTTCCTTTCTTCATCTGAAGACCCTTGCCCACGACCACCAGGAGGCAGTGGGCATGCGCAGATTAATGCAAATGACTTTTGAACTCATTATAATATGAAGCTGGGATAGGTTATGAATATGTATAGGCACATTGTGTAACCTGTTGAATATGTAACCTGTGACCTGATATATAGCTAGCCGAGTGTGGTGAATGGCACGCATGTCTTGGAGGGTTACCCTCACATGTCCCAGCGCTTGGAATAAAACAGCACTTGGAATAAAACATACCCA
This sequence comes from Climacteris rufus, assembly GCA_013398175.1. NCBI lineage: Eukaryota > Metazoa > Chordata > Aves > Passeriformes > Climacteridae > Climacteris > Climacteris rufus. The sequence goes on along the minus strand of VZRZ01008700.1, from coordinate 81,525 downwards.
CTTTACAACTTACAGAGTTGTGGAGTTCTATCCGTGTATCATACTAACCAAGAGAAAAGAGTGAGAGTGCAGCAGCTGACCATACATAGATGTGCTCTCCACCTGTATATTCTTGGCTTTTGGATGCTTTCTAGCAATATATTGATACACATTAAGAGGGTATGTTGAATAGGGTAAATTAAATAAATTGAATGGTGTATATTTTTTTCATACAGATCTCTTATTCATATAAATTGAAATAAAAATGAACTTGAGTTGCATCTATTCAAACCTGTAGTTGTAAATGTCTATAGAAGTTTTACAGCATCTATTTAAATGTGCATGTGTCCTCTATTGTTCAACGTGGAGAACCAAGCAATGAGAGCAACACCACCACAGATGATGCTATGAGTTTAAAACTAGTCAGTAAAACTTTTCCAGATAAAGGAGTTCATGCCTTTCATAGATGGATGCAACTGGCCATCTGGCAAATAGAATAAATGTTCTGTGAAGTTCATTTTTATCAGTGTGTAGGGAAAATGTATTTAGAACCTTTTAACATTGTGCTGTAAAGAGAAATTAAGGATAATGAATTACTGTGCTGTACTTCAAAAATGTAGGAAGCAGTAGTGTACTGCTCAGGCAAGAAAGTCTTCACCAAGTCAGCCAGGCTTATAAGGACAGCTTTAAACTAGACTTATCAGTAGAAGGGGAGAGAGTCTTGAGTAACGAAAGAGCTAGGGAATGCTGATGTGTTAGGAAGCAACATGGAAACACCTGAGAAATGCCTCAAAGGAATTAGGTCATGTTCCTCTGAAATGGTGACACAGTCAATAGCCCAACTGAAATGACTACAGCAATGAAGCAGAATGAGTCATAAAACCAGGAGAAGATGGAAGCCACTGTGGAGCTAGAAAGCTAGGATCTAATCACTAGTACTGAAACCTGGTGGGATGATTCACATGGCTGGACTGCTGTGAACAATTGTTATAAACAAGGATTTCATAGGAACAGGCAAAGAAAGAGATATCGGGGCAGGGGTTACCTTCTATATTATAAAAAGTGGATTGATTGCACAGATCTTTGAAAAACAGTGATGAACAGACTGAGAGCTTGTGGATAAAAATAAAAGGCCAAACCAACAAAGCCTTGTAGTTGGTGTTTACTATCAGCTGCCTGATGAAGAGGAAGATGTTGATAAATCCTTCTTACTTCAGCTACAGGAAGCACCACATTCACAGACCCCCATTCTGCTGGGGGATTTTAGCCACCCTGACATCTGCTGGAAAAGCAGCACAGCAAGATGTAAGCGATCCTGGAGACTCTAAGTGCATTAAGGATAACTACTTAATCCAGGTGATAGCCAATCTAACCAGATTACTGGATTACAGACAACCTAACCAAGTGTTACTGGATCTGCTGCTGGCCAACACAGATGAACTAATAAAAGATGTCAAGGCTGCTTATATCCTAGGCTGTAGTGACTATGCCCTCGTGATCGTGTTCTTAATGGATATGTTAAGAGGAAGAGTAGAGTCAAGAGACTGAATTTTAGAACTTTCCGTTCTTTGAGGGATTTGTGGATGGATCCCCTAGGAAACTGCCCTCAGGGACAAAGAAGATGAACAAAACTAACAGGTTTTTTAAGGACATCTTGGAGTGCAAGAGCTCTTGATTACTGTGTGTAAGAGATCAGACAAGGAAGGCAGAAAACTGATGCAGTTGGCTGATGTAGTTGCTAACCCTCTCTCCATCATATTTGAAAAATCACAGCAATTAGGCAAAGATCCCAATAACTGCAGAAAGGGACTATCACACCCATTTTTTTAAAAGGATAAAAAGGAGAATCCTCAGTACTTTTGACCAGACAGCCTATCACTATACAGAAGGGCACTTATAAGAAAAACAGAAGAAGGCTTTTTAGTCCTGTAGAGACAGAACAAGGTGGAATGTCTTTAAACTGAAAGAGGCTATATTTAGATTGGACATAAGGAAGTGGTTTTTTATGATGTGGATGGTGAGACATTGGAACAGCTTTCCAAGAGAAGTTGTGCATGCCCTATACCTGGAAGTGTTCAAGGCTAAATTGGATGGGACTTGGAGCAACCTAGCCTAGTAGAAGGTGTCCCTGACCATGGCGGGGGGTTGGAATTAGGTGACCTTTATGATCCCTTCCAACTCAAACCATTCTGTGATTCTGGATTCTGTGATTCTGTATTCTACGATTCCATGATTTTGTACTTCTGGCGGTGCAACACACACAACTGCATTCACTACGGAAGAAAAGAGTAAAGAAGTTAACAGTGAAAATTACTAGCTCTTACTGTGCACATGTATAAGTTGGTGTATTGATTTTATAGTTATAAAAATCCAGAAAAAATGCTTGTTTCCATCTTAATTATTTTGAATCATTATATTCACTGCTTGAGGAAGTTTTTCATACTACACCTACTTTCATACTACTTTTAAGCAATAAATAAATATTGGTTATATGACTTTTAATTAAAAAGAAATAGCAATCTGTAGTTTATCTAAATAAATATTTTATGTTACTTATTCATGATAAAAATTTCATAGCAATTGCCAAAGTAGATTTTTGGCAATCAGATGCTTTCAAAAACAAGTTATATAACTAAATTTTTAACTGCCACTAAAAAAATGTATCTATGGGATTTCAACTAAAATAGAATATTTTAAACTGTTCATAGTTTTATAACAAATTCTAGCATACAGAAAGCAAAATCAATGCTTAAGTAAAATATGTTTTTAGAGATCTTTTAATGGTAGTAGCAAAATGTGGAAGACTGTAAGACCAGAAGACCATCACCATATTTTGCTTAATTATTGGTACTTTTGAAGTAATTTTCAATATGTGCTTACTATCAAGAATTACTATCAATCCTGTGCTACAGGATTCTCCAATAAGTTTATAAAAGACACATTACTGTTTCTGATCCCAAAGAAACCAAATATGTTAGTATTTGGTTATTTCAAATGTCTTCTGTAAATTTTGGCTGCCATCAACCTCTCTGCCCATACACATACTCTTGTTCTTTCTTTAGAATTCGCTCCAAACACAAAACATTTGTCTTCTATTCTACCAAGTATTTTACATATTCTACATTTGAAACCAAGAGTACATTATGTGTAGAGTTTTTGCCTTTACTTCTTCTGAGAATAACATCTGATTTTACATCGTCTCATACTGAATTATCATAATGATTTTAAGAACACAATAGTTCTTCAAAGTTTAATTTAAAATGTATTATGATTGACTTCCTTTTGCATATTTAGCATCAAAATGATCAGTCACAAAGAGGTCATGGACTTCAAGGGCTAGATCATTTTTCTACTGTGACTGTCTGAGAATACCTAGCAGAAGGTCATTTTGTAACATGATAAGCAGCATATATTCATTTTATGATCTTCTAAATTGCCTGTGTAAAAGACCAATCACAATAGCACACCTGACGTTTGAATGCAATTAGTACATAAACTGATCATGTCTAGATATGTGTAAATGTCAAATTAGGTATCTGAATAGTTACCTATCGGAAGTACAAGCATATAAAGGAAAAAAGCAGCAAAACTCTATGCAATGCACTGTCATGGTTTTATCAATCAAATATTAAAAATAAGCAAATGGCAACAATGAGAAGATTAAGAATAACACAAGGTTACAAAACATATCAATAAATTACTGTGGTGTAAGGGTACTTAATAACCCAGTGGTAGGTCTTCATTATTTATTCATATTCTATATCCAAAAAGACTGTAGAATCAAATTAAATCCTTCATTAATACAGCTGAATCAATGCAGTGGTTTTAGGGAAACTATTTTCAGTCTTTAGATGGCAACTATGTAAGTAGTTGCAAGTCATATGAATCCATGTTTAGACAAGCCCTAGATACAGAAAATGCATCTTTTTTCACTTAAATTCACTTATCATCCAAATTCATATTGTACTACTGTATTTTTAAGCTATAAAAACCTAGAAAGAATAATTGATGATGAAAGAGAAAATTCCAGGTAAAATGTGGTTGACATAAATTTTTAACGTTCCAATTCTAGTATTCAGCTCTTGTTATCTATCTTATAAATTGTCATTTTCCAATATGTTTTTATGGTAAGTATTAGCCATATATTGGAGTGATCATCTCAGCGAAACAATACTCCTTCTTTTCCCACTCCACTCATACTCTCTCCGGTAGATGTAGAGTCACACACTGGGGTTTACGATGAATAAAGACTACTAAAGACAAACACTATTTCCTACCTCAATCAGGTAGCAATGTCTGGGCTTCAACAGATACATTATTCTAAACTAGTAAGCTGTGGCTTATTCTATTATTGCTTTTGAAATATGCAGAATGATCATTGTAGAGAGCAGAAAAAAATGGTTCCTACTGTTTATTCACTTTTATGTGAGAGAAAGTATAAAACACAAGTGAAGAGCTGAAAAACACTAACTGAAGGAGGTTTTCAAGTGCAGTAATCAGCATGAAAGACAACTAAAAGTTAAGAGCTGGCAAATCAAATAGAAAACTGCATTAGGATGACAAGAAAGACTGAAGAAAGTTGAGAAGATAAAAGAAGAAAGAACACAGACTAATGGGGGATAAGATTGAGTAATACCCAGTTTCTGAAGCTTATTCTTCTGATGACGTCAGCAGAAGTTTTGTTACAAATCCTGACAGGAGAGGGATAGAGCTTTCTTTGTACCTACTGTAACCTTGACAATTTTATGCATGGCTCATAACATCAGCTTCAGTGAACAGCAGCTGGCTAATAACTTGCCAGAATACCAACTGAATTAGAAAGCTATGAATCACTGAACTTTAACCAATTAAATGCTCAAAAGATTCAGTGAACTTCAAAGCTCTGTGTAGACAAGTAAGCATTTGTAGTACTGGTTTCCTACAGAAATGAAATGCTAGTAGTACATTCGGCAGTCTACACCATTATTCTGTGGGAAAAATGGTAAATGCGCAACTGTGCGCTCTGTGTTTGTGATTAGTTTTTGGTGACTTAGTTTGGGGAAACTATTGGAATATATTTAATTTCTGCATTTGATGGACTTGCAGTGCAGCTTTTAATTTGTTGTAAAGTTGCCTAGTGCTTTGGTGGATGTCTGTCAGTAATTCACAAAATTAAATAGATTCCCAAATAAGTGTAACATTTTTTGGACTCTTTTGTAACTTAGGCCTTTGAAGTAGGTGCTAGAAAGCCTTTATGAAATATTAAGCAGCAACTTTTGCAATTGGTTTTGTTTCCAATACAGAATCTTCAGAAACTTGAATACTCCGACTGTCGCACTTTGACACAAAAGAAAGACGCAGACACGTGTTGGAGAGACAGAGCCAAAACTCTGGGGAGAACTCCCTGGACTTTATTTTATATATCCTCTTAAAAACCACAGTGGATTGGAGGGAGAACTTGCCTCCCCTCAATCGCACTGGTCAAAGGAAATATCCATCAAATATCTCCGCCCAGGAGAAAGGAATGCAAACAATAGAACACAGTTAGAAAAACATGGCTATGTTTACAGAGAATGTGTGAGAAACTGTTACAGAAAAATGAAAACATCGAAGAACTGCAAAACTCAGGGCAACACTCAGACTATTTCTAAACACCTTTCATAAGAGGTTTTGGGTTTAGCAGAGTACATAGTTGAATCCTTAGAGCTCAAATTTGTGAATAAATATTTAAGTATCTATACGAGATACAGAAACCCTACTTAGACGTTAGATACTTAAACTTCTTATATGACATATGAGAAGGACTAGGTGATGAAGAGTGTTTCAGAAAAATTACATGCTGATCATACACCTAAAGTAATCTATCATCAAAATATTTTAATGCTTTCAATCCACGATAGCTGCAGGAGAATCTGCTGGGACAATATTTTGCAATTAGCTCAAAGACATCTATGGAGTAGCAAGCCAACAGTGTATTCCAGCCTTAGCTTTAGAAAGCTGAGAGACGTGTTCATTCCTTACTTCTCAGGTGACTGCTTTACTCACTTGACTACAAATAATTTCAAAAAAGTACCAGTCTTAAGCAGAGATGGAGAACCACCCTTCAGGCAAGATATAATTATTAATGATCCAAATAAAGCAAATGAAACATAGACTGACTTTGATTAAGCAGTCAGTGCATTAAACTCTGAAATGGGTGTGTGAAGACTCCTATGCAAAAGACTGAATCAGTTATGACACACCTTGAAATAAGAAGGGAATTGAAGTCAAACTCTTTTTCATTTATGTTTTAGTCAAATCACTCTTACAGAATGTAGGAATACTGGCCCATCACTTTTTCTGCTTATGTATTGAGCTAAACTAAAAAAAGCTTCTGTGCTAATCCACAGTTCTAATTCAACTCAATCTCTTGGAAAAATACTGATTTCTCTCTGAATCATGATTGTCCTTGCACAGGTACTGATATACAGGAGAAAATAAGGAAATTATAACCCGCTTATTTCCAATGACAAACAGATATTCTACAATACCTCACCTAACAAGGTTAGAGTAACTTCTGTCCCTCAGGACTTCTGGCGGGGAGGGGGGGGGCGTGGGGGTTGGGTGTTTACTGCCATTAAGTAATCAACTAGAGGATTTCTAGCTTTTGGTTTTACAAAGTGATGTCTATGAAAAAGCACAGCTCAGAATAAAAGAAGTCTCCACTTTATCTGCCCAACTCTCTCTGATGCTGGAATAAGAAAGCAAAACAGGTTATATGGGAGATTTGCCCAAATTATCAGGACTGCATCTGCCAAACTATAATTGGGCACTACAGCAGTCAGGACAGTGAAGTCCAGAAGCATTTTAAACTTTACATCCTTGTCAATTATTTGGGGTATGAAGCCACACATCCATGGGTGTCCAATAGCCTGCAGAATGGTTGGTGTTGTAGAACATGTCTTTGATATGAAATCACTATCCAGCTGCTATATCCTTTAATGTTAGATTTTATGCCAGAGTGGTACTGCCTGGTCTCTCATCCACCCCACCCTAAATTTGCCATGACAATCACACTTGCATGATCTGTCTCATCATGTTCTGAGAGCACCTATCACCAGAATGTCATTTGTTTCCAGCAAAATGAAATTTTATTTTCCAAAGTACTTATCACTGTGAGAAAGAACACATGAATATGTGCTTGTCAGGTAGGGATAACTAATGCTCAGTGAATGCAAAAGAATTGTGTACAAGTGTGCATACACAAGCACTCAGAAGATTTTTTTTTCACTAATAATATTATGCACATATTTTAAGCATTGAAAATTAAATACTATTTTTTTAATTAGTTTTTTTTTTCTCCCCCAGAAGACTGTTGCACACATACAAATAGCTTTGGTGGAGTATTTCAACTTTATTAAACTCAAAATTCAGTTATTTGAAAATTACTATAGCAAAAAAATTACAAAATGTTTTAAGTCCATTAAGAGGTTTCATTTAGGGCCAGTCACTGTCACTAGTGGAACATGTACCTGAAAGGTGAGAATGACCTTTCTTGACTGAACAATTTCTCATGGTTATTCCTCTGCCTGTGGGATGAGGAATGCTTTATATGATGCAGCTGTTAAACATCAGAGAACAGCAAATTACTCTAACCACTCTATTTGCCAGAAAGTCCTGGGGGTTTCTCTTAACTTTATTTTCTTTTCCTCCTATCTTTTTTATTTGCTTTTTTATTTTAATAGAATTATTATACAAACTGGCTATGGTTGGAAATCTGTTAACAGCCTTAGAAAATGGAAGCTTCAGTCACAGAATAGCTGGTATTAATACAAGTGTATTCACTATAACTCTGTATCTAAGCCAAATCAAGGGAGGAGAAAGAGTTATTTAAATTCTGTCTTTGTGCGATTCTTGGCTGTCTTTTTAATGCTGTTAACAGTATGAAAACTGATAAGTCTGGTTAGAAAATGTGCTCGTATTACAAGTAATTTTTACACAGACAGCCCTTGTAAGGACAGGACTTTTAATTGCTGTTAATGGGCTAGGCTGGAATTATTACCACTGAGACAAAATTTCCTTTAAATGTTAACAAGATTTTAAATAATTTTGTCTCTGAAACAAAGATCCCAAATCCATCCTTAAAGAAACAATTGGAAGGAGTACAATAAGAAGATATAAATAAATAAAGTAGAATTTTCCCGATAACATGATTCAGTCCTTTCTTTTTGCCCGTTCCTTTTAACTCTGCATTTAGTCTTACCTGTGTTTCTGCTATACAGCTAGCCCATCACTTGATACAAATTTGAATGAACCCTTTAAAAATTCCTTCAGACTTTCTGCACAATTCCAGAAACACAATGCTTGAACAGATTATTTATTGCCTTAACAAGACACAGGAATTAGAAGGAATAATCCCTACATGCTCTGAGGACCCTCACTTCAGATTGTCCATTATTTTCTCCAATAGGATCAGGTACCTTTCAAAATAAAGCCATAATCGTGTGTTTTTTAAGAACAGTAGGGATGACAATAACCTCAAACATAGAAACCTTATATAAGTGTTAGAGAATCCTCTCAGATATGTGTAGACATGGACCAAATTCTTTCCTCAGACTTAGGAGTGTTAAAAGCTGTTTATAAAATTAAAATTCTATGTAGAATTTCCTGAAACAGAGCTGATTTCTTTTTTATTCCTATCCATAATTACAAAACAAATTAATTTTGTAATAGTTTTATGTCTAAATGTTTATTTATTTCATTATTATCACAGTATTTATTTTCCTTGTAACTTTATCCCACTTCTTTTTTATCATGTTCCTTTATGTGGAAAGAAACTATTTCCAAAAAATCTTGAAATGGTAGATTCCTCACTTTAAAAAGATTCTTGAAAATGGGAGTTGCAAAGGAAACTAAATTACCAGCTTCAGTAACTTTCAATGGAATTTTTAATTTATCTCTGAGGTACTTTTAAGAATCCTGTTCCTCATAATAATTTAAACACTTGCATTAAAGTGGTAGGCTTTTAGAAGCAGTGAGTAACAAGAGTTTCCACTGACTTCAGTGGAAACTCATTACCTTTCAAAATAAGGCCATTTTTTAATCAAGGTGTTGGAATTCTAGCACACAGATCTGAAGATTTAAAAGTCTAGGACTGAGAAATTTATGCAACCTGTGAATTCCGAAAAAAGCCAACCATGAATAAATAAAAAAATTCTAAAGTTAATCTTGAAAACATTCCCCAGTGTGGTGTGTAATGAGCAGAAAAGAGCATGTCACATACATGGGGAAAACATGAAAGTAAAACTATAATGGAGCTATTCTGAAAGCACTGTTCCAGTCTTATGCCTAAAAGTTGATTCTGTTGATAGGAAGTGAATAACAGGGATGTAGTAGAAGTGACAATGTCTCATTAAGTCATTTTATCTTGATTTGTTCAGGAAGTGAGACTTATGTGAGCATGTTATCTTGTCTATTTATGCATATTCAATTTTTTTTTCAGGTAATTTACCAAGTTCAGCTACATTTTTTTTGGCAAATTGTCATGCCTCTATGATTCATGACAATATGCAGCCTAACGAAGGAGAGTGACTGCATCACTGTTCATGTTTAGGTAAAGTATGCCTCATGCAAGAGGGAGAAAGAAATCTCACAAATATTCCCACACTGGAACAATTTAAAACCAAAATCGTATCTTACTATACACAGTAGACAGTTACTGTGACTGAAAAGTAGAATCACCTGTGAATTTCAAATCAGGGTTTTATGATCACATATAATTAATTGGGAAAATCAGTCAGTTTAATACATTAAAGAGAACGGATTAGTTAATAAAGATATCTCAGACATCTCAGCCTCCCTGACAATTATTATTTTGCTTAGGGAACAAGATGTCAAAACAAGCACATGCAGACACTTAACAGTAGCACAGTCAAAGAACACTGATTCCGACTCTGCTGGAGAAGGTCCTTCACGGACATGCCAAGGTGGGCACAGGTGCATCCCCCCCGCCCTCTCCTGCAGCTAGTTTCAAACAATTGAACTATTCAGACTTTCAGACACTGCCCTGTTACAGCCACTAGCTCATTCCTCCCTGATAGGATGGGGAAAGAGAATTGGAAGGGTAAAAGTGAGAAAATTTGTGAGTTGAGATAAAAACAGTTCAAAAAGTAAAGCAACTAAAAGCAAGCGAAACATTTTAAAAGGTATGGCTGCACGTGCAAACAAAGCAAAACAAGGAATTCTTCCTTCCCATGGGCAGGCAGCCATCTCTAGGAAAGCAGGACTATCACACATAGTAATTTGGAAAGACCAACACCATCCCTCCAAATGTCCCCTACTTCCTTTTCCTTCCCCCAGGTCTATGTGTTGAGCATGATGCTGTATGGCGTAGGATAACTCTTTGGTCGATTTGGGTCACCTGTTCTGGCTGTGTCCCCTCCAAACTCCTCATGTCCCACTCCTCCCCCAGCTTCTTGACTGGTGGGGGGGTGTTAGAAGCAGAAAATGACTTGGCTCTGGGCAACCACTGCTCAGCAATAACAAAAACTTCCTTAGGTTATCAACACTTTTCAGCACAAATCCAAATCACAGTCCCATACCAGGTACTATGAAGAAAATTATCCCAGCCAAAACTATCACCCCCACTGAGCTCATGCCTTCTCAGTTCAATTGCTGGCACTCAGACTGGTTACCATACTCACCTGCCAGTCTGGCTTCACATTTGTGCTTGCACAGGGGCTCAGAGTAGAGAGCACACTCACACAGGAAACGTTTAGATACCGTGTTGACTCAGACTGGAGGATGTTGCGGTGCCTCTGGGCATGGCCGATGACCCGGCCCGGCCGGGGCCAGGGGGGGCCGGTCCTTTCCCCCGCCGCACGATGCAGCTGGGGTGGCGCAGCCCCGGGTCATCAGGAGAGCTCCCCAGCTGCAGCAGCGGGGACTGTCCCTGCCCAGGGGGACAGGTCATTGGGTCCTTCACTGTGTGCGGACAGCTGACTCACTGGCCAGCGCCCCTGTCAATCATTGTAATTCTCCTCAGTGATTGGTTCTCCTGACTGCCCTTCCCTCGCCTCCATCCTATAACACGCCCTGACCTCCATTTTGGCTTGTCTTTTACTGCACTCCATGGCTCCAGTAATAAAATCCTGCTGGCAATAAGCGGAAAAGAACCCGTTCTCGTCTCTTTACTTCCCTGCTTTAATTAAACCGCTGGGTGTGAACTAAGCCTAGATTCTGCGGGAGTTCAGATGCCCAGCTCGCCTCTGCTCAGAGACTGGATGAATCCAAAGTCGCTTTTTTCAGGACATGAGACAGACGCACAAGGCTCCGAGTTACTCACGCTTTCTACCCGCGGCAGTAGGACAGACTGCAGTGATCAAACATAAGGCTCAGTCAGAGGAAAGCACACTGACCAACCATGTGTCTCTCCACCCTCTTTCCCTTATGTTTTTCAACATTTTGTTGTGCCCAATCCACCTTTTACTGCCTTGGGTGTTCCTGCCCAACTGTAAGTCTTGCATGTTTCTGCCAGATCTTTGAGTTTAACTTGGTTTGCTTGATTTAACCAAGCAGCCTAATGAACTGCAGCCAGCATAGGCGTACCTGGTACACTCCTACCCTCAGGACCAAAATCAACCTAACAACCTGCCCTGTATGTTACCCACCAAGGAAAAATTAGTACGAAAATAGAACTTCTGTTGTAGATTCCACATCAGCCATGAGTAGATGTCTACAAAAAGCTCAGAATGCAAAGATGTTATTCCTTATTTCCCTTCATAGGACAGCATTAAAAAGTAGTTAAGAATGTACTCAACTTTTTCCTAATTTCACTTTACATTTAAGTAATTGCTGCAATTCTTTCAAGGACAATATCTGATTGCTTTCCTACCCATTTACAACTTGGGCAATGATTACCAGGAAGCAATACGGCTCAATTTAAGAATTTTGAATGAGAATGCAGTCCAGACAATGACAAAGCTTTTGCAAACAATCCAGAACATTAATTTACTATTAAAACATTTTCTTAGGCATAATTTGTCAGAAAGAGATAGCATCAGCACTTCGGCTATAAAGTCATATTTTAAAGCACATTATGACTGACTATCATATCATAAAATACACCCATAATAAAAATATTACTTTTATGACCCAGTTCTACTGTGAAATAACCAGATTTTTTAAATACATCTACCCTTTTCTATTACATTAAATAGAGCACAACAATATCTACAGAAACTGAGGGCTGAACTAGGTTCTTAAAGAAGTGAAGTACTCATAGTTATCATCTGTCCTGGTAATGAAAAATACAATCAGTGTATTCTACAGGGTGAGTAGTAAGTGTGGGACAATTTCTACCTTCTTAGAACTACCTCCACTAAATGACTTATGGATGCCAAAATAATTGTGACAATGCACTCAGGCTGGATGAGGGATTGCTTTCTAAGGCTACATAAACTCATGGAGCTTTACATACAAAGTTGTGTTCCCCCATTATTGTATTCACAGTTCTGTGCAGGATAGCATAGACTGAAAAAACAGTAAACACACAGCTGGCTGCAGCTGTGCACAGGATGAAGGGTGAAGTCTTCAGAAAATCCAGTGGGTTTAGGCTTCCACTGTTGCTATATGTCTATATACTCAAGTGTAGCCAAGGGTTTGCCATTTTTTCAGAGGACTCTCATAATTATACCAAAATTGCCATTGTGTACATAACCTTTCCCTTCAACCTCATGGAGCTGTTTATGTCACAGCTTTGTAACCATCCCTAACATTCAGGAGGGGGAGTAATTTTATTAAAAATTCATGCTTAATTTTGTCATTATATAAACCCAATGTAACGCATTTTTAAACATATTTTAATGAATAAAACATGCCCTCTGTTTAATGAAGAATACTCTGTGGCAAAGCTTTCTGGAAAACAGTTCTTAGAAAGTTTAACAATCTTTCTTCTCACCTTCATTTAACAACTGATATATTCGCGTGATAACGCATTGTAAATAAGTTATTCCAGGATGAGACTATCAAGAAAGTGTTGGGCATTTTCACTTCTCTTGACAAACTAAATAAACACTTGATATATTTTATTCTTTAAATCAATCACTTTATCTGAAAGGCTGCTTAACAAAGTGGTTATCAGCATGTTGCAGATTTTGAAAAGGAACCTTTCAGAGGAGCAGGGCTTCCCAGTGATCAGTTAGAAACCCGGACCAGGATAACAAAGCATTTCTCCCATGCCCCAGTGTTATAGTCTACCCAATCGTTAGTTTAGTACATCACAAGAAAAAAAAATGTAATTCTTTGTGGTACTCAGATGTGCTTTTTCCCTAGAAAAAAATTAACGTACTAATGAAAAATGTCGTTTAAAGGGGGCATCTTGGAGGGAAGCATGCATAACTCTTTTCCTGAAGAAAGAGAACCTGTTTTAGGCACTTTTCAGCACCTTCTAACATACTCAGAAATACAGGCCTGGCTTAGAGATAAAGGAAACAGGAAACAGAGATTGAGTGCTTCACCCAAGTTACACGCAAAACAGATTAATCTCATTATTGTAGTAACCTGAAGTTATTTTAATTAGATTTGTAATCTAATTGGATTAAAAACATTTTATGATGTTGTCTAATCTGGTTCAGAACAATTTCAGTGTTTTAAACAATATCTGTTAAGGCAGTATATGTATCACTTGTCAAGTAAAGTTCCAGCAGTTTTAACGGGTCAGAAAGGATAGCATTTCCTAATTTGGAAACTATTTCAAAATCAGCTCCAAAATTTAGAAAACAAATTTTTTATAATGGTGGGTGTAATTTTGCTTTACAGAGTCAGGTATGAACAATGTCTGCCTTTGAGACAAGAGACTGACTACTGTGCTCATATAAAATTAATAATTTATGGTATCTATGATGGCAAAGGTTCATCAGTCCTCAGGTCTGTTCCCTCAGTACTTTCTTCTAGCTGTGCTGTTAGCAACATCTAAATACAGTGTCACAGAATTTCAGCTATAGGACAATAATATTAGAATCTGTTCCTAAATGACCCTTATCATTTCTGGGTTCTTCTTACTGAAGCAAAAATGGCTTTAAACATTTAGTTTGAGATAGAAATGGTCTATTGATGTTAACTTGATTAAAACATTACAGATGAAATAATAACAATCTTAGAAAGTTTCAGCAAGATATTAGAATAAGGTATAATACTATTTATAAATAAATCACCAAAAGTGTATAATGTCTGGAGGCAATAGTCTTTCTACCCTATTAAGAAATTCTAATCTACTGAGCCATACACTCAATAATGAATTATTTAGCCTTGCTCTGACTTGAAAGAATCTATCCACTCTGATGCTACTTTCACACCCATCTTTTTCTAACATTCTACCTTTCCAATACTTCTATAATAAGAACTATTTTTCACCAAAAGCAGATTTTCACACAAATATGATCTATTTTCGCATTTGAAGCCAGCACAATCATATACAACAAGTAATCATCAGAGCTTAGTTCTGAACTCTTTCTAGTAATCATGTGTCTCTAGAGACACCAAAATACTTGTCAACTGTGCTACTAAATTGGGTCACGTAATGTTACAAACATCAAAGCTGGTCTTGTATTCCCCCAAAATAATTCCTAAGAAACTCATCTTATGATTCTGGATAATTATAGCTTAAAAACATACACAGAACTCTGGGATGCCTTCAGGGCTTTGCAGTGATCTCTGGATCTTGAAGCTGCTCGAATTTATAGAAGATGAAAAGATGCAACAGATTTCCTATAAAATTAACATAAACAACCTTTTTTTCTCTTTCATTGTTTCAGAACAGCTTAAGAATTCAGAATTTAGAAGAACTATTGTTAACATATTAAATTAATCGGACTCACAGGAATGATCAAGATATATTTCAGTATTTCTTCCTCAGATAAAATGCAATTTTCTCTGACTTGCGTGATTTTTCAAAACTTTTTCTTTTATCACTTTCTTTCAATATTGTATAACTGACCTGAAATCACTAAATAGCCACTTCAAGCACAGTTGCATTACTGTCTCACAAAATGGAACTTTTTCTGCTTTTATTTTAAATTTTTTCCCCCCAAATTAAACCAGCATTCCTGCCCCTCCTCCCCAGAATGTCACAGAAGCATGGAAGGCTCGGGTTGGAAGGGACCTTAAGGATCATTTAGTTCCAGTCTCTGTGCCATGGGCAGGGACACTTCACTAGACCATGTTGCTCAAAGCCCTATTCAGCCTGGCCTTGAACACTTCCAGCAATGGGACATCTACAGCTTCTCTGCACCAGTACCTTCTCTGTACCAGTGCCTCACCCCTCTCACAACAAAGAATTTCTTCCTAATACCTAAACCAAAGCTACTTTCTTTCAGTTTAAAGCCACTCCTCTTTGTCCTGTCTCTACATGCCCACGTAAAAAGTACATGCTCCTCTTTGTTGAAGCCTCCCTTCAGGTAGTGAAAGACCACAATTAGGTCACCCTGAAGCATTCTCTTCTTCAGGGTGAGCAAACCCAGTTCTCGTAGCCTTTCTTTATAGGAGAGGTGCTCAATTCCCTTAATCACCTTGGTGGCCCTCCTCTGGACTCATCCAACAGGCCAATGTCCTTCCTGTGCTGGGCACACTGGAGTGCTCCTCATGGAGTCTCACAAGAGTGGAGTGGAGGGGCAGAATCCCCTTCCTCAAACTGCTGGCTCTGCTGCTTTTGATGTAGCCCAGGATGCGGGCATAACTTTCTAGCAGCACTGCTGACTTCCAGCTCCTCCTCGCTGTTGCCCATACTGTGTGCATTGGTGTGAAGGCACCCCAGCTGGGCTTTAGGCTATGTTGCCTTCCTAGAGGAACACCCTGTAACTACTTTGATATATTTCCTTGGTGTTTCCCTGATGGCTTCTAATACTTCATGAGTCCCTGGCACATCTCCATAAGACTGCAAGTTTGCTCCAGTGCTACCACCACATTTCGTACCAGTGGCAGAGAGCTCTCACTAGGATCCTGTCCCTCTAACTGTTCCATATCATCCCACAACTTTCCAGGGACAAGCTCCCTGGGGATGGCATTGGCCCAGGTGGGGTGGGTGCGGTCCCTGCTGGCTCCACCCATGCCAGTCAGAGCTGAGTCATGGCTCCACCGCGTCCCCCTCCAGAGATGCAGCTGGGGCAGCTTCCTCTGCTCTGGTTCTGGGGTCTTGCTGCCTAGGAAAGCTCACCTCCCTCCCACGATGGGAACCTCAGC
This sequence comes from Climacteris rufus, assembly GCA_013398175.1. Lineage (NCBI taxonomy): Eukaryota > Metazoa > Chordata > Aves > Passeriformes > Climacteridae > Climacteris > Climacteris rufus. Next base: position 65,352 of record VZRZ01008700.1, on the reverse strand, counting down.
TCCAGAGCACTTCATGTTTGAAACATATACTTCATTACATACATGTATGTATCTCTTCAAAAGTTAGGACGACATTTAAAAAATTAATTATTTTTAGGAAAGTATAGCAATACAGACATTAAGGGGCATGCCTGGGTTATTTTATTAGTTCTATAAATACATTTAGACAATTTTCACACTCAGGAAGTAAATTCACAGACTGCCTGATCTAATTCTCATTCAAATCAATAGCAGCTTTTAGTAGGCTTTGCGACTAGTCTATTTAATCTTTCTGTATCTCAGTTATGTTGCTGTAAATGGAGGATATCTCCTTTAATCACATAAGTGAACTGAGAATGAATGTTTAATAATTTATAAAGAGTCAAACCGTGCTCAGAGGTAGGCCATAAAAGCAAGTAGACAGCTCCATTCTATATCTATTACTGAAAATACTGCACGAGGTCCAGCTTGTCTAAGTCTTGTGCCCTGGCTGGGGAAGAAAGAATGTTGCTCAGACAACCTTGAAGGACTCCTATAACTTTCCTTTGATGGGGCAGGAAACTCAGGTGCATTACAGTCACTGCTTCAAAACCATGACGAAAGGGAAATTAAATATATTCCGTGACATGAACCTCACATTTTATATCTACCTATCCTTTCTAGTTATCTGTATATACTAGAGACTTGAGCCATACTCCCACATATAGCTTCCATTCAGCTAGTGCTGTCACTCTATAACCACACATAGTCACTGGTTGTGAAGCAGAAAAGGCTTTGGCTATAGTGATATAGCGACTATCTAATCTCTCTCTGCAAATACTGAGTGGTTTCATTCATCATTCTTATTCAGTGTGGTTCCTGGCTTTTGATATCTTTTAATATGACTGGGTTTTGTCTAGAAGAGTACTAGCAGGCACAGCCCAAAATCTGTCCAAGCAATGTACCAGCAGTGAAATGCTATTCTGGACCAAAGGACAGCATTCAAGTATGTGCCTTGCTCCTGTACAGTTTACCTGCACAGCTGCACCCAGACTGCTCTCAAAGCAACAGCATAAGCAATTTCTGGTTTCAAACTGGGTGTTAGAACTGCTAAGCCATGGAAAGAAATTGATGTGCAGTTCACAACTCTCATAAAACTTTGTTTCTGGGCTCTTGATATGTTCATGTTACAGAACAGATTCAGTGCATGACAGTGCTGACTTACACTTTTCATTAAAGCTGCTAACACCACTCTTGATCTTATACAGGGCTCTGAACTTTTTACTGAATCATGGAAAAAAAAAAAAAAGCACACTTTCTCATCTACTGGGCTAAAAGTAGATAAAGATAGCACAATCAAAAATTCAATGTTTAGCTAAGCAATCTACCAAAACAGTTAAAATAAAATCGCTGTTCAAAAATGCAATTTTAATTATATTTAGATTTGCAGCTAACAGAGTAATTCAATGTAGAATATCTCATTACAAAAGAATAAGGTAAATTGTTAGTATCTTTGCATTTTGATATGAGATGCAATTTAATACTAAAGACTGCTTTCATGAAATCCAGGTATGCCACAGTGCTTAAGATCTATTTAATATTTAAAATAGCTATGTATCTGTAGCTCTCTATCTTCATATATTTATGTCTTGCTTATTCCATTATTAGTTTTACTGTTTTATAAAAAAAATTGCTTCTCTTTCAGGTACATTTGTGAACCTAGTAGCCAGATTGAGAAATCTACAAATACCACAGTGCATTACTGAAATGACAGAATTTGATAAAGAATATTTTATAGGGTTTTTAAATTCAAATAAAACAAGGATAAGTTAATAACAGTGTACTTAAAAATGTCCAATTAAGCTGGCTGAACATAGGTAGTAAGTTTGCAAAAATTATTTAATCTTCATATGATTCAATGACTGAGATTGTCATAATTACTAGATGTTACTTTCACAAAAGAACTGCAATTACTTGAAGAAAAAATTAAAATCTGCTCAGAATATAAATTCAAGCTTTGATAAAAAGATATTTATCTTAGGGGCTTTTGGTAAAAATAAAATATTTTAGCATTAGTATTGTTAAAGATAAATTGGCAAATTACCAGTTTGCAATCATGTTTTCTATCTAGAAGTTTTCTTTTTGCTTTTATGTGGACTTGAGAATGTACTATTTCAGAAATAATAAAGTGCTTTATTGGGTGTATTTTTACAGCTTGAATTGCAAGAGTGAAAAAGTGTGTTAGAAATGTTAATTACTTGCTTTTTTGCTCTAATAGTCTGGTATATATGTTTATTGATATATTTCATTGATGTATTGCCTTATTATTAAGTACTAGAGCACCTGGAGCCTATACTGATATTTGAAAATTTGGACTCCTCCCACCATCAATAAAGAAGAGTTATTTCATTTAAAAATAACCCTTATTTAATTAATATTATATGGTTTCCTTTAAATAAGCATCAAAGGTACTGTTAAGGCTTTTTAGTGAATAAGTCCAATCCAGATAATTGTGAAGTTAATTTAACTGTGAAATGGATGTATCTGCATGACAAAAAATGTTCTCTACTAGTCTATGGGCAATAAACTCAAATGGTATAAATTTGCATAAATCTATTGAGTTGTGGATTTACATCATCAAAGATCCTAGTTCCATGTTAGAACGTGCTATTCTTAATAGTACCATTTATATAGACTAGTGAATTATGGGAATAGAGCTATCACTGCAATTTCCATCAATTTGTTGTAATTTTAGTTTTCATTACAAATGACCTAGTCTTTCTCAGACAGAAAGGAAAAAGCAAGGAATTCAATAACCTGTCCTAAGCCAAACCCAAGCTCATATAAACCTGTTTCTGAAAGCCAAATGTGGTGGTTTGAGGAGTTTGGGAGGTCTAGCTTTTTGGGTGTGGTAGGGGCCAAAAGATGGCTCCTGTAAGGAGCTTCCAGAAGCTCCCACAGCTGTCCAGTCAGGGCCTATCTCTGATGGCTCCTGGGAGATTGATGTGCTGTTCTCCACAGTTTGGCCAATTAGGAAGGACAGAAACGCCTCCACGACAGTATGTTTAAAAAGCAATCTCACTAGCATGTAGACACGCGCCATGTAGTCACGTAGGTGTAGGTAGGCAGAGGAGAAGGAGTATAGCAAACTAAGAAAAACAACAGAAACATCAGGTATGAGAGCCAGCAAACTCTGCCAGTCCACCAAAGAAGAGAAGCAATGGGGGAGGAGGTTCCTGCATCATTGGAACTGAGACATTCTCGTGGCCTGTGGTGAGAGACTTAAATCAAACACAGTAAAGCGGAGACAGTGCAGAAGGGAGTGAACTCCCACAAGAGAATCTGTGTCTGGTGGGGAACAAGGCCTTTGCTCCTGAATCAAGAAGGGAGTCAATTAAGTTAAAAGAAGCCTGGTTTTATTCCTACCCTAAGAGAGAGACCAGCTTGATGGGAGGGATGGAGCGGCAGCAAGTCTGAGTGGGCTGCGCACCAACTTCTGCAAACCTTGCCACGGTGCCAGAGGAGAGAGAGAGACCCCTCCAGGTATAATTGCTAAGAAGAGGAAACACCTGAGCATCTGAGGACTAAACTAATTAGAGAAAAACCCCTTCCCCGGGTTCCCCTTATGATCTGGGAGAAGAGAGGGCTGTGAGGCTGTTAAGGAGGGGGGGATGGGACGATGGTGAAGAAGGAATGTTTAGGAAATGTTCCTTTTTTTGCTTGCGCCTTTGACTCTGTAATAAATTCACTTTATCACTTAGAAGCACTGACCTTGTCTCAGCCTAACTTTGCTCCTCTGCCAGCATTTCTTATCACGGTTTAGTAACACAGTTTTGTTCAGAAGGGGGAAAAAGCAGTTCTAGTGTGTCCTTGGCCGTTGGCCAGGGCTAAACCACTCCACCTTAGGATTACAGAACTCTTTTATGTAGAGCTGACAGGAAAGGATGCTATCCAGAAGGACCTTGGCACACTTGAGAGGTGGGCTGATGCAAACCTCATGAAATTCAAGAAAGCAAAGTGCAAGGTCCTGTACCTGGGGCACAGCAATCTCAGACACACCTAGAATCTGGGCAGAGAAGTGATTGAAAGCAGCCCTGTGGAGAAAGACCTGGGAGTGATGGTTGATGAGAAACTCAATATGAGCCAGCGGTGTGCGTTTGCAGCTCAGAAGGCCATTTGTATCCTAGGCTGCATCCAAAGGAGTGTGGCCAGCAGGTTGAAGGATGTGATTTTTTCCCCCTCTACTCTGCTCTTGTGAGACCCTTCCTGGAGTACTGCATCCATCTCTGGTGTCCCCAACATAAGAAGGACATGGAACTGTGGCAAGTCTAGAGGAGGACCATGAAGTTGATGAAAAAGGACTGGAGCACATCCCTTACAGGCTGAGAAAGTTGAGTCTGTTCAACCTGGAGAAGGGAAGGTTGTGTGGAGACATCACAACAACCTTCCAGTTATCTGAAGACACCCACAGGGAGGCTGGAGAGGTATGCTTGTCAGCAACTCTAGTGATAGGACAAGGACTAATGAGCATGAATTGATTTTTAAGGTCCATTCCAAATCCTTAACATTCTATGATTCTATGATAAATCTCATCCTTGTAGGGAGACATTCAAATGAAAAGCTTACATTGAACAGCCACCTTTTTCACAGACACAGTTTATAGAATAGGCAGCAAAATCTTCTAACAGCCCAAGAATGCATCTTGCATTGAAACTTGCACCAAAATTATCTGATGTCAGTAATTCCTCTTTCACCTTGCAGTAAGAGGGCTGGGATGGTTTAATGTCCCATTTTGGATTTTGTTTTCCCCTTACAAGTGAAGGTGTAAGTGTATCAGTTGTCATACAGTTTTCATACAGGACATTTTTCTCAGGTCCAGGATAATATTAAGTAAAGAAAAAAACTGATAATTCAAAAGCAAAGACGCTTTCTTGTGACTGGAAGAAGACAGGTTTAGGCCTGTTTTCTTCTAATTCTTGAAATTCTTTTATATAAACTTCTTCATGAACTTTCTATTCAATTTGTTTTGCTTGGTTCTGAAGGTCTTTCCATGATACAAAAGAGCTCTTCTAGGAGCTCCTTTATAAGGATATGAAGAAGTCGTATAGTTACAGTACACTCAAATAACCAGGACTGCTAAATATGGCTTTGGGGAACACTATGTCAGGTCACATTTTAGATAACTTCATGCTTTTCATGACCAGGTTTGTCATTACCAAGGTTGCCATTACCAATTATGGGAGTTCTGGATTTATTTAAATTTCCTATTTTACATCTACTTTTCTACTACACATCAGAAATAATAAAAGGAATCCAGACATAATTAAACTGTTTAATTAAACTATTCTTTGGAGAACTGCTTTGCTCACCCTAAATTAGACCCTGGCTGTAACAAATGCACATTAAGTGTATTTGCAAAATCTAAGAGGACAGTTCAGAAAAGATAAGCCAACCAAATAGCACAGATACATTTTAATGTAAAGGATAAGCTTTTATTCATCCTTACTAATCAAAGAGGTTGATTGAGTTATATCAGCCAATATCACACATATAGTACTTCTCTCCACTTGGTGATTTTGGTATGCATTACTAGTCAAAATTATGCTGTGGAGAAACAGGTTTATGTTTTGTCTTAACTATGATCTGCTCTGTACCACTTTTATCTGATAAAATCAGCAGTTTAATAAGCAGTTTAAATCTAGGTTTCTGTGAATTATTTTATGTCTGATAAAACTGTGGTAAATTACAATTAATAAGCAATCTTGTATTAAGCTCAAGTTTAAGTATTGTTTCTTAAATTGTAAAATAATTTGAACATATCACGTCATCCAAACTAAACAAATAAAATGCATAGTATGTTACTCTGAGTACAATCCATTCTTAATTTGCAAACTCATGCATTTACATATACACTTCTGTAGTCTTGTAAATTGCTTTTTGAAATTGGTTTTTGAAACACCTTGCTTTTTTTCTGCCTCACATTACTGTGCTGACTGACAATTATTAATTACTGACAATTACTTGCATCAAGAGATGACAAAAGAAACTCATGACATCTGACCAGGCTGGTCTTGTATTGATTCCTGCTTGTTGCACAGATTTTGTGATATAGACGCATCTCTCTGGCATTGTTGCCTAAAAAGGCTAGCCCAAAAACTGAGGCCAGGCAGGAGTAAGGGAATAAAAGGTGGGTATTTATTCGAAAGGCCTTCAAAGGTACATTTAGGGCAGACAAAGCCCCCTCTTTGGGGCATCACCCAAAATGGACGAAGAGTCACGAGTTCTCCACACCTTTATAGGTTTGGTCCAATCGCATATCAGCATAGATTTACCAATTAAAACTTTACAATTTCTCCCTAGCTCCCCTAGTTTGCTCTCCCCCCTCCTTTAGAAGCTTGGGTCTGGGCAGCCTGAATGTCCTTGAAGGGTAAGTACAGAGTGGCACTGTTATGTCTATAGAGAACAGCAACTAACGAGCTATAAAGCATACATGCCAGACAATGGAGAATTTGAAAANGTACATAGTGGCACTGTTATGTCTATAGAGAACAGCAACTAACGAGCTATAAAGCATACATGCCAGACAATGCAGAATTTGAAAAATATAAGGGTTAAAACCTAAGGCAACAGCATCATTAATAGCTGTCTTCATTGGTACAGAAATTCTAGAACATGGCAGAGTTAAATTTACCTCAGTTAATAACCACTTTTGGGTTGTTTCTTTTTGCACATGCACACACTAACTGTTGCCTTAATGCATAACTTAAGATCTCTGAACGTGCAATGCTCTGTTAATTTTCTTAATTCAGCCACTTAAAAAAAATTATAAATGTGGAAGCAGTCTGAAGTCACCAGCAGCTGAGGGAATAGGTGATGTTGTGCAGTTTCCACAGTCTATATAAATGTTTTCTCCACTGGTTTAATAGGAGCTCTTAACTTATGCAATAGCGTAAAAGGTTAACCACCATTATGTTCACTGAAACCACAAAGTAGGGTATTTTTTGCATTTTAGGATATTCAGTAGTTCATATTATTTGAAGCCTGAGATACAGGTGGGGCAGTTCTCCATTGAGCTATCAAACAATTCAGTTTTCCCCAAGTTAGACATTAACCTTTTTTCTGTTTTAAACAAGTCATATGCTCACAGTCCCAGCAGCTACATGTTTCTTTCTTCCTTATGTCTTTTGCTAGACTTTAATAACTTTATCTTTTAAAATTTTTATGACAGGTCATTTTATCTTCACTGTTATGTTCTTTGCCACTGTCTTAATAATTATATTATGAAGAAAAGAAATAATGAATTTTATGGAGTAAATGACATATGTAACTTTTCACTATTCAGCTAAAAGTATTTTGGATTTAAGAAATGTGAAGTAATCATAATAAAAAGATTTACAAATTATTTAGGGACATATTATCAACTTATTTTACAACCAATATATAAAGCATTTTTCATTTGCATATTTTTCAACCATCCATGAATGCAGTTTTATAGATTAGAGACATGAAAATATGAGGGTTTGCAGCATAAGTCTGTCTATTTCCCCTGGTTTTATACATTGTCTGCTTTGCAGTGCAACATTTGGCCATGTGTAGCATAAAAAAAAATTCTTTCTTCTTAACAGGAGGAAGATCCACGTATTATTGCCAATATATTGTGAGTGACCATCTTTGCATTAGCTAAGAAATCACTAGTTAATAATTCAAAATAAGAAAAAATCCAGGCTTGCATGACTGCACTAAATCCAGGGCATACTCACCTTTTAACAATGGGAGTACTTTCAAACACCATCTCAAAAACAGTAGAACTGAAAGACACAGAACCAAGTAACAAGGTTTCTAAATGTAAAATCCTTAGAAAAAATAGGACGTTTCAATCTGGAATAGAAACAATAAACAGATGACATATGTGTGCCAAATCAAGAGTAGCATGGAAAAGAGCAGTCAAGGATTGTTGCTGATTTTCTTTTCCATGTTAAAACTCAGGGGTTCAGCTGAATATTAGAACTGCTTATTTCTGATACTGTGTAACAGAGAGCATACACTTCATCTGTCTATAGTAAGAAATGCCACTCACAGACCATTAATACCCTTCATTCACTTTTTGAAATGTAGTGAAGTTACCACTTCAAAACTTTGCTGTTGGCTGAAGTTCCAGATGTACATATGATCTAGTGGAAGGTGTTCCTGCCCACAGCAGTGGATTTGTAACTAGATGAACTTTAAGGTCCCTTCCAACCTAACCCATTCTATGATCCTATGAGTATGTGGCTGCAAATGTCAGAATTTAAATCAGAATTCTTAACAGTATTTCAGCACAGATTATATTAATTTAAAATTCCATGTGTTTTTTTTTTTGCAGTTTTGGGCTGCTGAACTGCTAAAGGATAAAGTAATAAGTTCTCTCCTCTCCTTTAAATAAGCAGATTGCTCTCTGCACCACTCTTTATTACTTCTCCATAATATTTAAACTTTGCATAGCTCAAAGCCAAACCAATCAAACAAAAAAAGACCACTACACTGCATAATAAAGATCTTGTAAAATAAAGGACATGCAGAAGCTGTAAATAAACTCAAGTGAAAAAGTGTGGAGTAATTACAGATAGGAAAATTAATTGGACAATTTAACTCAAAAAATAGGATATTCATCAGGAAAATGGTAAAGGGGCTTGGGATTTTTTTTTTTTTTAATTATTTGTAGTGTCTCAGGTCATCTATCTAATGACACAACAGTTTGTGGACTTTGCATTTGCTGTTGCAATGATCACAGCCTGTACAACAGAATTATACAGGTAACATTTTTATTACCGCAATGCCTGTTATTACGGCTTATCCCGGTAATCAGTCGAAGACGCAGAAATAATGAGAGCCGGACTTCGGGCTGTGTTCAGAGCAAGGGCGGAAAGGGGGGAACCCCTTTCGTTTAATTCTTATATACACTTTTAGAAATCACAGATCATTGGAGAAAGTTAACACTTCCGTCTCTAACTATATTGGTTACAAGAAGTGTCCGTCAAAGGGATCTGTGTCCATGGGAAAGGAATGTAAAATGATAATTTTTACAACAACATAGCTATGTTTACAGAAATCGTCCTTGAGACTGTCTAACAGAGAAAACTAGCTATTTTACAGTGAAAAATGGGCAACACATTTTGTCTTAAGTGGATCTGTGAACACTCATTTAAAACTTCAAGGAAGAATACACACTAGAATCATAAGTCGTATGTCAAGAGACAAGAGGTATAATAAAAGTTCTTTCCTTTAGACAAATTTGTGAAGTAAAACTCCACTTATGAAATACTTCTCAATACAATTGCTTTATTCGTCCAGGAAAAGAGGAGACTCATTGTGCTCTTCAACATCCTTATGAGGAGAAGTAGAGGGACAGGTGCCAATTTCTTCACTCTCGTGTCCAGTGACAGGACTTGAGAAAATGGCCTGAAGCTGAGTCAGGGGCAGTTTAGGTTGAATACTAGGAAAAAGATTTTCAGCCAGAGAGTGGTTGGGCACTGGAACAGCCTCCTCAGGGAAGTAGTCACAGCCCCAAATCTGTCTTAGTTCAAGAAGCATTTGGACAACACTTTCAGGCATGTGGTGGAACTCTTCAGATGTCCCATGCAGGACCAGAAGTTGAACTTGATGATCTCGATGGGTCCCTTCCAACTCAGCATATTCTATGATTCTATGATAATGTGTACCATTACTCTTAGCACTGAAAGAAACTTAGAGAAACTTCAACTTAATAATATTTTCAACTTTAAGTATATTGTTGACATATCTATTCCTGTTTCAGTTATCAAGACAGGAAAATCCAGAGGGAATGTCTTTATCCCTTATTCTGACACTATGTTCAGTATCGCTTTTTGGAAGCATGGTCAAATAGATATATATATGGATATTTGAACTAGTGTGAACACTACCTTCTGCCTGCATCTGTGTTTGCATTTCCTCCAAAATAATAGAAAAGATACTGCAAACTGTGGCAATTACAAAGCCTTGATTCTGGCAACCTGTTTTCATGACATCACCTGTTCTGGCTCTTATGTCAATACTTAAAAAAACAACTAATTCACCAAATCATTAAATAAATTCTAGGCAAAGTTATATTAAAAACTCAAGTACAAAAAAAGCTTTAGAGATGCTTTTTTAGATTGCTGCATGTCTCTTCAATATATTGCAAACGCAGCAAACCAAAATCCTCTTGCTATAGGAGTTTAATCACTACTGGAACTCTAGATGTCAGGTCTAAATGTCATCTTATAGTATCATTCTAGTTTGAAATACCCTGCAAAAAGTAAATGCCATGTGGCAAAAAGGAACACCTATGCATGGACACTACTGAGATCAATTTGTGAAGTGAACCAAGCAAGGCTGTGTCAGGCATAGCTCAGCATACATGTGCACATACAGAGGCGCACAAAAACACGTACTGTAGTAGGGAACCGAGAAAGACATTTTAGCGAGTGGTTTGTGATTTCAACCCAAATACGAGCAGGATACAATCACAGGCCTTGGTTATAGAGACCTATGTGTTAGTACCTGTGTGACTGCTGTGTAAGCCAAGCATGTACTCTGATGGCAGCATACAGTTCCTTTAATTATGTCCTGTACAAGCTCAGTCTTAAGGAGAGGTGTAAGAACTCAATGTCCAAAGTGAACTTCTATGTACCAAGTGGAAGTTTGGTATTGTACAGGTAAAAGATTGATAGGTTTGCTCACTTGGAAAAATATTAAAAAGATGTGAGAAATGATGAGGCTGACCACCTTGACCACAGATGGGAACTTGAGCAGCATACCATAGTCCAAAATCAGGTTCTCATCCAGCAGTGCAACAGACAGGCTTCCCAGCATTGGGAGGGACATAAGATTGCTGTGGTCTTTTCTATAGTTTCTATCCTTTACACAAAAAAATAGATAAACTTGAGTTTTTCTTATTGAGATCCCAAATGAACTGGTACTGAGTGGGAGTTAGCTGCAAGAGCCTTGACATTGTTTCAGTGGGTTAGCACAGAGGAGTTTGAGGAAACAGTGGTCAACACAGCCATGCTGAGAGTCAGACTCTGCCCAGCTGCTCAGCCCTGACACGGGCTCTCTGCTTACATGCATTTTCCCCCATATTCTGTCCTTGAGGAGTGGAGGGTAATTGCACAGGTCATCAATCAAGTCAGACCATGGTGATATCACACTACACCTTTTCAGCACTCTCAGGTTGTGATGTTCTGACACCTCTTGATCCAGGGTCCCTGCCATGATTCATCCCACTCAGTTCTTTTTCATGTTGTCCTTGTGCTGCAGTTTATGCTGTTTGGTCACTCAGCTTGTGGTCAAGGCAAGCTTGTAATGTTCTTGTGATAATTACCTCGAGGCCCTTTTCTATTAATTCTTCAGTCTTCTTTGCAGAGACTACTAAAAAATATACTTGCGAATATAACTTGTTTTCATTATAATCAAGTCATCATTTTAATAAATGATTGTTCACTTGGCAATGAGAGCAAGTCAATGCAGTGTCTGGTAACTGTCAGTGAGGTTTGATCGCAATACCAATTTGATCAAATTGTAGTTGATGAGTCTCTCCAGTTTAAGTCACTTTGCATGCCTATTTCCTACTTTTAGAAATTAAGTAATAGCATATTTAAAGAACAAGGAGGTTATTAGAGGGTCAACAGATTTTATCCTCCTGCTATAGATACTTTGATATATCTCTGTAAGAACTTGTGACAGAGAACAGATTGACAACTTTATTGGTTTTACATTGGGTTACTTAAGTAATATTTTTGACCACAAGAAATGAAAAAGCAAATTAAATGATTCATCCATTTTCAAGAACTCGTTAAATATACTTGCAAAGCTGATCTTTCCAAATCAAAAGGAAAAAATGTTATCAGTCACATGAATTTGATCTACAAAATGAAACAAATCTGCATACTAAAAACTGACAGCTGAACAAACAAAGCACCAGATTGTTCTTTCTCGAAGCCCAAATCTACTTCTTTAAAAAACCTCAAACAAACAAAACACACACACCCCTCCACAAACCCTGAAGTTTGTCTAGCCTGCAAATTCAGTCCTAACTCTACATGTACGTATTATATAAGGAGAAAAAAAATAAAAGAGAAGGTATGCATTCAGGTATGGCAGCAGTTTTCCTGCCTATTGATGGTTAATGTTACTCCACTTCATTTGTCCTTTACTCTTGCCCACCTCTCATTACAATAGCCCTGATTACTGTTTGACACCAGTCAGTGCAAGAAATCCTTTTGGAGTGCTGGCAGCATGGAAGGTGCACCAGGGAACCTCTCTGATGCCAAGGTCTAATAGCTGAGATTCCCCTCGTTCTCCTTTCTGGTGGAGAATCAATATAAGTTTCTATGCTCATAGCCATCGTTTCGCACTAAACGTGCGAAAGTGTTTATTTCAAGTGTTTATTTCCATTTGAGACTTGTATGTTTTTGAGAAACTGAAGAATTTTGACAGTGGAATTTTAAAGTTATAGATGTGACAACAGATAAACTGCTTGATTTTGAGTGGGGTTTTATTGCATGTTTTTGCTTTTCATTTCCATTAAAATTTTATAACATTAAATCTCAGTCACCAAATTCTATCAGCAGACAAAGAACTTGGGACAGAAATTAAATTCTCAAACTTTTCTAACAGTTTAGGTTTATAACAATTGGATTAAATAATTTCTTCCCTCCCTAAAAATATTTAAAATAATTTCACCACTAAATGTTGAAAGTTTCATTGTAGTGTTTCATTGGAAACCATTACTAATGATGGACCAGTATGGATGCATTTTATCACCCAGTGAAAGTGCAGTTTAAAAACACCAAATAAAGTTTCTTTAATTTGTAAAACTTTTGGCAATTCCTTATGTGAAAGACTATTTCTTATTTATAATATAACCTCTACAAGATTCTATACTAAAGTTAGAAGTATTATTTCAGGTCCATTAATGCTAAGTTTCATTTTTTAAGGTCTCTCAGGGCAGCTAAAATAATAGCAAAAATTGAAGACATATGCTACTAATGAAGTCTGTTTCATAACCTCAGAGCTATGTTCTTGCACCATTTTGACAAAAAGTAATTACTTTCTTTATTTTACCCAAAGGCTAAACTTCTAATGTAAGAAAAAAGAGTGGGAAAAATACACATTGAATTAAATGTGCAGAATAGGTAAAAATAGAATGACATACTGTTTGGTAATACATGACATAATAGTAAGCCTGTAAGCGCTAACTGAAACTATTCATATACCCATCAAAAAGAAGTTAAGAGTAGAATTGTTTGCCATTTTTTCTGATTAAACACAATTTTTTAAGACAGAGGAAATGGACACATCTATATAAATGCTCATTTTTGTTTTAATCACAGTGAATTATTCATGTCATCAATAATGGCTGTAGTTTTAGAACAAAGTAGGCTTGAGTTCTGTTTAATAATGTGTATGGTTTTTTTGGTCACAGATGTTACAGTCTGACATAAGGTTTCCCATGCTAAATTTTGTTAATATGATTTTGAGAGGTTTCTTTTTAACTGTAATTGCAAGATGTTTTCTACTTTTTTGACTTTCCTCCTTACCTCAAAAGCAATTCCAGGTTGTCACAGTATTTAGGTGGGGTGGCTAAAAGAACAGACCACAATAATCAGTTATCTCTAATCCAAAATGTAATTGCTAAATAGAATAAGAATAATATGTGAGTATTGATGTTTATTTTCAGATTTCTGCTCTGTGGCACACACAAACCAGCCCCTCTGGTCCATTTTAGAGCAGCAGCACAGACCAGAGGAGCAAGACTTTCACCCAGGGTCAAGCCCTGGCCAATGGTCTGTCTCCTATGCCAAACAGAGCCTCCTCCTTGGGCTCAAATTTCCCCATGATGTCAGATACACTTGTATGTGTGCTCCTGCGCTCCTTAATTTCAACTGCTTTATGGTTCTTTTTTTTACATTAGCTCACTGGCTTAAGTGAACCACTGGCATCTCCTAGTGACCATCACCAGGCTTTTGTAATGTCCTGACTCAAATGTGATAGAAAAGTCTGCAATTTGTTTATTGTTTTCCTTTCCAGCCAATTCTAGGTTAATCTAGTCACTTGGAGATGGGCAGATCTAGTTGAAAGCTCATTATTTTGGGTTGTTTTTTGAGTAGGCTTCATTGTATAAAATTAGCACTAGAAGTTGTTGTATTCTGCACAGTTTGGGGAGACTGCAGAGCACATTATTTAGATGAAAGGCATAATATGAAACCACTATCAGAAAATCCTTTATCTGCCCAACCAGATTATGTTTTTGTTCATGGTGGCAAAATACTCCAAAGAAGCTGTGAATTCAGTTGGTTTAATTAAGCACATATTAAAACCTTTTTCTAATATTTTCTAATTCTCTATTTATTTCTAATATTAGTCCAAGCTGGGTCTATGTACTGAGCTTTAAATCAATTTTAAATCATCCAGAGTCATCCTGGATAAATAGGGTCTGAATCTAACTGTGTTGCTTCCACAGCATTCTCAGAGCTCATATTACATTTTGAAACGTGGTTCATGAGGATATTTATCATCCTTATTAATAAAAATATTTAGACAGCTTGTAAGGAAGACAAGTCCCTCAACAATTTGGATAGAATACTAGTCATTGAGAGACAGGTCAATTCCATTACTGTATTTAAAATATGGTTTCAGCATTGCATAGTATCTAGGAGGATATTTCAAAATAAGAGCAGAAAAAAATTGGAAGCCATTTTAATGTGCTCTTTTAAACCTCTGTCTAATCAACACGTTACTTTTGTTCATGGCTTACCGTCATCAGGTACCCCAGCTCTTACTTAGCCCCATTACACTGCATACTGAATTAATAAAAAAGCTTTACAATAAACCTGGTCAACCAAGCTTCACTATCTATTTCTGATCTGTGTGTTGAAGAATCAAGTCTATCATTCCTAGACTAGAGAGGAAAATTAAATAAAAACTCTTACAGTGAAACATAGCTATGTATCTATTCAGCAATGTTTTTAAAACTTCCACTTCTCTGCTTGTGTTTTCTCTGAAGGCTACAAAATGTCACAAAAGTGGGCCTCATGAAGGAAATTCCAGGAAAAGAAAAATATTTGAGGACTATAACTCAATTTAATGAATATGAGAGAAAGCAAAAAAGCAGAATTCTCTGTTTAATTATTAGAAGTTTAATTATGGAGTCTTTTTTACATAAGTAAACCCAATTACTAAGACTGAAAAATAAAGAGAAATTGTGTTGATGCCTGGTAACCTGGAAATCTGTGAAAGCCATAAATATATTCCTGTAGTTCTTTTTTTTTTTTTTTTCCCTATGAGTGCATCACACTTAAGTGAAGCTTCCAAATTGAAGTGGACATATATGTAAGTAAAAATGTACTTCAACTCTGTCTCCTGAAAGGTTAGCTTTAAAGAAATGGGGTTTCACACATTGAATTAAGGACAGGTCTCCTTGCATTGCAGTCGTGTGAAAGGAGAAACATCTTCCAGAGTTTCAGAGTCAGAAAATGGATACAGAATTCATGGTGATTAGTAATAAACTGTTCTGCAGTCACAGTGTTTCAGAACAACATTACTACTAATTAGTACAGCAAAAAATATTAATAAAAGTACCATGTCATAAAAAATGTGCTATAGCAAAGCAAAATAGCATTAAATATAAATATTTTTTCTTTTGTTATGTAATGTAGTGTTTGGAAGTAATATTAATTTTTTACCTTTTCAAAACTGGATTCCGATGAAGATTATAGATTTTATGCATACTCATATTGGTAATAATAGAGACACAACAGGTCAAGAAAGTAAAGTCTGATATCTTAATATTACAGTCATAATTCCATAATTAACCCTTTAACAAAAAATAGGTGAATTAAGGCTGTAAAGATGTAGGAATGAACTCTGGAATCTAGATAAAATATTTTCAGATTTCTCAAGAGGCTGAATTGCAGTTTTTTAAATTATGTCTAAACTCTAGTCCCTCATCAAAGAAATTTTAGGAAAAGCTAAGAGTAAAAGAAAGTAAATTTCTCTAAAACCAGACGCTAATTAAGTTATTAATTATTTTGACTAGCAAGATCAAAGATCACCTAAGAAATGTCTCTAATTAGATCTTTAGTATCTCAAGAAGAAACTATAAATAAGTGTATTAAATCAGAAAAAAACGTAGTAAAATATATTGAACTTAGGAAAGAGTGTATGTCAGTATGGATGAAGATCAGGCAATATCCATGTAAAGGTCAGATATTCTTGAAATATTTAGGGTAGTAGCTACAGGGTAGGCTAAGGGTGAAATCTTTAAATTGGATGAGCAAAAAATTCCAGCATGAATCTCCCAGACTATTAGCAGCCATAATATTTTCTGCTATTTGACATTTTAAACTTTATTATGTTTTTCTTCCTTTACAGAAACTGTGGTTATAGTTTTCTCTAAAATAAACAATAATAAGTGGACAAAATGCCAAATAATGCTTCTCTACCAACTCTTTGTGTGGACATTGGTGACTTTTTCAAGCTTTGCATTTCAACCATTCTGGAGAAACTAAGCACACTTGTTTTCAGGGCAGCTTTTAAATTTCCATGACCTTAGGTGAGGTGGCATTAAATCAAATTACACTAAGGAAACTGCACTGACCATTCTGACAACAGATTTCTCACTTGTGATGGATGAAGACATCTATATACTAACTCTCTTAGTTTTATGGCTGTTGTTAGGAACAGTAACTATGGTCTTCTTGAATCTGAACAGTCTTATATAAAGTGAAGAGATTGCCAAAGTGAGCTGCTTACTTTTTTTTTTTTTTTGCTGCCCTTTGAGGATCACAAAACAAATGTTTGTCATTTCCAGAGATATTTTGTCTGAATAAAGGCCACAGAAGCTGATCATGAGTGATCGTTATGAAAACTGGGAAAATTTACCAGAAACATTTACTGGGAAAATTTAATACTAGCAAGCCAATGTAATTGGTGAAAATTGTTTTTAAAGAAATATAGTTTCTGTGGAGTTGGTGAAATAAAGAGAGGTGGATTAACAAATGAAACATTCCTAAACATCAAAAGTGTTTCCAACCTCTGTAAAATGGAATCAACCTAAGCTTCTTGATTCCTCTAGACATTTTTATTTTTAACCAGGCTGTATTAACTATTCCCGTCTTAGAAATGTGTGCAGCTGAATACATGATTATAACTAAGCAGTTAATATAGTTATAAATATTTCAGTGACTTCTTTTGAATGCACTAGAATATGTTAATTAAAATATAGTACTTCTCCTTTTGATTTGCACTATAATTCTTGGAAGTCACATAATTTTCTGCATGTTTCCAAGATGAAAGCTAGTTTAATTTACACAGTGTTGATACTAAGCTATCAAATATGGGTTTATGTAAGCTGTTGCCCAAGACCTAGTAGATACCAAAGGACTTGGAGATAAGGTTCACCTGCACATTTACAAATTATTAAAGTTCTAATCTTTGATGTTCAGGGTGATTATCTCTCTGTCCCTGTATTTATCTTTCCAAATAAATAATGAAAAGAAGAATTTGCATCATCAGTTCTATGAGTTGACGAACTAAGCCATTGAAATCACCTCAATTGTTTAGAGCATGATGCTATTAATGCCAAGGTTGTGGATTTGATCCCCATATGGACCATTCACTTAAGAGTTTGTATTACATTTACAGGTTTTGTTAATGTCCTTAGCAAACATGAAGAAATATATTTTTACCCGCCCAGGGTCCTTTTCTAAGGAAATCGTGCTGTAAATCTGTAACAGCTGACTTGCTCTTCATGTACTATTCAGATAAGTTTTAAGTTTTCAAACCTTCAGCTTTTATTGGAATGGTTGCTACTGTGCAAAGCATATATATTGTACTGGTATTTATTGCTATCTTGCATTATTTCTTTATTATATAAGCAATACACCAGCACACTATTTCTTTACCCATTGTAATTATCCACAACCCAGGAGGATTTTCTTTTACCTTCAGGAAAGAAATGAGATGAAACAGTATTGATCAGTAAGAAAGTAAAAAGATAATTAGTCCTTCAGCACACTCCTTTCCATAAAGAACTGTTTTGAAGGAAGGTTTTAGCACCTGAACAAGGATATCTTATGTCCCTGGTATCAGCACTAAATGCTGTTAGCTACAATGCTTTCATAAAATTGTACTATGCATTTGATCTTCCTCCCACAAAATTGCACTCCAAGTGTTTTACAGCATATCAAGAATTTTTATTACATTCACAGTTTTAATACAATTTTGCAATTAAATATAAAACCAGTAAAGTTATAAATATATATAAAGGTATTGTACCTGGTCTTGCTGTCATATGCTAATAGTAAAAGTCAATCTCTAACAGTTATTTAACGAAATAGGTATAGATTCTATGTCTATATATTTATACAGGTTTAAGCAGATCAGGTTTATATGTCCAGATAAGTTCAATTTTCTAGGCTTTTTCCAAGCATTTTTTCCTTGATTCCTCAGCACTGATTGACTCTTGTTCACTTTGAATGACTGTCCTCTACTTCATCCTCTATTCTATTGCCATCAAATAGGATTTTATGAAAGAAGCAAATTAAAAGTCTAATCAGTTTGTTTTTGTTATAATGCTAATACTTCCGACGTCCTTTGATCTATTTTCACTGAGCACTGTGCTATGTAGCAATTTTGATAAACATTACACAATTATAAATTTTTATGAACTTTATTCACTCCTCAAGTTAACAATGAGGTATGGTAATGCCATTTCTGGCTTGTGTTAATAACTCAATAAATTGCTTACACTGCTTAGATAATGTCAGTGCCAGAGTTTTCCTATGCCTTCATATGGATAATTTTATTTTTCTTGTGATACATTTTTAGAGTGGTTGCTTTCATTTTAAAATTGTGAGGTAGCTCCATTTCCTCGTGCTGCAAACTTCAGAGGAGGCATAATAAAAGAGGTTTTTATATGGATTTTCCTACCTTCTCGAGGTACTTTCTTCAATACTATTTAGGTTTGAACTCATTTTAATCCCCTGATTATTCATTTTGCCTTCCCAGTAATCTGCATACTTTCATTAAGGTACCTGACTGGAAAGGTGTGTGGCAGGGAAATTCAGCCACAACCTTGGAATAACTTGAATTAGAGATCACACTTGTAAATAGTATGAGTATGACCACTATGTGGCTGGAAGACTGGGCTAACTCAGGGAAGAATGCCTTTTCCATTTCTTCCTAATAAACACTTAATAAGCACTTACGTGTAATCTTGTCTTTAATCTACATAAAAGACTATTGGCTTTACAGAATTTTTGAGAGTCATGGTCAAAGCATTTTTGGGGCAATATATACCTTTTATAGCTGTCTTATACAATAGGGCTGCTGTAGTTCTGGGGAAGAACTGGGAGTTTATAAACATTTGTAATGACCTTGTTAGGGTACACTATTTTGTGTTAATTTTATTGCTTCATTGTTGACATTTTTTATCCCAATGTCTGGTTATAGCTGGCATTAATAAATCAGATGGTCAAAGAGATGAAAAAGCCCAAACAAACTGAAGCAGCTACTTTGGGCAACAACCAGTCTTATAGCTATGTGAAAAATGTCAAAATGTTCTTATGCCACTTACTAAAGTGGCTCATCACCATCTCCCTGCTGGGAGAAAGATCTAACCATTTGGCTATAATAACCCCAGGAACAGAGATAATGCTCTGTAGTTTGGGGGTCATGAGAATCTTTCACCTGACCTCATCCACATCTTACCCCACAATCTAATCAGCCAATGTTTTAGATTAATAGGTCTTTCTGCTGGTGTTATCCAATCTGAGGAGTTTTGCAATCCACAGTCTCCTCAGGGAATTGCTTTGCTTCTGCAACAGCCCACTGGCCAAACTCTGCTGTGCAAATCTATGTATGTCCAGCCAGGGGGTGCCCAAGGGCTAACCGGAGTTGCGATCTTCCTAGAAAAAGCCTCCCATAAGGGAAAAGCTTTTCCAGGGGTCTCTGCAACCTCTCGGAGCAACGGGTGGTCTCAGAGGGTGCAGCCGCTATGGCTACAAGTGATTTCAGCTAGTGATTCAGCTCCTTGTGGTATCAGCTCAGTAAGAGACCACCCGGGCAGGCCTGGGGATGGAGAGAGAGATGAGGGAGCCTTAGTGAAGTGAATTTCACAGGTAAGCTTTATTCAGCTATCCTTGTGAAGGGACCTGGCTAAGCTTTCCCCTGGAAGTCAGGGGTGCTTACAGGGGGTTTATATGGGGAAGGCAGGGTGGGATGAACATCAGTTTAACCAACAGGATACAGATTATTACCATAAAAAGAGCAAGGCATGTTGGGGGTAGCCTCTGGTCACCGTGAGCTTTAGGAGAGTTCTTATGTCTGGGGATTTGGCCTTCAGGCATCTTTTCTCCAAGGGAGAGCAGAGAGCTCCAGCGCCAGTGGCTGGCAGCCCTCCACATATGTATATACTTCTTTCACACTATACCACAAGAAAAGACATGTTTGCTGCTGAAAGACATTGCTAGAAATGCATCATTGAGTGCAGGATAAAAAAAGGGAAGCATAACTATTTGAAAGACGGAAGAGAAGGAATAGGACCATGCTGATACAACTATTTTGATTTAAGGGCATGATTTTTCTAACCAGTGGGTAATGCAGGCATCAGTAGAGAAACCCCATATACTGTTCTTCTGTAACCATGGCCAAATGACCTGACAGTATTGATTTAAACCCCCGGGCAAAGATGACCTTAAGGAGCCTATCAACCCAAGTCCATGCAGGGAGAACCTTGGAGAGACTCTTGGGCATGGTGAAGAGTTCAGAGTCATTGTAATATACAGAGTATTTAGACACTGGCATCCAGACAGTCACGCAAACCTTGTTTTGATCCTAGTTTTAAAATTGAAGCAAATGTTCCTTACAATTAAAATCATGCTTTATAAGGAATATTAATTATTCATGAGTAGTAACTGATAAGAAGTACATATGCAATTTAGCAGAAGTGATTTGTTTAACTATAAAATCAATTGAAGCAGGTATAAGGCAATTGAAAGATTTTAGCTTTTTTTTTTTCATTTGCTCTCTTCCCTTTTCCTCCAATTTTCTCTGGTGATTTTCAACTGATAAAAACAATTCCACTGAGACATAAATGGAAAGGAAATTAATTTGTGAACATTCTGTTTCAACCAGATCTGATTTTTTGTACTGGTAGGTACTGCTTGCTTTCATCTGGCAAATATGTGCAAAACCTTGTATTTGGATGGTATGCATGGCTTTTTTTTTTTTTTTTTTAATGCTCATAATCTTCTAAAGGAGCTGGGCTTCAAGGCCTTTATCCAAACAAATACAAAGTTTGCAGGCATAAAAAACTGTGGTTTGAGCCATGGACATAACATCATTTCTTTTAGAGTTGCCAGTAATGCAAACTTCTAATTCAAATCTGTTTGCAGTTTTCATTCCAGAGAATCCTTTGAGAACTTCAGGGAGATAAACAAAAACACATGTTTCGATGAGGATTAGAAGCTGCCCTGAAGGTCAAGGTAAACTTTAAAGAGTTCTAATTCTGTCATAGTTCCTGCTTCTTTGTAGCTTATCTTAGTGCTCTTTTCTGTTGCCATTTCTAAACTTTAACCCTGGAGACTTTTATTTATATAAACTGAGCATGTTGATGTGTCTTCCAAGCACTGTTGAAAGTTATTGAAGCAACTGAAACATCATTTCGGACAAATCAGAATGATCCTCAAAAGATATTGTTTACAGAACTCTGCTTTCTGAACAAAATTGTCCATTACACGTTAGTCAATTCTGTAACAGAAAAGAGCACTTTGCAAGAATCACTAGCTGATTAAGTAATTTTGTCCAGCTATGTTCAGCTACAAAGGAAACCGAAAAAGCTCAGAGCAAATAGTTATTCAGTAAACATTTCAACAGCAAAACTGAAATCTATCCTTTCCACCATTTCCCCTTCACCATTTTCTTTAGTATTCCTTAGTATAGCAACTTCTTCTGAATAATCTAGTTGAATTTTTATTAAGTAAATAGAGTAATAGATGATTAAATAGAGTAATACATGTAAAGACTGATTTCTGAGATATTTTTCAGCTAGAAGTGGGGAGCCTTGACTAGTATTCCCAGATTAAACAGCCAGAGATGTATTATTCCTGTAGCACAGACTTTCTTGAGCAGTTCTTTGATATGAGACAAAAACAGAAATGCAGAGATTTTTGTGAAGTAACTCTGAATTTTTGTTTACTGTCTGGCACTGCATTAATTTTACCTTTTCTCTTAGTTGTGAAAAATATCATCACTCAGAGTTTTTCCACTGCTCAAAAACTTTTCTCAATTTTCTCCTAAACCAGCTGATGTAATCCTGTTGAGAGTCTGGCAAGCAAATTCACATTTATGTTTGGAGTGGTACCTTAGCCTTAGCCTACAAGTGCCTTAGCCTACAAGGAACAAAATATAACCACCATTATATTACTGGAAAGTTGTCGCTGTATAAATGTTTCCAATAATTACTCATTCATATTCTTACTTTTTGCACTGTTATCTCAGAAAAGGTGTTTTTAAAATATCTAGAAAAGAAAGCCTAAGAATACTGAAGATGTGACTAACCCAGCCACAGCTGTCAAAAATGTAAGGTGTCCAAATCTAAACTAGTCACAAACGGTTTTTCTGCATGTAATGGCAAATGAATATCTCTCTATTCCATGGCTTTTGGTGCTTAATATAAAACGTGATGAAGTGTCCAAAGGAAAGCGGCAACTCCAGAGATGAAAGATAAAGCCTTGAAGATTATCTTAGAGTCGCTGGAATAACTGTGGAATAACTGTGGTTAGGTCAGAGAAATCTCAGACTTATGTTACAGATTTACTGAGAATCAAGCCTATTGACAGTTTAGTACAGAACAGAATATCATGATTCTTCTATATTCCTAATATAACAACACTAATGGGAATTTTGAGTCCACACAAAATGCCGTCTCACAGCAGACAGGACATTTTGGCATTTCAGATGACATGTTTTCATTTCAAATGAGTGAGCTATCTGAAACAGACTTTTGTAATGCTTTAAATACAAAAAAGTATTGTGTAAGTCTGTTAAATATTTTTAGATTTGCTGTTTAGATAATGACAACATGACAATCCCTTTTTATTTTGTAATCTTCTATATTCTAAGGACAGAATGATCATGATATTAAGTGTTCAAGGAAGTACACAGTATTTCTAAAGGAAAATGATATCCTGTAAGAAATAGCTCACCTCTCCATTCTAAAAATTAATCATATTGGCTTTTACTTCAAATTCTTAAATACTAATAAAATTATAGTGTGTTCATGACTCAGTATTTTTTCTAAAAATTCTATTGTATAAAATTAATGCATTTATGTAAGTATTTATATATGTCACAATATTTAAAGAGAGAATTATGTAAAGAACTACACTGGCTGTGCCTCACTAACGTTTTTGAATACTTGGAGCAGGTCAACCAATGGATTTAAAATAATTTTAAATTGATTTGACTTTTCAACCAGATTTCACATTTTTTAAAAAGGCTATTAAAAATAATAACTTCAGAATTATTTCGTAAATAGAAACTAGGCATTTCAAACAAGGGACAGAAAATAGATGGCCAGCTTTCTACATTTTCAAATGCCAAAGAGACAGAGCAAAAATTGCCTAGTAAGTGGAGTACTCATATTTTAATTAAACAGCAAGTTCTAATACTTGGTTCCACAGCTAAAATGTATGATCTCCACATTTGTCTAATTATAGATGGATCGTAGTTTTCCCCTATAACACAAAATTTTGCTTTGTCATGCAGCAGATTTTAAAAGATAAAATTCTCACTATGCACTTGCATTTCTAAAAGATTACTCACTACGGATCTGTGAGTTTCTGTTGACCCTTATAATTGTTTTGGAGGAATTAAATAGTGGGAACATCGTCTGACATTCCATTTCAAATGACACTGTCTATTGCACTAAGCGTTGTTAGGATATATAAACATTATCCAGGAAGATTAAAGAGGAAAAAAAAGATTAAGACAGTAAGACAATAAAGCTACAGAAGTTGCAATGTTTTCAAGGACAGATAGTAATAGTACTTAGTTTTGGTTTGTTTTGTTGTTGTTTTATTGTTGTTTTGTTTTTTTCTGTAAAATACCTTTCTTCATAAGCAAAGGTGAAGATAGGTGAGAAAAGAGACTTTACCTATGCTGACCCTAAAGTCAATGTCATTCAAGTAGCAAATTATTTTCCCTTACTGCCTTTGTCTTGGACTATTTTCATCTTAGTAGCTCAACAGACTATGAACTGCCCTGTCTCTAGAGCTGTGTCTAGTTTTCTCTCAGCAACCCATAGAAGGATTGATTCTATCTTTGTTTCTGGGTTTTCAATCCCATATGCCACCTCCTTTTTCTTTTTTTCCAGGTAAATCACTTCCAGGGGGGTATCCAAAAGAATGTAGCAGTTTGACGCCTCCATGTTTTATGCTGTCCTTGCTCACAGTTCCCTTAATATGATTATTCTGCACTTTCCTCTTCTAAGATCACTGGGCACTGATGGTCAGAATCAGGTTAGACATTACTGATATTTCAGGGATTTCTTACAGATTTTTCAGTAAATAACTATACATGTACACCTATAAATGGTACTCTTTAGTACTTTCCTACAGAAGCGATTTATTTTGGCTCTCAATCTTCCAGAAATGTTTGAGTCTTTGTAGAAAGGTGTGTTATTTCTATCTCCTCTACGCTGTGCAGAGCTGGGAATATTTCTCCTCTGCTTCTCTCATCTCATTTTACATGCATTCCCCGACAGTACAAGAGGGAATATTTGTAGGATGTATTTGTGAAAGCAGCATTTAGAATTTAAAAAACTATTTACTTTCATATATGCAGCCCCTCTTGGAGTCTACATGATTTTAAAAATCAGGGCAAATAGAAAAAAAGACAGCTTACATATAAAACACATAAGAAAATACAGTAAGAGATAAAGGACTGTGAATAACCTATTCAGTTTAAAATGAAGGAAAGTTATAACATTTCATTATTAGAGGTCAAGAGGTTGAATAAAAATTTATCCTTTTCCAGTGGCTACTCCTTAAGTTCCTTTCAATATTGTACAAATTCTCAACAGCTAAGAAACATCAGAGCTCTCTTCAAGCCAAGTTTTACCTCCTCTGAAGATCTCTCCCCATCTGTTACGTACAAAAGCCACCATGTCTTGTGAGATTTTTTCATTTACTTTAATGGATTTTGAGCATTCATGGTCATTACACATACAGGTATCTTACAGAGCTCTCCAAAGATGACCATCATTTGTTAAAGGTGAGATTCTGCCACCTGCCATCTCTTAGAGGCTATGAGCTTTGGGAACCTGTAGATGAGAGCTATCCATGTCTTTAAATGGAGTATATCCACTATTACATGAAGTTTGCATGAAGTTTATTTTTTAGTATTGGAAAAAATTACTTACCCTTTTGCCAGTACTGGGGAAATAAAAGAAAAATAAACAAAAAAAAAGTCCAAAATCTAAAACCTTGCTATCTTGCAGCCCTGAAGCCCTAAAAGCCCTGCAAGTATTTTCACATCTAAATGTTACTGCCCTTTGAGAAAGGGATCACATTACTGGAACTTTCCATTGTCTTCCTCTTTTTCATCAATTTCAGGATATATCTGCAGGCATGAATTTGCATTGCTGATACTTTATATGAACCAGATCCGGGGCTGTTATCTCTCCCCTGTTAAGGTTAAGAGACAGTAGTACAAACAGATTTCAACAACTCTGCAGAATGTTTTGAAGTAGGCCAATGTTAGACTTTTTCAGAAACACAATTTTCCTAAGTAGTACCAGTGTATTTTGGATAAGACCAGGTTTTTGTGGTGAGTTTTCTGTGAAGGACCAAAAATAAAATGCTGAATCTGTGGGTAAGTAGAAAATAAATTAAAAATTATGGTGACATCAGAATGAAATAATTTTCTATAAATAAGCTTTGAAATGTGAAAGATCAAGATGGTAAAATGGAAGAACACGTTCTGAGTGAAAACATATGCTGTAACCCCAAAAAGTTCTGTGGGCACAGACAATTATAGTAATTTATTTGTACTTTGTGGCACAAATACTGTCAATCTTTGTAAGACCTTAAAAATGGTATTTGAAGATTGTATTTCCATCACAATTTTTGTTTTCTGCATTTCTCAAGTAGTGTATCATTTTAGTACTAAAATAAATAAGAAATTTATTTGTATATTCTTCAGTATCAAGTAGAGTACAGCTTCTACAGAGTGCATGGCTGTTATTCAGGGCACTACAAAGCCTATCTAAGAAAAAAATCTCTCTCAGATTTAACTGAAAATTATCAAGTTGTTTGTTCTTTAATAAATCAGATGTTTATTAAGTGAGAATAAATTAAAATATTTGCATCCATTTAAATACCTGTGTTCCACTAACTGACAAATCTGAATTACTAATGATTCACCAAGGGAAAATTTATTATTAGTGATAAGAGGATCACTTTTCAATAATCTTTTAAATTATTCAGAGGAATAATACTCTGAGCATTTTAATATAAAACATGGACTTGCAAAAGCATTTTTATCTCCACTGTTTTTTTAAATGAATAGAAAATATCCTAAGCAACAAGCAGAAAAGCATTATTAGATACACTTATAAATACATGTATAATCAAAGTTAGCTTCATAAACTTATGATTTTACACAAGAGGAGTTTTGCTTTTCAGAAAAATTCATCTTCAACATCTGATGGAAATAAAGACACATTTTTCCACATTTAGGAAACACCTTATTATGAGGAATAGTAAGTGCAGAGACTTTATGTCATAAAACTTTTTATTATTACACTTCAAATAGGACTTATTTTCTCTCATTAAAGCTGGTTTCAAACCAGATGAAAGAGTATGATAGCTATAAAAAGTAAAAAAACTTTATATGCCTATCAGGTGAAAAAGATTAGTTGGGGAATGTCATGAATAAATATGGACTTAGGTTTATAGAACAAGGCAAAAATTATATTTTCATTCTGTAAAAAAATGTATGTTAGGTGTAAAATATTCAGATGAAATCATGCTTCACAGTAAATTGGGAGCTTATAGTGAATCTGAAGCTGAGTTTAAAATAAAAAGCCAAATTCTAGTCACAAGACACTAAGTGCAAATATAGCATTTCTGAATATTGGTGTTAAAAGGGCATTATGTCTTCCTTTTTTCCCTTCTTTTGAAGTTTTGATACTTAAAATCTCAGAAAAAATAATTTAAGTTTTATGAGAATGTTGTGATATACAAAGTAGGGTAAGTAAAAGCAGAGCATATCCTCTTTGTGCTTCAACTAGAATTGAATAGAAAGAAAAACATCTGGATAGAATAAAATATACAGTCTTTTATTGTGTCATGACCAGAGGCATGATATGACTAGAGCAAATTAAACATAGTTGGGTGTGTATCTATATACATTGGATCAGAATTAATTCTGGTTTTCCTATTTTCTTATTTGTTAAATGACTTAAAAGATCCTCTGCAGTGAAAATTACATTTGCATTGCTACACACCAGGAGTTACAAGAAGGTTTAATGAACAAGAGTGTCCCTATTTTAGGTCAGACAGAGAAAAATCAAAGAATTAAACAGTTTGCATAAATAATTCTGAGCAAAAGAAACAGAATCCAAATAACCTGGATAGTAACCTAAGCTACTATCTAAACATGCAAAAGTTCCTTTTAAGCCTATATTCCTGTGAAATTAGACTTTTGCAATGGTAAATGTTTGTAAATGTGCCATTAGCCTTTTCCTGTGCCTCCTCTCTTCCCCAGATCACCCTGCCTTTAGATGTCATTGCAGTCAGAAGACCACATGGGCCAAAAACAGGAGATTCAGGATGCTCCCATTGGGCTTTGGTTCCACATCCCATCACCTCAGCCCTCAGGCTGCTGAAATATTACCCAGCATCTCTTCTGCTCCTCCCTTCCCTTACCAGGAAGGAAAGACTTTGTCACCATTTTAGAGACATCAAGGACAAGTATCATGAATTACTTAACAGATTTCCCCCAAATGTTGTCTGTTCTGGCTTTCCACTTGAGTTAAATCAAAGAACAGGCTGAAACTCATTTTATCTGGAAAAGATGGTGAAACAGAGCTGTGCACAGATTTGGATTCCTCTGGGGCTCTGTGCATGGAGTCTGAAAAACAGCTGTTCTGCATAAGAAGAAAATAAAAATAATAGAGACTTAACACACTTTTACTAACATTTAATTTGCAGTATATTATAAAGATCACTTTCTGTAATTGGAAGTTTAACAAAAGACTTTGTAATAACTTGCTGCTGCCAAATAATATCCAGATTTCTATTCAAGTAAATCCAGCTCTGGAAAATTAAGAGATGGCTTTAGATCATTCTTTAGATTCTTTATGTATTTGTGTTCATAAATTCTTGATTACTGATGATCGCAAATACATACTGCAGTTCAATTGAACTATATTATTATTTTGTTTTTATACAAATGAATGGATTAGCTACAAGCCAAATGAGAAATCACACAACTAAAACTATTTAAAAGGGATATAAATTATTTTATTAATCTCCCAAAACAAGTCAGTGGAATAAAATAATTTTCAAATCTTTTACATTCAGTGGAGTACTGTGAAAATACAATGTCTAATAGGATGATGTTTTACAGTGTGTGATATTTTGATCCTATATTTTCAATTTTAATCTGTGGTGATACCTTATTGTTTTAAAATTAAATTTTTAATTTCTGTAAGAAATACTCTATATGTGTCTACTCATGGTAATGCCATCTGTCTCCTGCAGGATACGCTGTAAGGGAGAGCATCTTTTGTGGGGCTGATTGATTTCTTCAAGAGTGTCTTTGGCTTGTTGAGTTCTTAGCAGATATGTTTTCTCTACATTTCAAAATAACATCTCTCTGACTTCATGGAACTTAGGGAGAATCACCCTTTTCAAGTAAATAAATATTTGTGGTGTGTATTTCTATCACAAGACTCCCCTCCTTTTTTTACTATGAAATGGAAGTAAATATGGTTAATGAAAATATCTACCTTGTTTAGAAGTATTTTGATGTGCCCTCTTTGTTTTCATTTTTTTTTTTTTTTGGTTGGGTTTAATGCAAATATTTGTTAAATGGACTGGAAAATAAATAACTTTTCCTACAATTTTGGAGATTGAACTTGTTCTGATACTAGTCCCATTGATAACTACAAGTGTATATAAAATTAGGATCTGTTTTCCCTCTTTTCTTAAAGTTGTGTTTAACTGAACTTGTTAGCTACAACTCAGTTTCCACTGGGTGGATAAATAAGTAACCACATTT
Organism: Climacteris rufus; assembly: GCA_013398175.1. NCBI lineage: Eukaryota > Metazoa > Chordata > Aves > Passeriformes > Climacteridae > Climacteris > Climacteris rufus. The sequence continues at coordinate 36,066 of VZRZ01008700.1, read as the reverse complement.
TTGTGTCTCAGGCACTTTTTTATTGGCAGGGAATTGACATTCTCTCCCCCAGTCCTCTCACCTCTCTCTCTCTTGTTGGCAGTTTGCTCTTCCCTCCAGGTCTCCATTTCATGCATTCTGTCAGCTGGTCGATATAAAGCTATAGTTGATTCAGAGGAATGCATTCACTTTTAGAATCTGACAGATTGACCCTGGTGAGTCAAACTCCCAACCTTCTTTTTGCTCACTCCCTTCTTGCTGATGATGGAGAGAAAAATAGAAGTTGAAATTCATGGGTCAAGGTAATGACAATTTCATAATAAAAGCAAAAGCTGTGTTTGTAAGCAAAACAGAAAGATTAATTCAGTACTGCCCATCAGCAGGCAGAAGTACAACCAATGGAAAGTGGGGCTTCCAAATGCATATCAGTTACTTGGTAAGATAAATACCATAACTGTGAATGTCCCTTCTTCATCCTTCTTTCCCTGAGTTTTTATGGTTGAGTGCAATGTCATAAGATATTGCACATCTCTCCTGTCAATTTGGGTCAGCTGCCTTGAGCATGGTCACTTCCAGTCTCTTGGCCACCTCCACTTTACTGACTTTGGGAGCCAGTGGGTGGGAGGGAACAGAAGGTCTTGATACTGTGCAAGCACTGTTCAGCAGTAGCCAAAATATTAATGTGTGTTATCAACTCTGTTTTAGCCACCCACTGGAAGCACAGCATCATACAGGCTAACCTGAAAAAATTTAACTCAAAATTTTATCCCATCCAAACCCAGTACATAGAAATACAATAAGCAATATACTTTGAAACCATTAATAAACAGATTGATAAAGTAGTATATTGCCAGCTGGAGGTTGTCCTATGAAATAGGTAAGAGGTTGAGTTACAACTGACTTTCTAACTAGAGACACTGATTTGGATCTTTATCTCATGTCCTATCATATTTGGCTTTCCTAATATTCATAGAAATTTCAAATCTTCATTTTCTCCCTGAAATTACTGAGTGGTCAGAAAAGTTATTAGATAGGGACAGATAAGAATAAAGTCAAGTATACAGCCCAATAGCGCATCTCACTTCCTGTGATTCCAGGTAGCCCTCCTTTTTCTTCTACCTTTCTCAGGGTTATACTAAATAATCAATTAAAAGGACTGCACAAAAGGAACTCAATTACTATGAGATTAAGTTTAGTGATAGTACAAAGTCAAAAACATGAGCAGTACACACCAGGGAGCTACAGACATTCCAATTCTCTACTTTCCTGTTTTTATTAGAGGATCAGAGACTTGCCCAATATTGTGCAACTCCATAGTCTCTTACACCATGCTATATGAACATGTCACTGTTCCATTGCTTAAGAATGGAGCACAACAGCCGTGGAGAGAACCTCCTGGGTTCTTCAACCCTGGCTTCTGAAATTTCAAGTACAAAATAATAAAAGAAGAAGCTCTTAGCTCACATTATCTAAAACGTGTCTATATGGGTAATTTAAATAATACAAAACATTGCCTGGAGGTCTCTGTTTCTTTCTACTGACTAGAAGACAGGATTTCAAGGTTGTGTTGCTCAGGCATAAATATAGTTAAAATTAGGTAAAGTTCATACACCTTAGATGCTGAGTGTGGAAGGGCCCACAAAACAAACCATTAAGTAACACCACTACCACCTCAAAGCCTCAATACCTTCAATAAATAAAAAATATATAGTAGAAGATCCCAAAATCCTACATCTCCAATGAGCTACAGAAAGGTGACAGATCAAGGTTGATCTAGATCAATTCAGGTATTTATGAACACAATTAATAATCGTTTTACTTAAAGATCTTTTCCAACAATCAAGAATAAACAAAGGAATCCTTACTAGTCCTTGACTGTCCAATCTCAAAAAAAAAGCACTGTGACTCCAGGTTGGAGAATCAGTTTAATCCAGAGTGTAAACAGGCAGCCGATCCAGGCAGTGAACTCTATTTAGTGCAATAAAATACATATGGCTTGGAAAAAAACCCTCACAATAAAAACAAAAAATCCCAGCCACATTCCATTATGTTTTCAAACTTCACAGAGGCAAGTAAAGCACAATTTTACAAAGTAAACTTGTCTCTGGGAATTTTTTTCCAATGTCTCTATAGGCCTAACAAACTGCACTCAAAAGCAATTTTGATTCTGTGCCTCACAAAGAGATCCAGTTGGTTATTTCAGAAGTTCACTTGCCAAATGATCAGAAACCTTATATAATAGTCAATCTAAAGTTATTCATCGCCATTTATCATGTACTAATATTGTTCTGAAAATTAAAGGATTTTTCTTTCCTTGATAAATCCCCTCTCAATGTAGTTATAGAAAGTCATTATATACCCCCTTAACCTTCCCCAGACAGGCTAGGCAAATACAGCTAGTCTTAATCTTTTCTTTGTAAGGTAAATATTCCATTCCTTTAATCATATCTCTTCTCTGAATCTGATCTAATTTAAATTAATCACTCCTGAGAGAAATTATTAGACATGTACACAATATTCCAGATGAGGCCTCGCTGATACCTCGTGTAGTGCTATTTACATTCCGCTTTCTCTTAGAAGAATGTGTTATTCAATGCATTCAACAACAGCAGTAGCCTTGTTTCAAGGTTACATAATTCTGGCAGTTCATACTCAACTCCAACAAATATGCCCAGATATTTCTACCCATTACCTAACAACAGATTAACAATCTTCCTTCTGTAGCAAGTTTTTATTATTAATTCTTAAAAATATGCCATTGGACTGTGGTGTTAAACTGCATTACATTTGTGTGATTTATTTCCTTAGAATGATCAGATCATCTTGATGCCAACTCAGCACCTTGTAGTTTGTTTGTCAAGCATATACCTAGTCTTCATCTCAGTGTCATAAACAAATATAGTATATATGTCAAGTTCCAGCACTGATGCTTGAGAGGTGTCTGTACTGATTTTTCGTCCAGCCTGTCTTGTTATTTGAATATAGTTGGGAACAGTCTCCCTCCTACAAACTTCTTTCACACCTTGTGTCAATCAATGTAATCACAGTGTTTAATGCTAATTTTCCTTCAAGTAATCTTATCCAATGTTTATCTTGTCTGAGTAGAGTAGCTGTACTTTATTAGCCTCTCTAGGAAGTCAGTTATCTAAAAAGATGTTAAGTTAGTCTGACACAATCTCTATGAGATAAAGCCATGTTGTACTCTAAGTTCAATTTACCTCTATGACCCTAATTAGTTCTTGTTCAGAATTTGCTCTAATGCTTTGCATAGAATTATAATCAAACTGTCTGCTTGGATCATGAGTTTTCCCAACTGCTTTTTATCTTGATACTACATTTGTTCTCCAAAGTTACTAACATCAGATTTACAGTTTACTTTTAAATGGCTTCTACTAGATTTGCAAGACCATATGCTAATTCATTCAGTTGACTTGAATAGATGTTATCAAACTGTAAATCTTTCTCCCTTAGAAATAACAATTTTGCTTCAAACTTCCATATATATCATAGTCTTCACATTTGAAGCAGATAATGTATCTTGCTAACACAATGATGCTCAAAAAAAAAAACCAAAAACAATAAAACCAATAAAAACCCCAAAACAGAAAAACAAAAATCTAAAACAAACCCTATCAGGGATAGGATTAATTAAAAATTATGGCCATTTCTAGATCTACTTTGCTGGCTTCTAATTCCAAGTATAGAGAAGCCTCCTTCTTATCTAGTTTCTCCTCTTTGTCTATGAAAAGAATAATGTATAAAGATCAGTATGTAAAAAAACCAGTTTATGTTTTAGTTGCTAATGCTCGGGTAAGGCCTTCAAATGATTTATTCTTTATGCCTTCAAACTCTGAAATATTGTCCTTCTCCTAATCAATCCCTTTTCCCCATTCTTTTTGTCTCTGTTCTTCTTAATGAATCCCTTTTACACTTCTTTTTTACATCTTAGTAATCTTTTTCATCTTCTTATTAAATTCCTCTTCACATGATTATTCATATTGGAAAGCCCTTTCATACAAGTATTTAATTTTCCTCTTTGAATATATGTTCTAATCATGTTGGAACATTTTACTTAAAAGTGAACAAAGAGTGCCTCCAGGTCCAGTGGAATCCCCACTCTGAGGGTGGTGAGATACTGGAACAGTTTGCCCAGTGAAATTGTGGATGCACCATCCCTAGAAGGGTTCAAGGCCAGGTTGGATGGGGCTCTGACCAACCTGGCCTAGTGGAAGGTGTCCCTCTCCACAGCAGGGTGGTTGGAACCAGATGATCTCTAAGTTTCCTTCTAATCCAAACCATTCTCTGAATTCAAGTCTTTAATTTTCCTAAACTAATTAGTCTAATTAATTTATTCCCCAAGCGTGCAAAAGTTTGACTTTTTAAAATCCCAGGGATTACTTATCGGTTTATTTTTGTCTGTCTTGCAGATTGGCTTCAACTGAGCTCCCTCCACTTCTCACAGGAGAGCCACCACTATCCTCATGGCATTCCCTGAACTCACTCCAGTTTATTCAAATCCTCATCCTTCCACTAATGGAAGTCCAAAACTGGATGCAATAGTCCAGGTGTGATCTAACAAATGAAACCATTCCATGCAATTCATGAATTCAACTTTGTTAAGTGTTAATCCTTTTTACCTAAATAAAGTACTCTTTTCCTTCTTGCAGGTATTATTGAGATTTCATTCACTGAGAAATGCAAAGTCTGGGGTTTTTTTTAATAGCCATATTTTTCATTGTTTTGAATCGATGTTCTTCCAATTTGAGGGGGAAAAAAAATCCAAACAACTTTCTAATAAATATAGATAGAAATTCAAACTCTTCGTTGAAAAATCAGTCATGGCTAAAAAGCCCCACAGTGATAACAGTGAAGATGAGAGCAGATAGGAAAATAGAAATCTTTTTGAAACATTTCATATGGATCTATACTGATGATTCCAAAATTTCAGCATGCATGTGACACAAAAAGTCAGTTTGACCTCTGTCATGAATATTTGTTTCAAAATCTTGTATAAAATTTTTGGTGAGCTTACACAGAATGTTGAACAAAAATTTTTGTCTTTATAACCTGAGAATGGAAGTTTAAGTGAATTTGAATTATTTTGAGCCAGAATAATGTAGTGTTTTGGAACCGGATATTACGCACAGGACTTGAATCTGACTAGATTCAAGAATTCCACATATAAAGCTAACTTGTAAGAAATTCAAGAAAAGAATGGATTAATCTCTTTTCAGTGTACACAATTCATACTTACTAGTTTGGAATCCTAAGCAGCAAATTTTATGTGAATGCAACTGTACATTAGTGTGGTAGTATCTCTATTAATTTGGCACTTGACTGCAGATTAGGGGTCTTCGTTCTGTGCACATTGATTTATTTAGAAATAGTTAGATGTCTAAAATGAACAATAAAACTATAGAGTTGGATTTAATATCTAGGTCTGGAGGTTATTACTGTTGTTTTTTTTTTAATTGTAGAATGTAATCAGTTTGCACAACCACCTAGGATACTTTGAAAAAAAAAAACTAAAACAGCCGTTCCTTCATCAGTTAAAAAAGGAATCTGTCTATAAAGCAAAATGTTTATCAAATGGGAGGCAAACTCTGCAAAAGTTTAGAAAAGCATAAAACTAGTGATTCAGTAAAATAGATATAATAAGTTAAATACCCACTCCAACATTTTTTAGGGCAGTCCATTGCCTCAATTTCCACAGATCTCAGTGTTGCCATTCTTGAAATAATGTCTTTGAACCTTATTATACCTGTCCTTTCTGTTTATGTTTCAGTTTACTTTCCAAAGTCAAGATCACAGACTAACAAATGGGTGTCCATCTCCTTTTCCCCTTTCATGCTATCATGAGTCTCCATTTACTACTGAGATTCTTTCTGCAATACTGTTTTCATGTAAAGGAAACACAGTTAACATTGATGCTCGTCCTGGATTAATAAGCTTGCTCTTGATTTTTGCTACCATTGCCATCTCTGGTCTCTCCAGGCCCAAAGGGTTTTTTGTTGCAGTGTGTCATGTAAAACCTTCGTTACAGTTAATTCATTTTTTGTGATATTCTGTATTTCCAGTGGAAAACTTCCACAAGTTCCATCAAACAGTTCAGATCTGAAATTTTACTTTTATCATTTCATGTCATACACATGGGCGAGCACATATTTTTTTCCAAAATATAAATTTTTACCCAGAATTGTTTGCATTTAAGTCCACTACATAAGCCAAGAGTTTTCTGAAGAGGCGACTCAAGGGACATTAATTATATTTTTAGTTCTTCATATTTGCATAATTATTTTATAATCTCAAATTCTGCATAACTTTAACAAGAATTACTAAAAAACCAACAAGGCCCTAAATTGTGCAGTTGCCTGTGATGCCAGTATCTGCTCATTTTTTTCTTCTACCAGTTTGTTAGGATGGAATAGGGGACCTTTTTACATCAGCCCCCATACCAAGTTCACAAGTCCTTTCAAGGCCATTATAGAACACATAGGAATTCAGAGTGGTTCATTAAAAACCTGTGTCATTTTCTTAGACATATAGAACATGAATTCATCAAAGTATTTTAAATGCTTAGTATTCAGCAAAGACTTTTGTTTTGCAAGATCACATTTTTTTCGTTTTACCTTAGCTGCTAAGAGTTTTTTGAAAGAAAGCTTCTTATTTGAAAGTCTTTTAGATGGTAATAAAGATGGTAATATCTTCTCTTTTTCTGAAAATTTTAAAATGTTATAGTAGAAACAGTCTGGAAAGGTCACCTGGTTCCTGCCCTGAGGCAGAATCAGTTATACCCAATGGTTACTTAGAAGGTCAAAAATAGTTTTTTACTGCTGTCCTTGTTGAAGTCAGATCTTTCCTTCACTCAAGACTGAACGAACCAAATTACACAAAAGGCTAGAGAAGAAAACAGCACACACAACAGGCAGTCTGAGCTGCTCCTTTAAGACCCTGCAAACCTGTAGGGCATCAGGTGATTTGAGATTGCTTTTAGCTGCTCTTTCCCTGTGGTTCACAGCAGCACTGTGATAAAGACAGTCTTTGTTCACCAAACTAGCTTTCTTTATCAAAGGCAAAAAAGACAGAGATAGGGAAGAAGAAAACAGTAAGGCAGAAAAGGAAAGCATGTAAAAATATTTGCACCATTATGCAACCAATTTTATACTATAGATGATGTCCAAGATCTTGCCAAAGACAGAAGTGCAGTATTAATAGTACACCTTTGCTTTTATTCAGAATTTTTGATGCTAAAGATCAAACTAAGATGGCTGAATGAATGGAGATTGAAAGGACAGGCTTGTTGCCAGATTTGCCCATGAAGACACTTTTAATACTTCATAAAAGAGTAATAGATGAAAAAGCTCAGCTGCTCGGTATTTTACTGAAAGTTCATTCTGGGGAAATTTTTAACATATTATTTTAGGTGCAATGATTTTGGTTCCTCCATTCTCTCATTTATGATAAACTGTTTTAGCTTAGCCCTTTTTTAGTTGATCAGTTTTTTTATTATTCTTACTGACACTAAATCAGTTTTCTTTTTTCACTCTTACAATTTCTTTCAATATGCAAAGTTAGGTTTTTATTACTGTGACTTTCATAAATTTAATACTTAAATTAACTGTATGAAAGGGATAGTTACCCCTTTTGACCAGGTGATTATATGTACTGTGTTTGATGTACCTCAGGATGGGGTTTGCCCTCTTGGCTGCTAGGACACACCACTGACTCATACTGAGCCTGTTGTCACCCAGCACCTCCAGATCCCTTCCTGCAGGGATGCTCTTCAGTCACTCCTCTCCCTGTGTATGCTTGTGCCTGCATCCCCGGCACACAATATTACATCCCAGGTCCAGAATCCAGCATTTGGACTTGTTAAATTTCATCCCATTAAACATAGCCCAATGCCTCAGTCTTTCTAGATCTCTGGGATTGCACTCCCTTGAGAGAATCAACAGCATCTCCCAGTTTGGTATCATCAGCAGATTTACTGATGGTGCCTTTAACACCTGCATCTGGATCATTGATAAATATATTAAACAGAACTGGTCCTAGAACTGATCCCTGAGGAACATCACTGGTGACTGGTCAAAAGTCAGATGTAACTCTGTCCTCTATAACCCTTTGAGCTCTGCCATTTGGCCAGTTCTTCACTCAGTACACTGTGTAGCTACTCATCTCATGGTCATGAAAGATACAGTAAGGAGAAATATCAAAACCTTACTAAAATTCAGAAAAATAACATCCACTTCCTTCCCTTTATCCACTAGGCAGATAACCTTATTGTAGAAGGATATTGAATTAATTAAACAGGATTTCCCTTTTGTGAACACATATTGACTGTGCCTAATGTTTACATTGTTCTTTCAATGCCTTTCAATAGCACTTCTCAAAGCCAAGACTACAAGGAAATTTTGCTAGAAGGAAAAATGCAGACAGAAAAAACATTTGCATATAAATGGGTAGTACTTGAAGAAGAAAGACAGGACTGCAAAATTCAGGAGTACAGTTTGTCTAAATATTCGAGTTCATTGTGACACACAAGCAAAAACTAAAAGTTCAAATCAAATAGTCTAAAGGGAAATAAGTATCAGTCATGTACAAAACAATAAATGTTGACAGGCATAAGAATGCCATTATCTCTATAAAAATAATAGGTATACAGTATTTTACAACTAGTAATAGCATATTATTTCTACCATTTCCATGTCTTCTTCAAACAGAAAGAACATAAACATAGAAAACCCAGTGCATGCACTGCTATGATCTCAGAGCTGTGGAAAACTCTTGATGGAAGTGGTCTTAACCTGCTAAGGATAACACTAGAAATAATTTTTTGTCCCTTTTACCCATTTTTAAAGATAACATAATTGCATGCCTTCCTTTCTCAAGTTACAGATCTGGGATTTTACCCATCCAGAGTCCCACAATATGACACAATTCGGGTGGATTTCCTGCACTTCTCCATCACGTAGTCTGATGCAAGAATTTGTCATCTGTGGATGGTGACATGATCAAAGGTATTAGTCAATATCCTGATTTTGCTTAAAAAACAACAAAAGTCCTCCCACAAATTGCCAATCATTTACTAAGTCGGTGAAAAAATATTCACTAATGATAATTTTTTAATTAGTTGTATCAAAAAACTTTAATGATAAAATCTCTGAGAGAACTCTGACCCACTGGTGTTATCAGAAGACAGAAAACTATTGTGTTAGTACTCAGAAAAGGTAAAGAAGGATGACCAGGTAGAAGCTGACTAGTTTGACTTAAATCTGAGAGAGATACAGAAAATTCTTAGAGGATTAGTTTACTAAAAAACTTGAAAGAGTGCAATTTGAATGTTAATTTTTATGGCTCTTGTAAAACACAACAAATTTTATTGTATAAAAAGGTTAATAATTGGTAGCTGAGAAGATATAGTACACTAAAACTTTTGGAATACACTCAGTATTATATTTACATTTTAGTTTGATTAGGAATTAATGTAAATATCAATCAATAATATGTTCAAAGTGTTTAAAAATCTGTTAGTGTACAGTTCACACAATATCCTACCAGTTCTGATAAGGTCTTAATAATATTGACATTGTACCTGATAATGTTGTATCAATTATCTAGACATCAGACTACTATCTGATGATGTTTTCAGATAATGTAAATTGTACTGGAAAGCTTAATAATGGCAAAGGACAGCCAAAAGACATCCTGTATCATAGAAATCAGGAAAACTTTCTGACTGCCCAGTGGCTCAACAATACACCATAGGTCTACGATTAAGCTTTCAAATTCTCAGTGAATTAACACATTCTAAATAAAGAAGTGGACAGAATTAAACAGAATTCCTATGCTTTACACAGACATCTTTCCCAAACTGTTATGTATATAACAAAATGTCTTTGAAAATACAGCCAAATGCCAAATTATATTCCCAAGGAAAAATGAGTGATGATCCATGGGAAAACATTAGCAGTGATCACACAGATTAAGTAATCTTTGTAGTTAAAAATCATCTAGCATAGTCACTGGCTCAGTGAAAGGGATATGTAGCAAGACTATTGAGGTGATTTCTCTCTTCACAGGTTCTGATGAAACTGATCCTGGAACAAACATGCAAAACCAGTGCCTGCATTTCTGGTGTTCCCTTGTTATAGTTGAAATATCAGACAATGTTTAGAAAATCTTGAAGCCATAGTTCTACTCTAACACTATTAAGAATGTAAGAAAAGCTACTCCTAAGTATAGCTGTGATGCTTATAATATGTTTCTAGATTTCTGAGCTCAGATGATCTACGTAAGTAGTCCAAGTTTCCATGCCACATGACTGCATGACTGCTGAACCTAGTGGACTGCTGTCACCAATACTAATAATATAAACTAAAAAAATGAACTAAAGTATGAACTAATAATATAAAACTGTTAATTCATAAAAGAATATAGATAGTCTGTTGTGATACCTTTGAATAGTTTCCTGCTACATGAGTTATTTTCCAAGAGAAAGGAGATGTAGCAGATGATCATAGGCAATCCAACACTGGCATCCTTGTAACATCATGTTACACATTAAAAGACAACAGTCCAGTTGCAAGGTACTACAGCACATGTAAAAGTATAGTCAAATCACAGTGTCACTTCAAACTAGTTGTATGGAAATTACTAAGTATGATACTAATAAAATTGGACATGTATGCAGTAAAATTGAAAAGATAAAATATTACCATATTATCAGTGATAAAATTGCAGTGTACAGCATTACTTTTGAATGATAAAACACAAAATTACCATTAGATGTTTTATGATTTATGTGATGCTGAAGAATTGAAAATATGCTCAGAAAATTAATTAATAAAAATATTTTAGCAATGTTTGCCTAGTATGCTCTCAGATTATTAATTAATTAATAAAATAAATCATATTCTTGAAGCCATATCTATAACATCAAAATATCTCAGTCATTTAAATTTTTTTTTGAAATAAAAATGATGTTGTGGCAACACAGAAAAGAAAATATGTGTATATGTAAATTACAGTTAAAAAATATTCATAACATAGGAGCATATGAGAATGGGGGTCAGCCATTCTGCAACTTCAGGCAAAATTTATCAAGTAATCTCTGCTATATTGATATGTTTGTCTTTTACATAAGACCAAACAGCCTCCTACTTTCTAACTATTATAGATATTCATAGGTCTTTATCCTTGATTTGTAGCTGAGCAAGTGTTCTCTCTGTGAAATGTCAGATGCATGGCTATGTAAATGGCTCTATGGCTTCCTGCTTTAATGAAATCTAGGGTCTTAATAGCCTAAAATGATGCAGGCTAAGGTACTTTCCTCCAGTGTTGTATTCAGGTGCTCAGCTGTACCAAGTAGGTGAACTGTTCTGTCATGTTCTGTCCATGCAGAGTAGACACAAAGAAAACACCTCAAAGAACTGTGCTACATTAAGTCCTTTAAGCTTTTTTTCAAAAAGCAGTTCCCACTTCTCCAGTGCTGGCTGTCACATACCAGCTGGAACACAAAGTGTTTGGTGTACCAGAGGGGGGAACATGGAGCTTAGTTCCTTTACTAACATAAGTACTCACATAATAGGGAGTCTGTGGAGCCTTAGTATGTGCAGTAGTCAGAAGTTTAGCCACAATAGTTGAGCAGACTCAGTATATATGTTTCTGTTAGTTGAAGATTGGCTCTGTATTTGTTATGGAATATAGACATGATTGAAGTTCATACTTTTTAAGCATGCATTCAAATCAGTTCAGAAACTCAACCTCTATTATTAGGAATACTTCAGGTATACACAGAGTGCTTCCATCAGTCTGGAAGAGCTAAGGGCCAAGCATGCTACAGCCCAGCCCTTTTATCCCAGGGTAGGTTCTGCTTAAGCCTGTTGGAGACATGCTGAGCTACAACCAGGTTCAAAGCACATGATGAGCAGAAAACATGTAGACCATTAAATATGATACATGTTCCTATTTTCATTGTCTCTTATATCATAGTATGCCATGATATAGTATCATAAAGATCTTCCTAACCATCATCAAACATGTCTTGTCTCACAAAGGACAGAAACAGAAGTTGCAAGCTACAATAAACAAAAATCCCATCAAATGTTAGCTTTCTTGCCCAAATATGATCTGTTCCTCTTGCCCGAGATATAATTGCTTGAGTTGCAGAACCAGTCTGACTGTTAAGTACATATTGTTTACAGAAGGCAGAACAAATGAAGTGTGAAGATGAATAATGAATGGATGAAGATGAATAATGAGAAGGAAAAAGAGAAAAAGGAAAACAGAAAGGAAATAAAGAACTAAAATAACATGATTTTCCCAACAATAAATTTATTCCAATTTGCCATTCAGTGTTTGATGGTGACATAAGGTGCCAACTCAGACATTACTGTTCTGGAGTATTACAAAGAATTAACACAGAGTAGATGGACATACTCCTCAGCTGGATTAAAGCATAGAGCAAACAAAAGGTAAATTAACAGCACTTTTTATTAAATCTGATAGAGGACAGGAGTAAATACCATTTTCATCATCACGTGCATTGACAAAAGGGAATACAAATTTACAATGAGATTAACACTGTTCCAGTAATTATTCCTTATTTTGTCCTGAAGATTTTTTTCCGAAGTGTCCTTTAGACAGAATTTCTGGTTTAAACAGTGAATTCTACAATGGAAAGAAAGTGTTTTAGGACACTGTGTGTTGGTTGCACTGACTTCCATTGTAATTTGTAGTGCAATTTAGACTGTACCTTTAGTATTTAAACCAGTTAATATAGCTTAACAAATTCACAGTCCTGACAGAATAAAAAATTAAAAATGTATTGAAAATAGCTTTTGCAAATTATTTACACACTTTAGAGAGCTCCTTATTTGCATTTTGACTGTTATGTAATCTATGCCTCTTGGCACAGAAATTGAAAGACCTGTTCCTGTTTGGATAAAGCATTTTCCATGCAAAAAACAATATGTTGATTTAAATAAAGGGATGGGGGGAGAGAAAGATACTGAATGATAAATAATTTGAAAAATAAGCTAAAATTAATGAATCAAAAGATAAAAATGCTCATTGATTTCAAAGCTAGAAAAAATCAAAGACAATTTAATTTCCCAAGAAATCATTATTTCACACATAAAATTACATTTACAAAGAACGGCAGACTTGTTGTTAGTCACAGTGGCTGAAAATCTGTAAGGTATGCAGTACAGGGTATACTGAATTTCTTAAGTGTCTCTTTCTAAGCAAAACTCTATGTGTAGAAAGACAGATTGTGAACTGAACAGATTAATATTAATACTCCCACACAGAACAACAAACATCTGACCATTGTTATTATGTCAAACCTCTATTATTTACTTTGTGAAACAGGATTTTAAGGAAATTCCTTTTTCAAACATTGTAATGCTGAAATGTGTGATGTAAAACGCAAGTCCAAAATTTTCAAAGGCCATGAATATGCACATGAACAGATCTTCTACGTTTGTTGGATAAATTTACATTACATTAGTTTGATTTTATTTACATCAAACTGCAAGTTGTATATTTACAGTTGAAATACTGAATTAGGTCTTTGTATTAAAAATGATCAAATAGCAACAGCTTTTTTTTTTTTTTTTTTAAGGAAGTGCAAGTCTATCATGCAAGGCTAAAAAAAGCTCTCTAGAGACATCAGTGAGAGACAGATGATCTAATATGTCAAAGGAAGAATGCTTCTGATAGTTTTTTTCTGGACATTTCCTAGCTTCCCTGTTGTAAGTTCTGAGATTATGTGAAGACAGAGAGACTTGCACAAGTATGTGATAAATGTAACAGCTTCTTTTCTGTTTGGAGACTAATTCACAGTCTATACAAAGTCAGCTAATGTGACTCTGAATCAGAAAACTATTTTCAATACATTTTTATAATCTCAAGCTTTGTTATATCCAAGGCAGGAACATTCATAAGTATCTGAAAACTAAATGAAACATTTATTTTTGAACTGTTTCTACTGTTTTTCTGGGAAAAAAAAAATTTGGAAAAGCTTGTTATTTATTTCTTAAATGGCATTTCTAAGAAGTACTAAATTCATTTTAAGAAAATGGGGAAAAAAGTGAGCAAAAAAACTGAATAAGCAGAAGACAAAATACAGTAAATTGTAAGCAATCTTGTTTATAAGAATTAACCTAGATATTTTGGAAGGGAGGCCAGAACCCAAATATATGGTTCGTGTTCAAAACACATAAAACACCCTGCATGTGGTGAAAACAGAAAGGTTAACAAGAAAACATAAAGATCTTGGAAGATCCTATTTGAATGAGATTGGGAAGAATGCCTCCCATATTTCTCTCAAGTAAAGTGAGCTGATAAAATTTCTTACTTAAATTCTAGCAGTTCCACTATCACGTCTGCAATGTCACCTTTCCTAGAGAATGGAGTGCTGCTTTTTTGTTTGCCATTTTGTTTGTCAGTCACTGCACTTTGCTGCTACAATTTAGTCATTACATGAAAGTATTGTCTTTTAGTCTATTATTGGGTTGAATGAATTACAGTTTTAAAGAGCTATATCTGGGACTGACAAGTGAGTGGTAGATATGTGTATTTATATGTGTTTTTCTACTCTAACCTTCCCAGATGACAGTGACAGATAGCAGGGCGTTGGAACACAATAAAATTGAATGAAACACTGAAGGCTTGTAATCTGTAAAGTCAGATTTTATCGGAGTAAAAAAAGAATGTTTCAAAGCAAGATCTGTAAATAGTAAAAATTGAAATACTTTTCATTAGACTTGCAAATAAATACTTACAAATAAATCTAGTATGATTCTGTTCTCTGTAGCAGAGAGAGTCTCCGGAATGATTGAACCTGCTCAGGTCAGACTCCCCGAAGCCTGCTCTTACCTTTCTGCTCCCTCTGCTCCATGCTCATGGGACCCTGACTAAATATATCATCTCAGCAAATAACCGTGAGCCTCAGCCCCTCTGGCAGAAGAGCTAATCTGATTCATGATTCAGCTGCCACAGATGTATAAACAACATAACAATCTGCTCTGATACCGAACTACATTATCTTAAAAATTATATGCAATCCATTGTCTCTTCATTAAGGTGTGAACATGTGAATTATACCAGTTACATCAATATCTACATCTGATGAAAGTGATTCTTCTTTGTGTTGCTTATAGCACTTGACATATTCCTACTAAACTAGAGAAAGTTAGTAGCCATGTGGAAGGCCCTTTGACTGTCTAGAAAGACAATTGCACCACAAATTGTAAGGCATCTGACATTAGGCTCATCATTACAATGCTTGAAGTCAGCATTATTGCTGATAGTGAAGAACAGGCTGTGTTCATTTATGATGCACTGTCTGAAGTTCTTGAGTTCCCAGGATGGTTAATTCTGTTACAGAGCTTTTTGCATGGTATTTTGGTAGTAATAATTAGGCCCTTATAATCAGCAGATTCAAAATGCGTATATTTTCTCATTTTTTCTCTTTAGGTCTTTTCTCATATATTTCCAGAAACAAGTATGTTTCATATGTGAGGTGAGCGGGTTTAAAGTTAAATCTATTTTCAACACTTCACAAAGCAGTATAAGCAGATGAAAATCTACATAATTTAACTCAAGGATCATGTGAAACATACAGTTAAAGCAAAAACTTCTATTTCCCAGGGCATTTGCAAGTGCCATTGGTATACCGAATTCCATAATTTGAAGAGTCTAGAGCCATTACTTTCACTTAAAGTAGAAACAACCATAAACAATATATGAAAAGAGTATTTATAATATTATGGGACCTTTCAGAGGTCTTAAATAAAACTATATACATATTCATATATATATGTATGAATATTTTTTCCACAATACTTTTAATGATACTATAGCTATATAGGTGTTATTTATTTTTAAAAATACAGTGTTACACAAAATCTGAGGCATTATGGCATTATCTTCTGCAGTATAGTCTGTACAAGACTATTACAGTTTAGAAAACATGATTTGTGAAAAAATATTTAGCTTAAATTGGACTGGGCATGTACATAGCTGAGTTGGGAATTGCTATAAAGAACTGGTCTTAGTAAATGTCCTTAGACCTTAAAACTTTGATGCCTTTGGTTCTTACAACCTCTTTTTGTCACCTTAGTTCTTTTTTCCAGAAGAAAATACACTTGACTATTGCCTTCAATTTTCAGGATCAGACTGAGTTCTCCTTTATTTGCCATAGCTGCTACCTTTGGCAGTCCAAAATATGTTCTAAGATAAAGAAAGCTGGTTTCTTTGAGTATAATTACTTTGGAAACTGTAAGCTTCAGTAAGTGCTGCAAATACTTAGATAGACAGACCCACAGAAGACAAAACTTGTACTCTTCACTTCCAGCATTTGTAAGACTGTTAAATCACACAATCATAGAACGATGGAATGGTTTGGGTCAGAAGGCACCTTGAAGACCATCTAGTTCCCACGCGCCTGCTTCCACTACACTAGGTTCCTCAGAGCCCCATCCAACCTGGCCTTGAACCCTTCCAGGGATGGAACATCCGCAACTTCCCTGGGCAACATGTTCTAGTGCTTTACCACCCTCACAGTAACATCTAATCTACACCTCTTCTCTTTCACTTTGGAGACATTCCCCCTTTTACAAGCCTTTGTAAAAAGTTCCTCTCCATCTTTCTTTTAGGCTCCTTTGAGGTACTGGAAGGCTGCAATTAGGTCACCCCAAAACCTTCACTTTTCCAGGCTGAACAATCCCAAATCTCTCCACCTTTCTGCATACGAGAGGTGTTCCATCCCTCTCATCATCTTGGTGG
>VZRZ01008700.1:0-19126 GCA_013398175.1 Climacteris rufus | reverse complement strand
GCTCTCTCCCAACTGCCCGTCCCTCACTTCCATGCTATAATAGATACCCCTGACAGCCATTTTGTGTCTTTTTTACCACACGCCCCCATGCTCCAGTAATAAAACCTTGCTGGCAATAAACGGAAAAGAAACCTTTCTCATCTCTTTACTTCCCTGCTTAAATTAAACCGTTGTGCATGAACTGAGTCAAGATTCTGCGGGAGCTCTGATGCAGGCTCGATGAACATGAGACCGCTGCTGAGGGCTCCAAGTTACTCATGCTTTCTACCTGTGGCAGATGTCCTTCCTGTTCTGGAGACCCAGAGCTGGGAAGGGAGTCAGAATCCTCTCCCTCACCCTGCTGGCCACACTGCTTTGGAAGAAGCCCAGCATACAATTGGCTTTCTGGGCTGCAAGCATACTTTGCCAGGTCATGTCTAGTCTCTCATCCACCAACACCACCAAGTCTTTCTTGTCAGGGCTGCTCTTGATCTGTCTATCCCTCAGCCTTGATTGATACTTGGGGTCACCCCAACCCATGGTGACAATCATGGTGAAGCAGGCTGTGCCACTGCAGCTCATGGACGACCATGGTGAAGCAGAGATCTGCTGGCAGTCCACGGACAACCCCACACTGGAGCAGGCAGATGCTTGAAGAAGGTGTGACCCTGTGGGAAGCCAGCACTGGAGTAGGCTCATCTGTGGACATGCCTTAGGGACATGGTTTAGTTATAGACTTGGCAGTGTTGTGTTAACAGTAGGACTCAATGATCTTAAAGGTGTTTTCCAATCTAAATTATTCTGTGATTGTCTGCAGGAGAAGCAGAGCCATACCATCTGTTCCACTTGTCTAAATAAAGTAGCTCAAGGGAACTTTACAGCTGCTCATTTATCAAATTTTACAAGTACCTGTAAAACAAAATGTTTTGTCTGGATGAAATCCTTGTCTCCAGCTCCCAATTTTGTTTTCTCAAATAGCATTGAATACTGTAAATAGCTGATCTCAGCAAGTCACTTGAGCCACTGAGACTTTAGGAACTTATTAGTGAAAGCAGAATTAAAAAGCTAACAAATTCCTAGTGTGTACACTCAAGCCAAGAACAGTACTATCTATCCCCATGACATATTTCTTTTTCAGCTGGAAAATATACTCAGCAATTCCCTAACCTGCAACAAATGTCTACAATTTTTTTAGACAGGAAGCAGTATTCTCTCATTTTGTCTCATCATCTCTCTCAGATTGCAAATGGCATGATGATAATGAATGACATTATTTGCACTGCAATGATTTGACTTGGATAATGGAAGCACAGATCTGAAGAAAGCTGACAGCAGGGAATCTTAGATGTTACTAGGAAAACAAACAGGCAATTACTGGCATTTGGCAGCTGAACTTTCCAGCTGAACAGGAAATATGACAGAGGAATGCCTAAATTGGAGGCTACAAACTATTTCTTAAGAAACCCCAAACACCACAACAAAAACAACAAAAATCCCTATGTATATAAACATTTACATTTATAGTGCGTGGAGGCGTATGTGGCAAAAGCCACAGCCCCACAGGCTCAAGACTGGTGGGCACAGCCTGAGGTTGCCACAGTCTGAGGCATTCCCCCTGCTCAGGGAGAGTTTTTGGTTCACCCCCAGTGTCTTTTGTACCTTAGTTTACATATTTCGGTAGGTTACTACATTACCTAATGTTCTGCATAAGGTTATGTTCTGGAAATTTCATTGCAGTTTGGTTCTCTATTGGTTATATGTTAATCCTTATACCCCCATAGGTTACTTCCCCCTGCTTGTATCCCCATAAATCCCCTGCTGTCCCTAAAACCTGGCCTTTGGTAGCTGAAGCCTTCAGCTCTCCCGGACCCCTGCGCCGCCTCTCCTGGACCCTGGACCCTCTCCTACCTTCCCTGCTGCTTCTCCCGGGAAATAAAAGAGCTGGAAATCACTCCAAGGCCCTTCTCTTGGGTCTTTGTCCTTGCCTGCGCCTGCACCATCAGCCAGGGGCTCTCTCTATCACAGAGGAGCCAGCACTAACGAGCTGCCGGAGGACACCCTGTGTTTGGGGAAACTGCAAGCTGCAGCCCCCGGGAAACCAGGGTCACTCCCAGAATAACACTGAGTGGCCTCGAGCGGCCCCCGGAGCCAGCATTAATAGTGTAGGAGGAAAAATGTAGAAACCAAAAGGAAAAAAACAAACTTGATACCTCTGCAAATATAGTGGCCACTGGGAACTCACAATGAGGGGAAGAGGAATGTCATCGACCTGTTGGAGTGAGTCCAGAGGAGGCCACCAGGTTGGTCAGAGGGATGGAGCACCTCTCCTATAAGGGAAGGCTGAGAGAATTCAGATTGTTCAGCATGGGAAAAAAAAAGGCTTCTAGGTGACCTAACTCTGGCCTTCCAGTACCTGAGGGGGACTTACAGAAAAGATGGGCCAAGACTTTTCACAAAAGTATATAGTGACAGGAAAAGAGAGAATGGGTTCAAACTGAAAGAGAGTAGGTTTAGACTGGATATTAGGAAAAAGTAAGGGTGGTGAGGCACTGGAACATGTTTCCTGAAGAAGTTGTAGATGTCCCATCCCTGGACGTGTTCAAGGCCAGGTTGTATGGGGCTCTAAGCAACCTGGTATAGTGGAAGGTGTCCTTGCCCATGGCAGGGAGGTTGGAAATAAATGTTCTTTAAAGTTCCTTCCAACCCAAATAATTCGATGATTTTATGATTCCATACCACCATGGGCTGCAGGGGAATCTCTGCTCCCAGGCCTGAAGCATCTCCTCCCTCCTTCTTCATTGACCTTGGTGCAGAGCTGTTTCTCTCACATATTCTGACTCCTCTCTTCTCTGTCCACAATTACTTCTGAGCAACAACTTTTTTTTTCCCCTTCTAAAATATGTTATCACGGGGATGTTACTACTATTTCTGATGGGCTCAGCCTTGGCCACTGGCAGGTCCTTCTTGGAGCTAGCTGGCATTGTCTCTGTTGGACATGAGGGAAGCTTCCAGCAGCTTCTCAGAGAAGTCACCCCTGTAATCACCCCCTTCCCCCATTACTTGAATCTTGCTATGCAAACCCAGGGCTGGGAGTTATCCTCACCTTTTGAGCAGTACAGGAGGTTGGCACAAGGTACATTTCTGATATGTCAGACAGTAAATTTTGAGAGTGGTCCTTGGCACTGGAATAAATCTGGGTATAGTGCTGGCACATAGGAGACTTCACACATTAGTTGTTCCATTCAGGGCATTCTTACTTACACATCCTTATCTTTGTTTTCTTCCTTTAGGTTGAAGAACTAACAGCTGTTGAGAAAATGCAAATATCTTGAGGAAGGTGGAAATGTGGAACCCCAAATCTCATGAAAACTTGGCTATATTTAAATTTAGATAAAGAAATTGAGTTGGCCATTTAGAAGAAATGCTTATCGCCTATTAACTTTCTTTTTGGGGATTTGCTTGAAAGTATTATTGTATCTGTTATGCCTGTTTAATTAGACCTTTGCAAACACATGTAATTTCAGTGCTCTATAATGGAACTCAGGTATATATCCTTATAGTGTTAAGTGAAAAATGAAAGAAACTTTTATCCCACAGAAGGATCAGATTTTTCATTTTTTAAATGACTTTTCATAATGATTATTTTGTATTGATTTTGTTAAAAAGACATAAACAAAAATACAGGTGTGAATTTAGACAAAACACGCTGAAGTGTATACAGAAAATTAAAGTCCTTATTATTTCTCTTGCTGTCACTTGTCTTAGCAGATACAATCATAACCATTCTCCTCTGATCTTTAGAGCTGAAAAAAATCACTGCAGAGTCATTTCTATTTTCTACAAATGCTTTTTCTATTCCTATCAGTCTTTAGGGATAAATTTATACTGCAGAGTTCAGAGCTAGTTTGGGTCCTGATAGCAGTATATCTGTGAAAATCCAGACTAGCAAACAGAGCACATGGCAGAAAATTGATTCATTGTTATACATAGATATAATCCAAACTTCATACTTTTGTCTGATATAGGAGCCATCTGCAAATCTAAAGCAAAATTTGTGAGAAAAAGTCTAGCAGTAATGAAGCTTCCACACTGATGAATTTCTATTGATTTTAGTATATAACTATGATTTTTAAGTTTGTGTGGAAATGAAGCCAAATTCCTCCCCAAAGAATTTCAGATGTCTTGATGTGGATTTTTTTCCCCCTTAAGTTTCAATTTTGTACCAAGCTCCAAAATCAGCAAATGTAAGATATGGGATATGGTAGATTACAATTGTCTAGATTTTGCTTTTTTCTGCTTCTAATATGTGTATGCATATATGCATTCATTAAACATGAACACAGTTTGTGACATTTTAAAGAGCAGACCTGCACTGCACAGTTTAAATATTTCTTTATGCCCTGCATGACAGGTTGTAACTTTGTGTTTGTACAGTGAAAATTCAAAAAAGTTTTAATACTTACTAATGGATGTGTTACAAAACACGAAACTAATTAATATATTAAAGTGCTAGTATTTTCAGTATCAATAGTATGTAAATAAAAGACCTAAAAATACTTTATCTAGTACCTTGCAAAAATATTACCTGTATTTCATGAGTTTGCAGCTCAGTGAATAAAAACAATCCATATTCTCTTTATAAATTTAAGCCTATTTGAGCTGTGAGGTGAGAAAGAGAGAGAAAGGGGAAAGAGGAAGTAAGGGAATGCTACATAGTGAATGTGGGCATTTTGTTTAGAAAAAATATATAACAAAAGGGAATAGTCGAAAGTAGGAGAAGACCCCCTGGGTGACAGCTGATAACGCAGAAAGTACAGAATATGGTGTAGCACAAGTACACCTAGTCTCATCCATGGTTTGTATACTACCCTGTCTGTAAAAGTGAGCAGTACTGAAGAACTTTTTCCATAAGAATTAGCCATGAAATATCCTGTTTTGATTCAAAATTAAAAGACAACTGAAGAAATGTTTCTTTTTCTTTTATTCAAAATCTATTGTATTTTTTCCTTTAAGTCATGCTCTGATTTTCAGCTTAGTGCCATGACTCCATATGAGTACTAAAAGCACAGGGAAAATTTGAGACACTACTATATGTACCTCAGATCTTATTTATTAATTTTTAATACTGAAGGCTTGCATACTTTACATCTCAAAGCACTGCCCAGAACAGAACAAATTATTTGTAAAGTAATTAAATAGATTATTTAATAAATTCAGCCTTACTCTCTTCATGTAGAAAATGCATGCATGGACTTCATTTGCCTCAAATTTCCTTTATTTAAAATAAATGTAATGATTTTTCAAATATTTTTGTTTATTTCCTAGTTCTGAGATTTGTCCTGCATTCTTCTGAAAACCTATGAGAGTGGATATTTCAGATTTCTCTGGTTGCATTTTCATATACTGCCTAATTTTTCTCCCCATCTCTAATCCAATAACATAACCAAATTACACTTCTGAAGAAAGCACAGAGCAGAGATAAGAGACTGAAAAGAGCTATGTAATAACCAGAACAACATTATTACTAATAATGTGAAGTTTAAGTTATTTGTGGAACATGATGGAGATCGCTGATGTCACTGCAATGCCACTGTCAATTACCTTTAAAGGGTCATTGGGTTTGGGAGAAATTTCCAAAACTGGAAGAGAGCAAATATCACTGGCAAAGAAGGCCAGTGGCATCTTGATCTGCATTAGGAGTAGCATCACCATTGACAGCTGCCACGGCTAGGAAGTGGGTTTAAAATGCTGCACAGAGCCCATCGGGTTGACTGGAAGTGGCACCTATCGGTGCCGCTTCCAGCTCCTCTTTGCAGGAGTACGGAGGTGATGAGTGCAGGAGCATTGGAGCGGCGATCCCACACCTCGTGGTATAAGCACGACGGAGACAAAGAGATGGTTCGGAAGGGCCTCTCCCATACAACAGTCCACGTGTAATGCAAACACGTACAGGAGAAAAAAGGTGTGCATCTAAACTTGCAATGCACTTTTAAAATCTAGGGAACAGAGGCAGAATGCTGACCCAAGCCAATCACTGAGAGGATGGGCGGGACACGGCTTGACTGACAGGTGGCCAGCCCAGTGGGACCGCTGTTCGCAGGCACGTCACTCTGGAGCTGGCTGGCTCCAGGTGTGCACGGAAACACCAGGTTTCCCTGCCGCCTTGTCTGCCAAAGGGGGACAAACCCGGGCAGTGCCGAGGTGGCAGACGCTCCAGCTGTCCCGGCTCAGGCCGGGACCCTGTTCCCACTAGGGACAGCAACCTGGGCTCCGTTTCAGCAGAGGCAGCACCAGCGGGGCTGCCCCCGTGCAGGGCAGCACAGCCCAGATCCGGGGCTGCCCTGCTGAGTGGTAGGGGCAGCCTCCTGCGGGACCATGCTGTATCAGCGAACTGCAACAGACAGCAGGTGGAGGGAGTTGATCCTAATGTTCTACTCAGTTCTGGACCAAATGTTCTCAAGAAATGGTTTGGTACCTCAGCCATTCTGGGATTCTGTGATTACAGATATGTACTGTGTGAGTGCTTTGGCTGGATGGAGCTGACTGTGAGTTGGTATTAAAAACTGCAAAAGATTTTGATATGTAAACCCTTTTACCCTCTCTTATTGGAAGTTTTGAGCTGCAAGTTCTTGAATGAAAAACAATACAAGGCTTTCCATAAAATTGACTGGAGGAATAAATGGTCACAAATTCAGCTAATTAAAAGCAATTCCCTATAAATGTATTCTCCAAATTTTTTTTTTTGAGTAACAGACTCCGTATACACAACAAGAAGACAGTAAAGTGCTAAATTCTGAAGACTATTTTACAGGAAAAGAAAACCACATAAATAAACATCTTTTGCATCTCATGGCTTAAAAAAAAAATTGCAAACTAACATTTCATTGGTGCTATAAATTTTAAAAAGGAATAAATAATTCATTATGCACAAGTTCTCTCTATATCTAAATGCTTTAAAGAAGGTTTTTCTCATCTTCTAACCTTATGTCCTTCAGCCAAATATTTTAATTACATATTTTGGAATTCGGTTTCTTAAAAAAAATCAAAACCAAAATCAAAACCAAACCAAACAAAAAAAAATAACAAAACAACTTTTAAGGAAGCTGAAAGTTTCCATCAGAAAAGGATGGAAAAGAATAACTCTTGAAATGCACATTGCGAATTTCTTGGGACAGGAAAAGTCTCTACAGTATGTCTTTCTTCCTTTTGCTCATTTTCCCATGCAGTGATCTGGAGAAAAGAGACCCCTATTATTCTGTTTTGCCTCTGTCTTCTGCAGGAGTTGCTATGGTTACAAACTATCCGACCAGATTGGCATTTTTATGCACACAATCACTGTGCTTTGCAAAAAGGGAACAGAGGTCTCCCATATATTCTATTCCTACCCATTCTCCCTACTTTCCACCCCCTGCTTCTTTCAGAACTGTACCCTCTGAAAACTCTTAGGGAGGTTTGCTTAATTAGAGATGTGAAACATTTTCCAGTACCAGGCTAACAATGATGACATTTCCCTCATGTCTAAGGACAAGATTTTGTAACTGCCTAAAGGCACATAATTGTGTAATAATAATAGTCCTTTGGAGTTTAAAAGACCTGTGCACATAAAGTTACCTGTGAATGCTTGTTTTATTTATCACTTACATTATATTCTCCTCTCCAGTTAAGATCACTGAAAGATTATTCTAAGAGGGTATCTAGAGCAAGGTTTAATGTAGAAATTCTAGGCTTCATTTTAGTAAACATACTAATTCTTATAGGATATGTGCAAATCTGTTTACGCGTTTAAAGATGTATTTGTTCTTATGAAAGAAAAGGCACTAGCATTATATATATGTGTGTGTGTGTGTGTATGTGTTCTTTGAATACTTTTTGCTTCAACAAACAAAATCCATTTTTAATGTAATCAAATACTTGAAACTGCAACAGGCAAAACTGAAAACTGTTTGTGAAACATATTAATAGTTTCAGTATCCCTGTAGGCCTAAAAACCTGTTTGCACACCACTGGTTAAAGTTACAAAATCTTGTGCAATTTATTTGCAGTCAGTGCAAAATTTAAAACTGTTTCTTTGCCTCAATGGCTTTCAATACTTTTAAAATAATAGTGATTTAAATTTCATATTTCATGTCATTTGAATACTGCTGAGCTGGGCAATCTTTATGAAAAGTTGTTGCAATATTATGTCCCATACCATGGTTGACTTTGGCATTAATTTAGAATTTTTGCTGCTTAGGATTTTCTTTTTCCCTGTGGTACTTGCCATTTTATCAGTGCAGCAGCTTCACAGTTTTGGTTGATAATCTGTTACCAGTTCTGATCAGCTGCGGGAGATGGGTTGCTTTGACACATGTGCTGTGACTCATTTGATTCAGTTTTCCATCGCCTGCTTTTAGAGGGACTTTATTTAAGCAGTTTTACAATAACTTTTATATCTTCAACCTGGTATCAAAATAACCTTCTTCCACACCAAAAAAAGTCATCTCTAGACTACACTAGCAATTCCATGTTGCCTCCACCCTCAGTGGACACTGCCATCCTATGAAAAGCAAACAAAAACTACATATTGATTTCTTTTACTTATCTGTAATTGTTCTTTCCTCCTATATCGTTCTGGCCTTTGGGTCTTATAGTCATCATGGAATAAGGTAAGGTTTACTTTTCTCCCCAGACTTCTCTGAAAACACTCTTACTGATTCTGTCTGTTAACAGGACAAATACAGAAACCTATCATTCAAGCTCAGGTCCATAACAGGCAGTCTATGTTATCAGATCATCACGTGAGTGCTAAATCCAGCTGTTACTGAGGAAATGAGGGATTTTCAAAATAAGAAGTTTAATAAAACTCTCTAAACAAAACTTTCTATTGAGTAAATTTTACTGGTGTTTCTCAAAGTGGAGATATTCCCAATTTCTTGTTGATTTTTTGCCTTGTTTTGTTTTCAGAAAATCTTTTCTGTATTGTTCTGTAACAGTAAGCACAGAAGAGACAAGAATTTCAGTCAGAACTAGATAACTGTGAGTCAATGAAAAACACATGAATGCATCCATATGCACTATTAGCAAGAGAGGTTTTTCTGATTCTTTGATTTTGTTTTGTCAAGATCATGGTATCTCTCTATGTCTGTATGCACGTTCTGTATGTTTATGAACAGAAAGAAAGGTCACATTTAGAGGCAGCACTTGCAGGTTGAACTGCAAAATCTTACAGATTGTATCATATCCTTGTTTTATAAGACACCTTTCTTTTACCTTTCTCAGAAATACGAGTTCAAGGATCCTATAACTGTCTTACAACTATAGTCTGAAAATTCAATTCAGTCAACAAGGCTGCTGATCTGTGGAAATTTGGGAACTAAAGAGACAAAAAGAATTTAAATAGTCTCTTTAGATGCTTATATTGGTTTGGGAAACAAAAGAGGCCATTTTGCATGGTAAAAGGTCTTTGTAGTTCTTTGCAGAACAAGAGAGACGTATTGCTAAATATTTGAAAAAATGCTCTTAGCCACAACAGGAAGTTATAGATATAGATAACTAGACACAAATATCTTATAGTTTTTATAACTATGTGTCTTAGTTTAAGACAATTATATGGGATGGAGACTCCAAAATGAGTCACTTCCCCTCTAGTTTTAACCACTCTCCTTTCGCCAATAAGGAGAGATGATTGTGAGAAAATATAAGTGAAAAAATAACAGTTTAATAAAAAGTTTAATAAAAAGAAAAACATCAACAATCAAAATAACAGCAATAAACACTAGATATAAAGGTGCTAAGTCACATGTACCCCCAGGTACAAAGAAAACAAGATGGCAGAAGAGCTCCTCCTCCCAAAATGGTGAAGAAGCCCCTCATCTCAAGATGGTGGCCACCAGAGCAGAACACGTGGAACAGAAGACAAAGACAATATGATGGAGAAGCCAGATTCTCCAAAGCCCAGAGAGAAAAAAAGAGCTTTTGCCTTACACTCTTTCAGCTTCTTGGGTTGGGACTCAGAGACCTGCCCCATGCAACCCACTCAGGAGTCCAGAGAGAAACAAAAGAGAGCTCTACATGTCCATTTCCTGTTTATAAAGGGACCCCCCCACTCCCTTATTTCTGTGAACCCGGGATAAAGCACACCAGTCCTTTTTCCTGAGTTGCTGAGTCTTGAAGTGACAGTAAAACAGACTCCGTGGATTGATGGAGTAATATGGAATACAGAGGTTGGGGGAGGGGGAGGGGGGGACATCAAGGACACCATGAGATTCACATTTTCTAGTTCATCTGAATTACTGAGATATTCTAGGGTATCTCAAATAAAGTTTCCCATTGCTAAGCAGTTGAAATCTATCCTAAAACAGAATACAAGGATGGTTGGAAAGGTATTTTGGGACTAACTGACCTCTGAATCAACTGATGAACACTGTTAGATGAAGAACTTGCATTCTTAAAAATCACTGGTTACAATTTGAGTTCAAAATTCAGGAGTGCTAGGGCCTAGTTTGGATGAGTATGAAAATCTGGCAATAATGAAGATGTTTAGTGGAGCCTATGAAAAGCATAATATCATAGAATCATAGAATAAAATGAACAACCTAGAAAAGATCTCCCAGATTGATGAGTCATACCTTTGACTGAACACCACCATGCCAACTGAAGTATAGCACTAAGGGCCACTTCCATGGATGGTGACTCTACCACCTCTCTGAACAGCCTGTTTCAATGTGTAAGCAACTGTTGAGTGAAGAAATTCTCCCTGAACCTTCTCTGGTGCAGCTTGCAGCCATTTCCTCTGTCACTGGCAGCCTGGGAGAAGAGGCCAACCATGATCTTGCTACAACCACTTTTCAGGTAGTTGAAGAGAGTGGTAAGTTTTATCCTAAGCCTTCTCTTCCCCAGAATAAACAATCCCAGCTTCCTCAGCTGCTCCTCATAGGATTTGTGTTCCAGATGCTTAATCAGCTTAATTGGCTTCTTCGGACACATTCCAGAACTTCAACATCTTTCTTGAACTGAGAGGTCCAGAAGTGAATACAGGACTTGAGGTATGGCCTTAGCAGTGCTGAGTACTGAGGGACAATCACTTCCATAGTTCTTCTGGACACACCATTTTTAATACAAGCCAGGATGTCATTGGCCTTCTTGGCCACCTGGGCACATGCTGGCTCATGTTCAGCTGCTGTCAACCAGCAGCCCAAGTTCTTTCCTGCCAGGCAGCTTTCAAGCCACTCTGTCCCCAGTCTGTAGTGCTGCCTGGGGTTGTTGTAACCTAAGGGTTACAACTCAGCACTTTGCCCTGTGGAACCTCATACAATTGGCCTTGCCCATCAATCCAGCCTGCACAGATCCCTCTGCAGAGCCTTCCAGCAGATCAGTACTCCCACACAACTTGGTGTTATCTGTGTATTTACTGAGAGTGCACTCGATGATCTTGTCCAGATCATCGATAAAGGTATTAAACAGGACTGGCTCCAATATTGAGCCTTGAGTAACCCAACTAGCGACTGGTTGCCAACTGGATGTAGCACTATTCACCATCACTCTCTGGGCCCAGTCAGTTTTTAACCCAGTGAAGAGGACACCTGTTCAAGCCATGGCTGACAGCTTCTCCAGTTCTCCAGTTTCTTTAAATTTCTTGCTTTAGTGATCTGTTAAAGTGCAAGAGATACAGTACATTAAGGTGCTTCAACCCTACATAATTTTTGTAAAAAATCATTTTTTAGTGTTCTATAAATTTGTCTACATATATGTTGCACAGCAAATATTTGCATCCTGAAATAATGGACAGAAATAAAGGACCTCTGCTAAAGGGGCATCAAACTAATGTATATTTGGTGACATCAATTTAACTAAAAGGAAAATTGTTTAGATTTATCTTCACAAAGAACTCAACAGCAGAAGATGAATAAAATATTTCTGTCAGTCATTATGGAAACAAAATACCTGATAAGTAAGGTAACTAATGCATATTGAACACAATGAAAAAGCTAAAAAATTCTTATTTTGATCTAATCAATAAATTGGTCTATCCAGATTTGATTTTCTCACTATATATGTATCTCTATATATATATATATCTATATCTCACTATAATATCATCAGGTTCTTCAGATTTTTATTTATATAAATTAAAATTTGCTTTCTAAAGATATGAACTCCCAGTGACTTCAATGTGAGTAATATAATTTCTTTGAGGAACTGAAGCAAATCATAAAACTAACTGTAGCTTGGTATGGCATGGTGAGGTGTAAAGTTCTTGCAGATAGTTGCTTCCTGTTATAGCTAAATGGAAAAAGAAAGATTAGAATGGCATTTTGTAGGTTTAAGAAACTGTTTAATTATCTCTGTAAATTTTGAATATTTATTTATATTTTTTGTCTGTAATCCATACATTTGATGTATCATCATATGATTTCTGGAAAACCAAGGTAATGGTGTAGTAAATCAATAACTTTATGTTAGTATAAAGGAATCTCGTTAAGCCTGGATTCACCCTGTCAGGTTTAGTTATCAAAGCATCTAATTCACAGTCTTTCTATAGTCATCAGAGAGATTATGAGTCATCAGCTGTTTTTGAACAGTGATTAAAATATTGAGCTACTTCAATTATAAGCAGGTAGACTTGCCCTTTGAAGAACTTCCCTTTTCTGTATAACTGATTAGGTAAATAACTAAAAATTGGCTGATGTCTAAACCGAGCGTCTAAAATCAGGACAAATGGCTACTGTATGTTTAATTGTGGTTAAAGAAGTAAATGGAGACTGGGTAGAATGGCCAGGAGTCCTTTTTCCGCTGCAGAGTTTGTACAATGAGTGGTTCTTAGGTACTTCTAAGCACAAAGGACAGCATTCTCATGTCAAGGGACATACACAGGTGTACATTTAAAAGACACGCCAACTATCTTCCATGACAGCCTCCCATCCTCAGAGCTGTTTTTGCTATTCGCCCTAGGTCCCTAGGTAGCCATTTACTTTTTATTGGCTGAAGTAAAATCAGGCCAGTGCTTTCCATTTTCACAATGTATTTTTGTGTGTGTGTGACCAGCCTGACGATTCTGACATTAGAGTCTTTGTCAACTCCCATGCAGGGGATAATCCTCTGCCTTAATTGGAACTGCTCAGTGTAACCAGCAGAGTAAGAAACTGCTGCTGCTGCAAGATCACCTGCTGGCTGAAAACGCATTTCAGGCAGCCACAGGGAGTTGGGATCTAGCCTGTTTCACTTACTAAATCTTTACTCCTGCAGTAAATTACTATCTGGTCGTGTACTCGACAGAGAGAATCTACTAAAGACCTTCAGAAGGAAATTTTATCCCTTTCAGACTTTTAGCTATCAGATAGAATTGTGCAGAAAGGATATTTTTTTATGTAAAAGAATTCTTTTCTACATTAACTTTGATAAAATTATTAGGTAGTAGATCAGTTACTAAATTGTTCCTGTTATATAGTCAAGTTTACAGGATGTATCATAGAGCGTTTACACTGAGCCTAACTGAAATGAAAATAGAAGAAAAAATATTTCCTTTTGATCAAAAACAAAGCCAAAAGGAAATAAATAATGACACGTTTAATTATGAAGGATTTCAGATATGTAAACAGATTTATACACATAACCAAGGAGAATCAGACATAAAACTGGTAAAAATATAAGCCAACATGCATCAAAGACATCTTCTCATATTCAGAAGATATGTGTGTGTAAGAAAACCTGCATGCATGTCTTGCTGAGAATTTCAAGAATCAGGAACAAAGTTCTGCTGAGGGAAAGATGTGCACAATGGGATCATTAATAACAATCTCATTGGTTAAAACTCTCGTATCCTGTCTAGCCTTGACCTGCATATATTACGCAGGATTTAAATAGCTGTTTTAGCTATTTTGCTGAATAGATGAGTCTGCTGCACAGCTAAAGCACATGACCTTCAGATGCTTTTTCAAAACAACATCAGTTCATCAGATTGCCATTAAAAAAGAAGAAGGAAACAAAAAAGAGAGAAAATAACTGAAAAACCTACACAATAGTAGGACTTATTTTCCATTTCAGTGGGAATCCTTTTTTCTTGTTGCTGTTTCCAGATCTGAAGTGAACCTGATCTGTACAGCAACTTTCTAAACAAAACAGGAAATAAGGCAAGATGAAAATTTTCAGTTGTAGTTATAAAACTTAGAGCTTTTGATTACCATTTCCTTCCTGAAGTTATGTGTTCTTGGCTTACTGTAGTATATAAAGATCTTTCTTCTCAGCACACCCTTAGGAAAAATTGCTAAAGCTTCTTAAATGTTGTCTTAGGACTTTTATAATCCATTTCATTAACATCTATCGAGTTAATACACTGTGTTAGAATCTTACGATTCTTAAACCTGTCTAACAATAAATCTAAATAGAAATATCAGTATTTGATAATACTTCTGTGCTATGTGTTTATTACAGACTACCCTGGGTTTTACTCAGACAGGGGTTTTAAAGGTACACTTTCCTCACAAATTCAATTATCTTTATCCTACTGTACCATGTAAGAGTAAACAATATTGGCTACACGTGGGACCCAGTATCATGTATTTATCTTGGACTCTAGTACATCCAGCCTTAAATAAAGATCTTACTACCTGTATAAGTGCAGAATGAAAAACCCTTACCCAAAACAATTCACAGTCTGATATAAGAGATTGATACTAGATCTGCCCATGTGGTTTAGGATCTGATAGAAATAGAATGTAAACTTGGAAGAAAGATGGATGTACCAAAAGGTTGAAGTTTCTGCAACAAATATAGTCCAGATTTCTGCCGAAAGTTATGGCTAGAAATTTACCATTTCATTCACAAATAAAAGATCAGTGCTGACTTACAATTCTCACAAATTCACATTGTCTACTAGTGATGGTTCCCATATGAACCTGAACTTGTGTCAAATTCCTGTTTACTGGAACCCAAAACAGAAGAGAGTCACCTGAGTGCAGTGCAACTACTGTAACTACAGACATTCATAAGTGTCCTGTTTGACAGGATACTTGAGAAATTTTATTCATATTAGGATTAACTGTACATTCCTCTCTACATCCTCTCAGAGTGTAGCAATCTTCCAACCTGTAAAAAAGAAAAAATAAATCCTTTTCTTTTTCCTTCTCTTTCTTATGGAATGACAAGTTTTGTACGAAGGTGAAAAATATCCTCTCTTATTTCCAAAAAATTTCTCCAGTCTTCAGAAGAATAGTGGGGGACAAAAGTGCTTATACTTTTAATGTAAATACAGTTTAAACAAATGTAAGTCCACTTCACTTTAACCCTTATGGCACATACGAGTTGCCCTATGCTGACATATAGCTTATACTTGATACGGAATGAATAACGTCAAAACAACATTTTAGTTTTTGCTTGACATATGTATTTATGTGAATTTACTTTTACGTACATCTGATGTTCTCTTTCTCATATTCCACTGAAGCATAGGAAGTTCCACTTGAACATGAGGAAGAACTTGTTTATGGTACAGGTGACTGAGCAGTGGAACTCATTGCCCAGAGCAGTTGTGGAATCTTCCTCACTGGGGATATTCAAGAACTGTCTGGACACAATCCTGTGCCATGTGATCTGGGATGACCCTGCTTGAGCAGGGAGGTTGGACCAGATGACCCACTGTGGTGCCTTCCAACCTGACCCATTCTGTGATTCTGTGATATACATAGTTTGATAGTGTTCTGACCATGATCTTCAGCATCTAGATTTGCTGCAGCACCCTGATACAGCACGGTCGCGCAGGGGGCTGCCCCTGCCTGCTCGGCAGGGTGACCCCATATCTGGGCTGTGTCGCCCTGCACTGGGGCCATCTTGCACCAGGACAGCCCCACACTGGGGCCTCTGCTGAAATGGAGCCCAGGTTGCTGCACCCCGGTGGGGGACAGCGGTGCAGGGTCCCGGTCTGAGCCAGGACCGCTGGAGCGTCTGCCGCCTCAGCATTTCCCGGGCTTGTCCCCCTTTGGCAGACACGGTGGCAGGGAGACCTGTCATTTCCGTGGGTACCTGGGGCCAGCCAGCTCCAGAGGTCACATGCCTGCAGCCAGTGGTCCCACTGGGCTGGCGACCTGTCAGTCAAGGCGTGTCCTGCCCATCCTCTCGGTGATTGGCTTGGGTCAGCATTCTGCCTCTGTTCCCTAGATTTTAAAAGTGCATTGCAAGTTCAGATGTTCGCCTTTTTTTCCTCCTGTATGTGTTTGCATTAAAGGTGGACTGTTGTATGGGAGAGGGCCCTCCAAACCATCTCTTTGTCTCCGTCGTGCTTATACCACGAGGTGTGGAACCGCCGCTCTAACGCCCCTGCTCTTAGTGCCACTGTACTCCTGTGAAGAGGAGCTGGAAGCAACGACGATGGGTGCTGCTTTCCAGTCCACCTGGTGAGCTCTCCACAACATTTAAACCCACATCTAGCGGTGCATAGAAATTTTGGGAACATAAAAAATCTAAAAAATTGTTTTAAAACAAGTACTCAGGCATGAATGTTTTAGTTTGAATCTGGAATATGAATATATATTATTTCACATCATATCATCTTTCATCTGTTCCCACCTTTTAACGTAGATAAATATCCTCATGTTTTGAATTTTACACATCAGTCCCAGAATCACTTGGGGAAAAACAAGAGTTTAGTAGGACCTCTGGATGTCTAAAGTAGTCTAAGTTACGTCAGGTTTCTCAGAGCTTAAAGCAAAAAATTTTGAAAATCTCCGAGTGCAGACATTTCAGAACAGCTTAGTAAAACCTGTTCTAATACTAGGTATCCTCAGTAAGATTTTTTTGGTTTTAATTATATCTGGAAGAAATGTCTCTCACTTCAATTTTGACCATGGGTCAACAGGGTGCTGTCCTGCTCCAACACACAGTCTGGGATTTCTGTTTCTGCGGACAGAATACACCACATGTTCACTACAATATGGAAGGTACTGGCACACCTCCTGCTGGGCCAAGACGGACCCAGCCACTCTGAAAAACTTCCCAGGCCAAACCAAAACTGGGAAGCGATGCTGTCTTCCCCATCAAACAAACAATATAGGAGGTACTGGGTGCCTCCTGCCCTCCTACACCTCGTGCTGGGCCAGGCCACAACCTGTGCTCCCAGGAGAACATAACAAACAAAACGCACATGTGCTAAACGTAAAAAACTCTTGCGAGCTATGCCCCGTCCTCACCAAACAAACAGGGCCAGGCAGGACCCAGCCACTCCAAAAAACTGCTCAGGCCAAGCCAGATTCTGTACTTCTGCGGGTGAACACAAAAACCTCACACACACACAGAAAAATATACAGACACACACAGACACACAGACACACACACACACACGAGCTGGGCCAAACTGAGAGCAAAGCCTCAACATGCAGACGGCAAACCTGTGCCGCCCCGGGTAAAATTTAAAACAAGCAGACAAATAAACAAAACTGCTAGCAAGCAATTACCACAAAGAAATTAAAACAAGCAGACAAACAAACAAAACTGCTAGCAAGCAATTACCATGAAGACCTGCTTTTTTATGTTACCTCTGATACGTGTGGGTGTCTTAGGACCTCAGACCCCTGCACGGACCATGGGAAGCCCTCCAGAAGTTTGAAACTGCCAGCAAAATGAAGAGTTCCTCGGAAAGAGTCCAGGGAAGTCACAAGGTCCTTGTCCCATCTGGGTTCCCCAAAAGCCGTTGCCTAAAATAAAGGAAAGAAAACTTTACAACAGTATAAAAATAGTAACATAAAAAGCAGGTCTTTCATTGAAAGCTTTCAAGGTGCATAATGTGGCTATATGCACCGTTGGCATCAGGTTTCTACATTTTTTATAAGTTTAACAAATTAACATATCAATTGAATATTGTCCAATTAAAAGAGCATTCAATTAGATCATCTAACCCCTGCGTTCTGCCCTGTTGACATCAGTCCAGGGGTCTTCTTTGCCTTATTTTTTGTTATGTCTTCTCAGATTCTAGTTACAAAAACAAAATATTCTTGCCTTGGCAGTTGGACCGGACAATATTTCAGGAATGCATTAGAAGGTTAGCTTACTGTTCTAAAATCTAAGAGAAAGGGTAGGAAAAGTACCAACTGTAGTCTACAGAGCTACGAATATATGAAAAATGTATAAAAAGCAAAAGTCTTAAGGCATCAGTGATGTTTTGCATCCCTACAGTTAAAAACTATTGCAGGTATTCCACAAGCATTCTTCCTATGTGATAATGTTTGTTTTCTGGAAGTATGGAGAAAATATTTGCTGTTAAACTGAGTTATCCTTCATATGGTCAGCAGATTCTGCAAATTATTTAAAAATGCATCAAAGCTAAATATGGTTTTTTTTCATGTTGGAAAGTTGCAGAAGTAAACACAAGGCTTTCCTTCAAAAACTAGAACAAATCAAGGTATCTGGTACCTTTGAGAAACACTCAGAAAGATATATTCCTTTACTGGTGTTTTCATATTTTCTTTAAAGAAGCATGTTATGTTGAACTCAACCCTATTTTCCTGAATTGCTTTCATTTGGTGCTAAGTGTGCTGTTTCCCAGTGTCTCAGGATGTTGGCCTGGTTTCCCTTGAGTTCAAAGATGTAGTTTGTGTTACTTCTTTCTGTACACAACCATATGCTGTAAAAATTAAGCTCGGGGGAAAAGAACAAACAAAGCAATCCGTACTAAAATATTTGGTATGGTCTATCAATCACTTTGGCAGGAAAATATCTTATGAACACAGTTTTTCAGTTTTTTTTTTTAAGAGATAGCGGACTGAATTTCAGCTTAGGACATGGCAATGTGAGTAGGAAGTGAGTCAACTGAAGCCAAGGGAATAAAAAAACCCCAAAAACTACGTTAGTGGAAAATTAAGAAAATCCATTATATTTCTTTGGATTTTTTTAGGGATTTTGCTGGAATACACTGAAATAGTTTGCTTAAAATAAAGCTAAGTAGATCTGCATTTTGAAAGTGCTAAATGACTGCAGTATCTCAAAATTTAGTTTTGTACAATACCAGTCTTTTTCCATGGTGATGTCAAGGCTGAATTATCACAGAAATTTTACTTATTCCTGCTTCCATGTAGCTAGAATGTACAATATACACTAGTAAATTATTTCTGAAAATAGTTGACACTTTATAAACACATGCCCAGTAAAACTCAGAGATCTTGTCAAGAGTGTCATTGATGTA
>VZRZ01008698.1:27418-39086 GCA_013398175.1 Climacteris rufus | reverse complement strand
CTGGGGTGGGTGCTGTCCCTGAGGTGGGTGTTGTCTGGGATGGGTGCTCTGGGGGGGGTTCTTTCTCTGGGGTGGGTGCTGTCTCTGGTTTGCTGTCTGAGGTAGATGCTGTCTCTGGTGTGGGTGCTCTGGTGTGGGTTCTGTCTCTTATGCCTTTTTGTGGGACACCCCAAAATAGAAGCCAGACAAAATTAAAGGAAAATAAAAAGCATTTCTATTTATTGAAGCCTTCAGGTACGTTCAGGGCAAACAAACCCCCCAGGGCCACACCCAAAGTGAACAACAGCTATTCTGCGTTCATCCTTTTCTAAGTTTGGTCCATTTGCATATTGGGGTCAATCTTCCAATGACAGCTTCAGGAAATGAAGTAATTTACCCCATGTTTGCTCCCCCACCCCAAGCTCATTGTGTTTATATTTCTCAGGGCCTGAGACAGCGAAATGTCCTTGGTGCTCAGGCCCAGAGAGAGATCTGGCCCCAGTGTTTTGTCTAACAGGAGAGGGAAAAACACCAGCTCAGACTTTATATGGACTGCAGACTTACACAAGAAATGACTGCAGGCCTACAAATATATGAAAAATACAAAAGCTGAAATCCTAAGGCATCAGAGTTACAGAAGAAATTACTGCAGGACTAGAAAAATATGAAAAATACAAAAGCAAAAATCCTAAGGCATCAGGTGGAGCTGGGAGCTTTGGGTTCCCATCCTTGGGGTCCTTGGTGTGGCCCCCTCAGGTTTTGGGACCACTCAGAGCTGCTCCCTGGGGCTCCCCAAAAGCTGCCCCAAAGCCCCGGGGTCCCTCTGATCCTGCATCCCTGTGGCTCTGGGGATGGAGGGACAAGGCTGTCCCCTCCCCAGGGAGGGCTGTGACACCCCAGGGTGGCCGGGACCTGGAGCTCTGGGTGCTGGAGGAGCCCAGCAGGGACAGGAGGTGCAGGAGCTGTGACTGCCCCGAGGGCCAGGCAGGGAGGGAGGGCTGGAAATAAATCCAATTGTCCCAGCTCTCTGTGCCAAAAATGAAAACTGGAAAAAAAGGGAAAAAAAAAAAAACCAAAGAACTTCTTGAGGGATGTAAAAGCCTTTCCTGAGAGAAAGGGAAGCCCCTGGAGGGGCTCAGGGAGGAGGAATTTTCTCCAGGCTCACAGAACTCGGAGCAAAGTGGGGTTTGGGTGTGCAAAGGAGCGTGTGGGGTTGTGAAAATGGGAATTCTGTGCTCTGGGCAGTGTGTGGCGTGGTGANGTGGAAATGGGAATTCTGTGCTCTGGGCAGTGTGTGGCGTGGTGAAAATGGGAATTCTGTGCTCTGGGCAGTGTGTGGGGTTATCCCAATGGGAATTCTGTGCTCTGGGCAGTGTGTGGGGTTATGGAAATGGGAATTCTCTGCTCTGGGCAGTGTGTGGGGTTATGGAAATGGGAATTCTCTGCTCTGGGCAGTGTGTGGGGTTGTGAAAATGGGAATTCTGTGCTCTGGGCAGTGTGTGGGGTTATCCCAACGGGAATTCTGTGCTCTGGGCAGTGTGTGGGCAGTCCACGGGTGGCGTGGAGGACGAGGGCGAGTCGCAGGCCGGCTGGATCGAGGGGGCAGCCATCCTGTTCTCCGTCATCATCGTGGTGCTGGTGACGGCCTTCAACGACTGGAGCAAGGAGAAGCAGTTCCGCGGGCTGCAGAGCCGCATCGAGCAGGAGCAGAAGTTCACGGTGATCCGCAAGGGCCAGGTCATCCAGATCCCCGTGGCCGAGATCGTGGTGGGGGACATCGCCCAGATCAAGTATGGTGAGTCTGGGGTGGTGCTGGGTCCTCCTCCCCGCTTCTCCAGCCCGTTTTCTTCAAGGAGAAACATCAATTCTTCCAGTTACTCCATCTCCCAGTCCCGTGGCGATGGAAAATGCTCCCATGGAGGGGATGGAGCTCCACACACCCCTCCTGACCCTGGAGCTGGGCTGGCAGAGCTGAGCCGGGGGCTGGGCACAGCTTTGGTGACCTGCTGGTCTCAGAATTCGTGCATTTCCCCAGCCTTGCCCCTGTTGGTGAATAATTCCTTAGCCAGGAGATGTTACTTCCTTAGCCAGGAGGTGTTGGGGAATATTTCCTTGGTCAGGAGGTGTTGGGGAATATTTCCTTATCCAGGAGGTATTGGTGGATATTTCCTTATCTAGGAGGTATTGGTGGATATTTTCTTAGCATGGATATTTCCTTATCCAGGAGATGCTGAGGAATATTTCCTTAGCCAGGAGGTATTGGTGGATATTTTCTTAGCATGGATATTTCCTTATCCAGGAGATGCTGAGGAATATTTCCTTAGCCAGGAGGTATTGGTGGATATTTTCTTAACATGGATATTTCTTTATTCAGGAGATATTGGTGGGTATTTCCTTATCCAGGAGGTGTTCATGGATATTTCTTTATCCAGGAGATATTGGTGGATATTTCCTTAGCCAGGAGGTGTTGGTGGATATTTTCTTAGCCAGGAGGTGTTGGGGACTATTTCCTTATCCAGGAGATATTGGTGGATATTTCCTTAGCCAGGAGGTGTTCATGGATATTTCTTTATCCAGGAGATGTTGGTGGATATTTCCTCAGCCAGCAGCTGCAGCCCTTGGGTTAATTAGGCCCTGCTCCCAGTTTCCCAGGAGGAATGTTCCTCCCGTTCAGGAAGGAGATTGATCCAGCACGGTGCTCACGTTCCCAGGGGCCTTTCCCCTCCTTGGCAGGTGGATATGGTGGGATCCTGTAAAGGTTGGGATGTATCAGGAAGCCTTGGGAAGGAGCTGGTGTTGACTCCTTAAAACCAGATGGGAACAGCCCTCACCAGGAAT
Organism: Climacteris rufus; assembly: GCA_013398175.1. Taxonomy (NCBI): domain Eukaryota; kingdom Metazoa; phylum Chordata; class Aves; order Passeriformes; family Climacteridae; genus Climacteris; species Climacteris rufus. Next base: position 36,269 of record VZRZ01008698.1, on the reverse strand, counting down.
CTTTCCATGCACAGTGAGGATTTGGGAGCTGTTGGATATCATCAGATTGGACCTGTCTGTCTTAAAACCCTCCCCCTGCTGCTTCTCCTCCCTCTAGAGCTGGTCTGGGACTGAGATTTGGATCGCTTTGGAGCATCCCCATGGGATGGGGCAGGCAGGGGTGAGGGGTGACTGCCCAGGCCAGGCTGATCCCCTTTTTCCCTCCTTTCCCAGGTGATCTCCTGCCAGCGGACGGGATCCTGATCCAGGGCAATGACCTGAAAATAGACGAGAGCTCACTGACTGGGGAGTCAGACCAAGTCAAGAAATCCATGGATAAAGACCCCATGCTGCTGTCAGGTGAGGGTTGGGGCAGCTCCAGTGGGATGAATGCAGGGCTGGGATGAGTTTGGACTGGGATAGGGATGGCTGGTGGGGTCCTGGTGTTGGGGAGGTGCCCAAGGCCAGGTTGGATGGGGCTTGGAGCAACGTGGGATGGTGGAAGGTGTCCCTGCCCATGGCTTTAAGGTCCCTCCCATCCCAAACCATCCTGTGGGATGGGAATGGGGTGTCTCACCTGTCTCCCCACGCCCTTCCTGCTGTGCCAGGTACCCACGTGATGGAGGGCTCGGGCAGGATGGTGGTGACTGCTGTGGGCATCAACTCCCAGACAGGGATCATCTTCACCCTCTTGGGTGCAGGAGAAGGGGACGAGGAGAAGAAAGTGAAGAAAGGTAAGGAGATCTCCTGAACCTGCCTTTTCCCTTTCCTGGGAAGCACCCACTGGTGTCCCACACGCTCCCCCCACACCGGCATCAGTTCCCCTGGCCCAGGCAGGTACAGTGAGGTCTTGGGGGTCCCTCCCTGTCCCCTCCACCTGATCCTACCAGAGGAACGCCCCCCATGCACCCAGACCTCTTTGGGATGTGGCTCCAGCTCTCTCCTCCAGCCTGGAGCTGTGGGGTGGGGGGCTCCAGGACCCCACGGGAGATGTGGCCGGTGGCGATGTGGGAAGGTGAGTCCTGCTTGCCCACAGGGTGTTTTTAGCCTGTCCAAACCCTCCAGGACTTGGCTGAGGATCTCCGTTGGAATTCCCTGAGCTCCCTGGGGATGGCAGGAGGGGTGGGAGAGCTGCCAGGCTGAGGTGTTCTGGTCGTGCTGGGACTCGAATGCTCTCCTGCCTCGGCTCCCTTTACCTGCTGCTTATTCCCTGCTGGGGAAGCTGGGGAAGCTTGGGAAGCTCCCTCTCTCCCCGTGTCCCTGACGCCCTGCCCAGCGGGTTTGGTCTCAGCAGGATCAGGGCTGGCAGCCGGGAGCTGCTGCCTGGCACCGCCGGCTGCTCCGGCATCCCCGCGCCAGGGAGCCCTTCCTGGGAGGCAGTGCCAGGCAGGGAGAGGCTTCCCGGGCTCTCCTGGCTGCTGTGCCAGCTCTGGGCTCCGTGTGTGTGTGCTGCCTTCCCCTGGCTCCGCTCGGGACTTGGGGACCCTGCAGCTCCTGCCCCTGTGGAGGTGGGAGGACGAGGTGCCCTGGGAATGGTACTGCCCTGGGAAAGGCTGTGGGAGCCACCTGGGCACGGTCCTTGGAGCTCTCCCAGCCTTCAAGCCCGATGGATTTGGGAGCAGAGCAAGCCAGGGGGTGTCACCAGTTTGTCCCCTGCTGGAACTGGGGGTGGCAGGGTCTATAAACCCCTTGTCACCCGAGGCTTGTGGAGGTGCAGCAACCCTGTGCTCCCCCTGTGGCACCCTGGGGACCCCCACGTGCCCACCAGAGACTTTTGGGGGGTCACAACCCCCAGCTCTGTGTCCAGTGCTGCCCATGGAGTGGGACAAAGCTGCGCCTCCCGTGCGGCTCCGATGGCAGCGGGAGGAAAGGAGCCCGGAGCTGCAGGAGTTCCAGCTCTGCCCTGTGGTTTCTCCTCCCTGAAGGCACCTCCAGCACCCTCAAGGCACTGACGGGGTTGTGGGGGCAATTTGCAGGTGGGGAAGTCGGAATCCTTGGGAATGGGGTGCCTGGGGCAGCCGGGGAGCTGCGGAGCCTCCCTGGTGCCATGAGCTCTGGGCCAAGGCGTGGTGCCCAGAGGGTGACTGTAGGGTCCTGAGCCCTGGATGCCACTGGAGCAGCCCCCTGGAGCATCCCAGCCGGACGGGGAATGTGGGTCTGGGTGCTCAGCCCTCTCCACCCTTTCTCTCTTTGAACAGGTAAAAAAAGCGGAGCCCCCGAAAACCGCAACAAAGGTAACGCCAGCCTCTCCATCCTTTGAACCAGCACCACACTAACTACTGAGCATTCCTCTTTCCTTCTTCCTTCCTTCCTTCTCCTCATCAGTCTGTGCTCTTTGCTGCTCCGGCGGGACTCTCGCCTCGTTTTTCTGGGAGAGGGTGCAACGGTCCCGTGGCTGGCGGCCCTGGAACGGCACCGTGGTGTCCCCAGCGCCCCAGCAGGGCTTGTGCCCTCTGGGATGAACCTTCCCGTGGCCACGCTGTCCCTGCCTGGGGAGAAATCGCTGTGAAGGGAGGACAGGGCTCTTCCAGCAGCCTGGGCCTTGGGCAGAGCATCCCTTTGTTGGGGTGAACCTCCTGAGTGGCCGTGGGGATTTGGTGGCTCTGGTGCCCTGGGCAGGGTTTGTGTTTGGGGGAGAGAGCTGGGGATGCCCTCCTGGCCTTCCTGGGGGGGAAATCTCCCACAGGGCCTGGCCTCGGGACGCTTGCACCCTCTCCTGCCATGGCCTCGACTCCGTGAGCGTCTCCTCGCCAGTGTTTCTCACACTGTTCTTTGCAGGCTGTGGAGGAAGCCCATTTCTGCACCTCTCTCTCCACCTCTCTCTCTCTTCTCTCTCTCTCTCCTCTCAGCAGTTTGAGTTTCCCTCCTTGCCGTCAGTGCTTGTTGTGTCCGTGTCGGGTCTGTTGTCACCGTGGAGGCTCCGGGGTGGCCTCGAGCAGCGGCAGCCAGGAGGGGACAGGTCCCGGGGCGGCCCTGGGGCCACTGCTGCTCCTCCAGCGGCTGAGGAGGAGCCTCTCAGGGGGCTCCCACCCCCTTCCCGCCCCTCTCCAAAGCTTCCAGGCCGGGGTTTCCCCAGGGCAGATGTTCAGCTGGACTAGACCAATTTTAGGAACAGGAAGCCAGGCTGTCTCAGGTCCTAGAGGCGTGGTGGATGGCTCCAGGCTGGGATTCAAGGAGCTGGCTCCCTCCTCTTCAACCTCCATCCGAATTTCTAACCCTCCCCTCCATCTCACCCCCTCAGTCACTTCCCTGGCGAGTGATTCCTGCAGGGCACTGCAGAGGTGGCACCAGGGGGAGAGTGGGGCTGCTCATCAAGGGATTGGGGGGCACTGGAACATCTCTGGGGTCATCCTAAAGTGCTCCCAGTCTGCTGCAGGGTTAGAGGCTGGAAGAGACTGGGCCTCCACCCCAAATCTGGCCTAGAGGGTTCCTTGCAGAGGTGTGACCGGTGCCAGTGTCACCTCTGAGGATCTCTTATCTGTAGGCTGGGGTAGGTGACAGAAAACTACCCCATAGACAGGTGGCAGGGCCCTGGGACACGGAGTTTCCATGTGCTCGGATGCGTGTGTCGTCGGGAGTGGTTCTTGTTCTGGGATTTCTCTCTCTCTCTCTCCCACCACCATCCTCCTCAGTGGTGTCCTCCAGGCTTTTCCGGGTCTCTCTCCTATTCACACGTGGTGTCTTGTTTCGCCCCGGGCTGTAGCTAAAACTCAGGATGGTGTGGCCTTAGAGATCCAGCCCCTGAAGAGCCAGGAGGGGGTGGAAAACGAGGAGAAGGAGAAGAAGAAGGTGAAGGTGCCCAAGAAGGAGAAGTCAGTGCTGCAGGGGAAGCTGACGCGCCTGGCGGTGCAGATTGGGAAGGCGGGTGAGTGACAGCGACCCCGCACCCCAAAACCTGTGGGGAAGGGCTTTCCCTGTCCCCTGTGTCCCCTGTGTCCCCTCACGCCGTGCTCCTCCCCAGGGCTGATCATGTCGGCCATCACCGTCATCATCTTGGTGCTCTACTTCGTCATCGACACCTTCGGGGTGCAGAAGCGGCCCTGGCTGGCCGAGTGCACCCCCATCTACATCCAGTACTTCGTCAAGTTCTTCATCATCGGCGTCACCGTGCTGGTGGTGGCCGTGCCCGAGGGGCTCCCGCTGGCCGTCACCATCTCCCTGGCCTACTCCGTCAAGGTGAGGCCGGGCTGCGCTGCTGGGCTGAGGAGGAGGCCCAGGCTGTGGGCTCTGACCTTTTTGGTGCTGCCCCTTGCAGAAAATGATGAAGGACAACAACCTGGTGAGGCACCTGGACGCTTGTGAGACCATGGGCAACGCCACGGCCATCTGCTCGGACAAGACGGGCACGCTGACCACCAACCGCATGACCGTGGTGCAGGCCTACGTGGGGGACACCCACTACCGCCAGATCCCCGACCCCGAGGCCATCCTGCCCAAAACCCTGGACCTCATCGTCCACGGCGTGGCCATCAACTCGGCCTACACCTCCAAAATCCTGGTGAGCTGCAGCTCCACCGCATTTCCCGGCCAAATCCGGCCTAAAACAAGGCAAAGACAACTTTGCAACAGCGTTAGAATAGCAAGATAAAAAAAGCAGGTCCTTTATTGAAAGCTTTCAAGCATAATGTGGGTCTTGTGCATGGTTGGCATCAGGTTTCTATAGTTTTTATAAGTTTAACAAATTATCAATCTAAATGGACAAATTATTGAAATTAACAAATTATCAATCTAATATTGTCCCATTAAAAGAGAAGTCCATTAGGTCATCTGGCCCCTGGGTTCAGCCGCTTTCTGAGATCCTCCCTACCTTCTGGCCCTACTTTTGTTTATAGTTTATGAGACATGGGGCAGCGAAATGTCCTTGGTTCCCAGGCCAGAGCAAGATCTCATGAATGTGTTTTGTCTAACTAACAAGAATAGGAAGAACAACTGGATTTATATAGGGCTGGGTTATACCATAAAACTACAGATACATGAAAAATATAAAAGCTGAAATCCTAAGGCATCCCGGATTTGGCATTGCTTTTCCCTCCCTTTTGCAGCCGCCGGAGAAGGAAGGGGGGCTGCCCAGGCAGGTGGGCAACAAGACAGAGTGTGCCCTGCTGGGCTTTGTGCTGGACCTGAAGCAGGACTACCAGGCCGTGCGCAACGAGGTGCCCGAGGAGAAGCTCTACAAGGTCTACACCTTCAACTCTGTGCGCAAGTCCATGAGCACCGTGCTCAGGAACAGCGGCGGCGGCTTCCGCATGTACAGCAAGGGCGCCTCCGAGATCATCCTGCGCAAGTAAATCCTCCTTCTTCTCCTTCTCCTCCTTCTCCTCCTCCTCCTATTCCTCCTCATCCTCTTCCTCCTATTCATCCTCGTCTTCCTCTTCCTTGTCCTTGTCCTACTCCTCCTCATCCTCGTCCTCCTCGTGTCTGGGCTCAGCTGCCCCGGGAGGTCCGGAGTGCAGGGGGAGGTGCCAAGGCGTTTTTGGGGTGGTTTTGGGAAGGCTGGAGGGAACTGTGGAAAGGGGATGCCCCCCTTTTGTAGTTGGGGTGACAAGAATGTGCTGAGTGTTTTTTGGGTGGTTTTGGTGAAGCTGGAGGAGGCTGTGGAAGGGGGATTGTCCCCCTTTATGTAGTTAGGGTGACAGGAATGTGTCAAGTGGTTTTGGGGTGGTTTTGGTGAAACTGGAGGGGGCTGTGGAAAGGGGATGGCACCATTTTTGTAGGTGGGGAATGTGCCAAGTGTTTTTGGGGTGGTTTTGGGAAGGCTGGGGGGAACTGGAAAGGGGATGTCCCCCTTTTTTAGTTGGGGTGACAGGAATGTGTCAGGTGTTTTTTGGGTGGTTTTGGGGAAGATGGAGGAAGTTGTGGAAAGGGGATGTCACCCTTTTGTAGATGGGGTGACAGGAATGTGCTGGGTGTTTTTGGGGTGGTTTTGGTGAAACTGAAGGGGGCTGTGGAAAGGGGATGGCACCCTTTTGTAGATGGGGAATGTGCCAAGTGGTTTTTGGGAAGGCTGGAGGGAGCTGTGGAAAGGGGATGCCCCCCTTTTTGTAGTGGGGTGACCACTGGTCACCCTCACCCTGCTCCCGCTCCTGCCTCAGGTGCACCAAGATCCTGGACAAGAACGGCGACCCGCGGGTGTTCAAGGTGAAGGACAGGGACGAGATGGTGAAGAAGGTGATCGAGCCCATGGCCTGCCACGGGCTCAGGACCATCTGCCTCGCCTTCCGGGACTTCCCTGCGGACGCAGAGCCGGACTGGGACAGCGAGAACGAGATCCTGTCAGACCTGACCTGCATCGCTGTGGTGGGGATCGAGGACCCAGTGCGGCCAGAGGTGCTGAATCCCAGCCTGCTCCAGCTGTCCTGCACCATTCCTGGCCCTTTTCCTGCCCCTCAGGAAGCCCAGGCAGCTCCTCTGTGCCCATCCCTGCAGTGCCCCCAGCTCCCTGCTGCCGGCATTTCTCTCCCATTCCTAAAACAACCCCATGGCAGCATTTTCCCACCCGAACTTCCCAACCCTGGCTGCTCCAGGGGTCTGTGCACCAGCCAGGCTGGTTCCATGTGCTCCAAAGGTGGATGGAAACACCCAGGAGAGTCCTTCAGAGGGACTGGGCTCCTGGAGCTGTTTTTTTTTCCCTCTCAGCTGTCTGCTGGGCTAATGCAATAATCCCCCCATTGCTGCCTCTGGATTCCGACTGGGAGCTTGCCCCCCTGCTCGCCTCGTTCCTGATTAGATGTTCAGGGATCTGGCTCTGGGAATTGCATTACAGGAGCCCCATCTGCAGCGGCTCTGGAGGCTCCTGATTCAATTTGCTCATTCCTCACTGATATCCTCTCTTCCCCCACTGCTCCCTAATGGATAAACCCATTAGTGCTGGAGTGGGGCGGGAGGGGGCTGAAATTCCCCTGGTTTTAGGGATGGCCTGGCCGTGCCTTGGCACCCAGGGAGGTGGCAGATGCAGGTTCCTCACCCTTCCAGACCCTTCCCAGATCCTCTCAGGGAGGCTGGCAGAGGAGCTGGCAGTTCCCAGTGCCCCCCTGAGCACCCTGTCCCTGTGCCCCAGGTGCCGGATGCCATCCTGAAGTGCCAGCGCGCCGGGATCACCGTCCGCATGGTGACAGGGGACAACATCAACACTGCCCGTGCCATCGCCACCAAGTGTGGCATCCTGCTGCCCGGGGAGGACTTCCTGTGCCTGGAGGGGAAGGAGTTCAACCGCCTCATCCGCAACGAGAAGGGCGAGGTGAGGGAACAGCTCTGCACGGGGCTGGGGGGGCCTCTCCAGCTGCCCCAGCAGTGGAAAGCACCGAATCCTGCTGGGTTTTCCTCTTTTCCTTGGAAAAACCGAGCTGCTGGGTGCTCAGGCAGCAGTGAAAAGCACCAAATCCTGCTGGGTTTTCCTCTTTTCCTTGGAAAAACCAAGCTGCTGGGTGCTTAGCCAGCAGTGAAAAGCACCAAATCCTGCTGGGTTTTCCTCTTTTCCTTGGAAAAAGCAAGCTGCTGGGTGCTCAGCCAGCAGTGGAAAGCACCAAATCCTGCTGGGTTTTCCTCTTTTCCTTGGATAAATGGAACTGCTTGGTTCTCAGCCAGCAGTGAAAAGCACCAAATCCTGCTGGGTTTTCCTCTTTTCCTTGGAAAAAGCGAGCTGCTGGGTGCTCAGCCAGCAGCGTTGTCCGTGTGTTTGGGGTGAAGGCGCTGTCCTGTCCTTCTTGGGGTTGGCTCTCCAGTGGGACAGAGGGTTCCTGGGGGGGTCACTTTCCCTTTTCCTGGCCCGGCAGGTGGAGCAGGAGCAGCTGGACAAGATCTGGCCCAAGCTTCGGGTGCTGGCGCGTTCCTCCCCCACGGATAAGCACACCCTGGTGAAAGGTGAGCACTGCCCCTCCCTGGGGGCTCATCCCACCCTTCCCGGGGGCTTTTCCAGCCTCATCCCTGCTGGGAGCCTGCCCTGGGGGTTTGTTCTCGCTGAACACTTTGTGTTCTGTTCCAGGAATCATCGACAGCACCGTGGGTGACCAGAGGCAGGTGGTGGCCGTGACCGGGGACGGGACCAACGATGGCCCAGCCTTGAAGAAAGCAGATGTTGGGTTTGCCATGGTAGGGATGGGCCAGGGGTTTTCCTTCACTCCATGGGATGAGAAGCCCACAGCTCACTGGGTTTTTTCACTGGGATTATTTCCAGACTGGTGAAACTCTCTTCCAAATCTGTGGGATGAGTCAAAAACCCCAAAAAGAAACTTTCTTGGGATGTTTGATTTCAGTCTCATGAGCTGCATAGGATTGTTAGCAAGAAATTGGGAATTCTGTGGGAGCTGGCTTAGGGCTGGGCTCTGTCCCACCTGCAGGGACCGAGTTGGGCTGAAGAGCCTCCAGAGCAGGGACCTGGTCCTGGTGTCTCACCTGGAGGCTCCAGGAGAGCTGTGGGAGCCCAGGGACTTGGTTTGTCTTCACCCCAGCTCCAAGCACGGTGCTGCATCTGGCTTTGGAGGTTCATTATGGTGGGAAGCTCTGATTCCCTGGTTTGCTGCTTTATTTTTTTATTCCCTTTCTGAAAGAAGCAGGAAACGAAACCTTTTGGTTTTAACAGGTTTCCTATGGATTCATTTTGGGGCCATGAGCAGGATCCAGGTGCTGGGTGGAGCCTTGTGGGGCTGTGTAGGGAGCTTGAAGCAAATGGGAGATTTTTGGGGAGTGTTTTTAGGAATAAACATCCAAGTGCAATTCCAGAGCCTTAAGGATGAGCAGGAAAAGGTAGGGGACTGTTCCCCCAAAGCTCATGCCCTGCAACAGGCAGGGAGTTCCCATCAGAGATAGGATGGGACCTGGCAAATCCCAAGAGAGTTTCTAGCAAATCCCAAGGGAGTTTCTGGCAAATCCCAAG
>VZRZ01008697.1:235793-368154 GCA_013398175.1 Climacteris rufus | reverse complement strand
GGCGCGGGGGGCGGTGGCGGCGGCTCCGGCGAGCATCGCCCCAGCCGCTCCGGGGGGGACACCTCGCTTGACCTCACCCTCATCCTCATCATCGCCCTGGGCTCCGTCTCCTTCATCTTTCTGCTGGCCATGATCGTCCTGGCCGTGCGCTGCCAGAAGGAGAAGAAGCTCAATATCTACACCTGCCTGGCCAGCGACTGCTGCCTGGGCTGCTGCTGCTGCTGCCCCTGCTGCAGCCGGCAGGCGCGGGCCCGCAAGAAGAAGCTCAGCAAGTCGGACATCATGCTGGTGCAGAGCTCCAACGTGCCCAGCAACCCGGCGCAGGTGCCTGTGGAGGAGTCGGGCAGCTTCGGCTCCCACCACCACAACCAGAACTACTGCTACCAAGTCTGCCTCACCCCCGAGTCCGCCAAGACCGACCTGATGTTCCTCAAGCCCTGCAGCCCCTCTCGCAGCACCGACGCCGAGCACAACCCCTGTGGGGCCATCGTCACCGGCTACGCCGACCAGCAGCCCGACATCATCTCCAACGGCAGCATTTTGTCCAGCGAGGTAAGCACCGGCACCCCCGACATCCCACACCCCCCCAGCCCCCGCACCTGGCGACTTCATCCCCAAGTCATCCCCAGACATCCTTCCGCAAGCCCCGTGCCGCCTTCCCGAAGCGCCCGCTCCTCCTCTCCCGGGGGGAAAGGCTTTTGGCGGTCCCCAGCCTCCTTCTTTCCCCTTTAATCCGTCCGTCTGCTCTCCCTTCTTTGCCCTCTCCTCTTCGGAAGGCTTTAGCGACAGGCGGGGGTCTCAGCGGGGAATGCGGGGTAGACCCCCTTCCCTCCCTCCCTCCCTCCCGCTCGGGCTCAGCAGCTGTTGCAGCCAAGCGTGTCCCCCCCGAGCCGGCTCCACCGCGGTGCCTCTGAAGGAATCTGACCCCGGCTGGGCAGCATCGGGGCGCAGAGATCCCCCCGAGCCAGCGTTAGCTGTGGATGGATCGCCTGTGGGTTGAGAGATGGGGGGGAGTTACGGCTCCTCGCAGAATCTCTGCAGGTGACAGGACTGAAGTGACGTGGGGTGTAACCACAGGAGGTTCTGAAGCAACACTTTAAACCCTTGTCTTTTTCCTTCCTGAAATCCTTGCATGTGCAAGTAAGGCTTTGGGGGAAACCCCCTTTGGGACTGTGACAATCACTGTAGTTAGCATGAGCTTTAATTAATTTGTGAATTAGGGTTTATTAATTGATTTTTCTTTACTCTATCTGCACAGCTCTTTATAACCCCAAAGCTGAGTTTGCAAAGGAAAGCAGCAAGAGTTTCTGTAAAATTACATGCTGAGACTTAAGGTCCCCTACATGTTGCTTATGTTGTGTTACCTGATGTGTACAGAATTTTTATGAAAGCGTGTACCATGCCATATTACTCCCCCATTCATCATTTCGTATTGGCTTAGCTCATATGTGTTCTCAGTACCTCTCTGCCTGTCCACTAGTGAAAACCTCACAATTTCTTTTAACATACTGAAACCTGAATGTTGTCCAGTCTGACAAAGGTGGTTTGAATGGTGTGTTCTAAAGCATTAAGTTTTGCTGAGAAATTTATAATATTGGTTTGTGAAATAGACTTTTCCTGAAAATGTCTATAAAACTCTTGGCTTCTGCTGTCTTTTTGATGACTTGAGGGTATCTCAATGCATTTTTTTTTCCTTAGGATACAATAACTGTACCATCTAAGTAGTCCACAACTCTAGAAATAGTTATGCTAATTTTTTGTGGGAGTTCTTGTGATGCTCAACAGTGTGCACTGTGAGAAAACGTCAGAATCTTGTCTCAAAAAACTCCAGAAAAAATCCCTCGTGCCTTCCCATCTGTGTGACTAAGAGCTGTTTTTCCCCCCCTTACATTCTAGAAACAGATTTTGTAGGCCTACTTGCAGCTAAGCATTGCCATTTATAGTGAATATGGTGAGCTCCTTCGTGTATTTTCTGCTGCTGGTTACAGAAATATCAGGAGTTTAAATATTTCCCAATATTTTCTTTCTTCCTAGACAAAACATCAGCGTGCTGAGCTCAGTTATCTAGTTGACAGACCCCGACGAGTAAACAGGTAGGAGCTCCATAGCCTTGGTTTCCTCATGCATGCTTGAACAGGGTGAAGAAATGTGTTTACTGCAGATGAAACAGAGTAGTAAAGCAGTGGGAAGTCAAATGTATGTAGATGTATCAGATGAGTTTGAATTACAGCTTTTCTGAACCGGTTTCAAAACCGACTGAGAAGAGAACAAAATCTTGGTTTGTATTAGTCTGAAACGTGCTTCAAATACTTATGAATATGCTTCTGTAGGATCTCTCAGAAAACATTGTCTCACTGAGTTAAAATTCAAGCTAACCAGCTTTAGTAAATGCTACCAAACTACTTGTACCGACTACATGAAAACCAGGCGGGGTAATAACCCTTGCTGTCCCTTCCCGCCAGACTCCCAAAGTCTGAAAATGCCTCATTTTGTTTATTGGGCAGAGCACCTCTGTGAAGCCGTGCAGCAGGCAGGAGTGGGGGGAATGCAGCACCGTGTTTGGCCATGTGATGGCGGAAGAATGTTTTATGAGTTCCTCTTTCATGTTTATTCTAATGTAAAGATGTTTCTGTGTCTAGTTCTGCATTCCAGGAAGCAGACATAGTAAGCTCTAAGGACAGTGGTCATGGAGACAGTGAGCAAGGAGACAGTGATCATGATGCCACTAATCGAGGTCAATCCTCTGGTAAGTCTGATAAGAGAATGGAAATAGTAGATCTTTAAGTAGAGAGACTAGAAGGAACAGTTGCTTATAGGAATATAATACAAGAGAGGCATAAGTAAAGTGGTGAGTGTATTGTATGGGAGGCTGGGCTTAAGTAAGCTTGCTGCTACAGTCACCTGGACAAGGAGGCAGTTTTGAACCTCTTTTGTTCACAGGGCAGGGTTTGTTTTATTCATTTGGTTGGGAGTGGGAATTGGTATGTTACACTGCACCAGTCACTGTAGCAAAACTCCCTGCACATTAAAACAAAGTTGTTGATGCATTTTATAGTACATTTCTTCCTATGGCAGATTTAGAAGATTTCAAAGCATTAAGCAATTTTGTTTAGTAGGCACTTCAGCTGGCATGGCAATGGGAAGTGAAGGGGGAGTTCCCAAGGGAAAGAATGAACCCAGTGATTGAATGACAGCCAGGCTGTGAGGTTTTTTTGCTGGGGATCAGTGCAAGCACATTGGGTGCTCTGAATGTGTAATACCTTAGCATTTCTGAAGGATTGTTTTTTAATTCAAATCTAGGCAGCATATAGTGCAAGTGGTGTCCCTGTTAATAATACTAAGTTGTTATTAAATACACTTTCCTGACAGAGGGAAGAAAGGCTTTAAAAGACTATGAAAATATACACATTGCAGTGTTATTCCCATATGTAGGGCTTGCTGTCTTAGTTCTCATACTGTCAGTTTGCTTCTGAAAGGAACATTTGTTCAGAGCTTGTGCATTAGAATTCATGCTCACCCTCTCACTGCATTTTAGTTACAAATGCTGTGCTTTCTTTCCTACCACATCCTCCACAGGTCTGGTACATCTTTGTTCAATAGTGATTTCTTACCCCTTGTTTCCTTTGTGCTTTGTCATGTATAAAGATTGGCTGCAAGTGTGTCATACAAAATACTGTCAGTTGTATTTTTTTTCCCCAACCCCCATCTCAGAAGATCCTGGGGCAGGGGACCCAGTACTGTCACAGCAGTGCTGCCTCACCCTCCTGCTCTGTTAATGTCCCCTATTTTCTTGCTGCTGTAGTCACTGTGCCCTTAACGATGGGAAACCCAGGCACCAGGGGAAGGGGAGGCTGCCACAGGGCCTCTTTCTATTGCTGCAAGTCATTAATATGCAGACCTAATGAGACTTGAGAAGAGCCAAGAGTCTCTGGAGCTCCCTGCTTCTTGCAGGGTTTCATGCTAAGTGAACAGAGTGTCTATTTTGTGTCTGGGAACCTGACAACAAACCAGGTCTTGCCAGAAGTTTACATCTGAACACAGAGCCTCTTTCATTTTTGGCCTATATATGGCATATGATTTATTATTGTTTCAAAAAGCCATGTATTTAGCCTCCCCCCACCCTTTCTTTTGCACTGTTTCTGATGCAGCAATCAGTGTTGCTGAGTTATAAAAAGCTCCCTCTCCTCCTGCCCTCCCTGCATTCCTGGGTTTTTTTCTCTTTTATGCATTTTACTGCAGCAGTCATCTCCATGAACATTTCAATCAGCTTAGTCCCTCAACATAATGAACCATAATAACCAAACAGGAGAGAAAAGAATAAACATCTGCAGAAGGGGCTGGATTTGACTGATGGTGGGAATATAATCATATAGTTGCACATCAACTGAAAGCTATTTTCTTTTAGATGTGTTCTGTGCTGTTATTGTTGTGCCTCTGTTCTTTATTCTTTCCCTCCATTTTAAAAGTAGACTCTGAATACTTGTCATATTTGGCATTGATCCTTAGTGGGGTAAATTCTACTTCATTTCTAGTTCATCAAATAGGGGGGGAAAAAACTATTCTGTACTTTTAAATAGTTTCAAATAATTTTAGAATTTGATGTGATTTGTCAACTTCTGTGTCTTCAATGGCAATGACGTAGGAAGTAATGAAAGCTGACAGTTAGGCTTGGTCTACTTGCAATTCATAGTTTGAACTGAATACTCAGAATACACAGAACTTCCAGTTTCATATATTGGTGCTGTGATTTGAGAATAATTTGCATGCACCATTTTTTTAATGCTAGTCCCAAGTAAATGTTTAAATACAAATCTCTGTAGATACTGCTTTAGTCTTCTACTTGCGTGTTATAAACTTTTCCTGTAAGTTTTGGGCTGAATCGTGCTGTCTTGATGCAAAGAATGTGCCCTTTTCCCTCAGTGATGACAAGATATTTTGACATAAAAACTTCATTCTTGCTATTAGCTTTTGATAAGGAATTTTACAGGATAAAAAAAGAGCATAAATGGTGTTTGATTTCGAATGGCTAGAGGAAATATAGAGAGAATGCCTTCTCAGTTTTTTTTTGTCATCCTGGTGCTCTAGAATCAAATATTTCTAAACCACTGAAGAAAAACATACTGATTGATAACATGGCAGCAGTTTGGGCTGGTTTTTTTTTCAATATGCTACCTGGTACTGTGCAGCATCATATTTGCTTCCAAAGACATCTAAAAATATTCAGTAGGTAACTCACATTGACAGACAAAACTCATTCCCCACCAGTTGCAGTCAGCAGCGTGTTCTGCTGGAAAAACATCTTTTTACTGTTCTGTATGTGACTTCTGTCACTAGTGAACAATCCTGTGGCACACAAGTAGCTATTCTGTAGTAGTCCATTGCTATCCAGACTGGGTGTCAAAAGTCTTGGTCAGTTAGTAACTGGGAAGGAAAACATGCAGGATGAAAATCTGTCATGCTGTCATAGCTTTATGTAGCACAATTATTGAGTGAAAATTCTGAACTATGCTGTTCTACAGATCATAAAATGTTTTCTTGGGTTTTGAATTAAGATTATAGTTCACCCTTTCACAAAATATGTTTCCTTAATAGTCATTTAATCATGTTTTAAATGTGCTGAAATGTATGTAAGGGATTCCTATTTTTCCCATTAAAGGGAACACCTCATAATTATCCACCTTCTTACCTACCTTAACATTGACAAAGTACTGAAGTACTGTTACCTGCTTTTGCCAGGGAATGGCAAGTAGGGGGGTGCCCAAGAGCCTGATTTTTGTGGATTGAGTATTTGTTTCATTGGCTGGGATAGTAATCTGAGCTTTTTGAAAAATAACTTTACAAAGGTGAGGAAGTGCAGGAAGTATTTTGGCAAACAGACAACGGGTTTCTCAAACCCTAAGTCCTAATCACTTGTGCTCTTCTTTGAAAATTGTTGAGACAAAAGCTGCTACTTGTTATAGAACAAATGCAACTCACACAACACTGCTACCTATTATTAACACATTGAATTTCAGCCGTGTTCTGTAGGAGTGATTCTTAAGCATGAGGTTAGTTTATTTCCCATGGTTGATTAAATTCTTGGCCTCCCTTGTGAAACTCCCAGCTTGGGTGCCAATTAATACTCTGCATGTGTGTACATTTAAATTGTATGATTAGACACCTGTCCTGTAAGGTTTGGACTCGTGCCATCAACTTATTTCGTATGGTTGCTCACTGGCTCCTTGGCTTTCTTGAGCAGAGTTCTTCACAGTATTATCCTTTTTCCATGGAATTGCTGTGATGTCTCAGATGCACTTCACGAAGGAATGCCCAAGACGTGAAGCCAAGTAGATGTACTGCCATGCATATGCTATAAAATGCATCAGCTTTTTTGATCCTATTTTGGACGGTTTACATTGGTGGCTGGCTGAAACCTAAAATTAGGCTTCCACTGGCAGACTTTGTGAAGGGAACTGATAAGGGTCTACTAGATAGGTACATGGTGTAACACTAGCTCACACTTTTTCAGCACAGATTAAGGAAATGCCAAGAGGGTTCATTATTGCAGAAGTGCTGTGATATTTCAGTGTCCATAAGGAAAAGAATATGAGAAGTCAGAAGAAGAATTTTAGTGATAAAGGGACAGAGAAAACCAGTATTTCTTCTGAGCCTATGCAGACTGACAGCTAAATCCTGTTTTGAAGATCACTTGGGCAAAGCGTCTATCTCAGATAAAGTGAGAGTGAACATGAAAATGGCTTAGAAAAGTGCTTTAACTCCAGCTAAGGGCTCTTTCTATTTCTTTTTTTTTTTCTCTTCCTTGGCCTGCATGCTTAATAGTGTTCACATCTCAGTGGTCCAGATAGACTCTGAAGTTGAGATTTGGAAGAGCTGAATATTGAAGATATTTGAGTCTTTATTCATGTTCTGGCGCAGATGAAGTCAATTTTATCCCAGGCAGTGCACCAATTACTTAGCAAGAAAGTGTGATAATAACTCAGTTTCATGAAGTCCAATTCTCCAGTAGATTAAGTCTTCTACAAAGGAAGTTAACATCCTTATCCTTATTTTCCAAAACAAAACACAAATCATTGTGAAACTAGTAATTTGCTCGAGATAATCTAACCAAATGGACAGTTGTTCTCGTAAGGGAGCTCTGAAAAGAAGGCCTGGTTCCCTACATTACACTTAGCTCACATCTAACTAGTACAGAAGAAATGGGAAATGTCATTTAATTCCAAGTGAAAGGCAAGGTTCTGAAAAAAATTGCCCATGCTGGTGAAAATCCCTCTCAATAATGTTGCAGCAAAGAATACTTTGTCAACATTTAATTTATATTATTTTTTATTACATCATTTACTCAGTAATACATATGAACATGTTCACTTTTTGCTCTGAAGGCTTGGTGTATGGTTCTTCTCCCTTAATTAAATTAGCAAAGGACACATTATTTAAAAATTGGTTTAAGCCTAATTTTTGCTTTGACCAAAACTGTCTTTCAAACCAGTTAAAACTCACAGAGAAGTTTTGATTTTTCTCCTTCTGAAATATGAATAGGAAGCAAGTTGAGAATATACTTCCCAAAAATTCAGAGCTACCAAGTAGCAGATTCAAAGCCCCTGAGTTCAGGTAATTCAGATACAGTAATCAAACTTAATTAACACCTTTCCTAGTTTTTGGCAGCTTTTCAGAGACAGGCATGCATTAGTTTTCCTTCAAAATCTGCAAAGCCAAGGTTGTGGGAGAGCTCACATTGCCCACTGGCTCACCTGGTAATAAGACTTGAACAAATAGGAATGAACTAATGACTTGTTATGTGTATGCTGCATTTGGAATAGTGCAATGCTTATCACTGTCAGAACTTCAGTGCGCTATACTATCTGTTTGTATCCACAAAGGGCATCTGAAATTCATAATTCAGAGTCACCTTTAAAATCTCAGTTTATCTCTGTGCAGGGTCTAATAGGATAACTAAGTGAAAAATACAAAGCATTTTTCTTTAATGTGGGTTTGTAATTATGACGGATAGTTTAGTTCAGAAGGATAATATATATATAACCAGATTTATGAGCTAGATGAGATGGAAGTGTTATATTGCTGAACATTTCGTTATAAATCAAGAACATGATTCTTGGTATATGAAGGAGTTCTGTGCTGTCTTCATTTACCATGATATGTCCTTCCTTCTTGGAAAATAGCAAATAGCCTTTACCCATCCCCAGCCCTGTGTTAAATGTTTTTCAATTAGAACTAGAAAATTCTGTACTATGACCCACAGGAAAAAGGTGGACGAAGAATAGTCAGCATTCATACCATAGGCAGTATAAATTGCATGGCTGCCCTGGGATTTTGAAAATAGGCTGCTAATTTGAATTTTTCTGTCAAAATACTAAACCCAAGGGCTTGGTTCTGCACCTGTTAAACTCTTAGGGGCTGTTGTGACTGATTCAGGCTGAAACAATTTCTCACCCTTGCCTCTCTGAACATTTTGTTCCCATTCTAAACAAGCATTTACATTTAGCTATGTGTTCCAGCAGTGTATATTTAAATTCACATGTATATAATTTTTTTGTTTCTTTTTACAAGTTCTTGTCTTCAAGGCAGAAAAAGTTTGCAGTACAAGCTTACATTTCATATCCTCTACATTCATTACTTTGTTTATGCAAAATCCTGATTTATAGTGCCTATAACATCTCTTTTACAATAAGCTGTTATATAATACTATTCAGTGCACTGCAGTAGACAAGCAGTATTCAAAAGGGAACAAAAAAATATTTGTATAGAGACATTTTGCAGTTTAGCAGCTGATATGAGAACAAAATAGTAAAATGGAGGGTAATTTCCAGGTGAAATAAAGATCCGTGAAGGGAAGAAAAGGGTGTATATTTGAATACATAGATTTAAAACAATAGCATTCTAATCTCACCCTCCCCATTGACTAAAGAATACAGTATAATATTTATCCTTAAGTTTTTCTTTGTCCTGCTGTCTTTCAGGAAAGGTTGAATGAATATAGTCACTGATACACTATTAGCAAAACAGGACTGTAGTAATTTTCCTATTGAATGTAGGGCTATTTTATTTTTACGTGTAGCTTTGCTAGGAAGACTGCAAATTGAAATAACCATTTTGTGTTTATTGTTCCTTAAATCTTTGGAAAGACAAAAAGTTAGATTCATAAAATGTCTTTTCTTGCATAAGAGATTTTTCTTCAAGCATATTGATACATGAGATACACATGTGGTTTTATAGACACTGTTACATACTAATTTCTTTCTGGGAAGCCTGTATCTAAATGTTTCTTTTCAGTTTTTGATAACTACTACCACTGCAGAATTTCTATTCATGCTATTTTTTCTCCTGGCCTGATGATCTTCATCTGACTCCTTAAGCATATCTGCAGTTCACATTTGCATTCTTCAACAGTTCACCGATCAGAAATTTATTTTCAGACTTCTGCACGCCAATTATCAAGGCAGGCTTCTAATCGGAACTGGACCTGGCACTGTATATTGCTTAATCTAAAATTAAAAAGTCATTATAAAGTGAGAATAATCTGAGATAAAAAGCTTTTATTTTTCATTTCCTCATTTTTTTTCTGTGTAAATTATTGCCTTTAGTGCTCAAGAACTTGATAGCTCATAACCATTGCTCCTTTCTGAAGAGATTGTTTTCTTACAGTGAGATATTACATAAATATTATCAATATATAATTCAAATTATAGTTCAAAACTGTGGTAGACTTCTTAATACTAATCCTCACATTGGAAATCAAGCTAATCCAGTTCTTTACAATGTTGGCTGGCAAATGAGCTATATTACATGAATCTTATTACAGAATCACAGAATGAGCTAGTTTGGAAAAAGCCTTGGAGATCATCAAGCCCATCCCATGGCCTACCAGCACCTTGTCACCCAGACCATGGCACCAAGTGCCACATCCAGTCTTTTCTTAAACACTTCCAGGGATGGTGACTCCACCACCTGCCTGCACAGCCTATTCCAATGTTTAATCACCCTTTCTGTCAAGAAATTCTTCCTAATGTCCAGCCTAATGACACAGCTTTAGGCTGTGTCATCTTGTCCTATATTACAGCTGTTTAAAATTTTTTCCCTATCTCTGTTACGAGTGGTGTCACTTTTTGTAATTCTAATGAAATGCTTGTAAATCCAATGTTTAGAAGATATTTAGTTCAGTTTTGACATACATCTAAGACACAGAGTTCTCTTTTTAAGTACAGGAAAAGGATGTTTCTTTACTGTTCTGCTTTTCTGTGCAAAGTTGAATGTTGTATTGTTTTAACCCAAACAGCACCACCCAGTTGCTTGTTCACTCCCCTGGACCAAGTGAGATGGGGAGGAGAATCAGGTTAAAATTAAAATTTGTGGGCTGAGATAAGAAGAGTTTAATAATTGAAATCAAGTAAATATAGTAATAATCATAGTAACAAAAAGGGGAGAGAGAAAGAGATCTGAACCACAGCACTGTACCAGCTACTAGGAAGAAAATGAACTCTATCCCACCCAAAAGCAGGGTAAACCAACTTGGAGATACTGGTATTTATTTTACTCTATCCCTCTGATTTTGTACACCATTCCTCTCAAAACAACTATAATCCAACAACTTAGTGACTCATAGTCAGGAAATATTCTTTTGAAAGGCTGATCTGAAAGTAGTCAAAAGCAGCATAGCTTGTCATTCGAGATCTTAATAGTATTAAAGGATTTGTAAGCAAACATCTTTGTGCTGGCACGGACAACTGTTTGCTTATATAGGGGAAGCATTAACAATTTTTTCAATAGTATCCTCAGCCACATTCCACTGGACTACGGGTACCTTTGTACTGCTAATTGCAGTATTTCTTTATAGGATTCTGTCCTATTTCTTGGGTCACTTGACGATAGTAAGAACTGCTGCAGTAGCAATAAAAACTGTCTATGAAACAGTGATGTAACAATTGATTAAATAAGCTCTCCTGATCACTTGAAAGCTCAATTCCTACTTTATAACATCTGCTTTTAATATCAATGGGCTCCATCTGTAAACCAACGTATGCACAGATAGTTCCCTTATAGGACTCATTAATGTTTCATTTCATAAATGAAATCAGTGATTCCTTAATCTAAACACTTAATTTCTTTGGTCAGAGATACATTGCTGTAGAAACAACTCCTTCGTGTTGTTAAGCAAGTATTTTCAACCACTGAACCACAGACATCAGCTTGAAATTGAACCTTATATGAATGAGCTCTTAAGCAGTGAGATCTGCAAGTGATTTTGTGAGACGGAACCACCGATGCTCTTCTTCTTGTCGTATTTTTGTGTGTGTGTGACATTCTGGCATTTAGTTATGCTTGTTAAAGGGTGTCTGACTCCTGAAGATCGGACAACCAGATTTTTTTTGTGTTGTTGTTGAGGAGGTGAAACTAGTGGAAGACGTTCTTACAGCATTTCTCTTTCCACGTCTCTTTCCTTGGCCTAATCTTTCTTATCTGTCAGCAGCTTCTCATGATGCTGAAGCTTATATCTGTAGTTTCTTTTTCTTTCATGCTTGCAGGCATGGATCTCTTCTCCAATTGCACAGAGGAATGTAAAGCACTGGGCCACTCAGATCGGTGCTGGATGCCTTCCTTTGTTCCATCCGATGGACGCCAAGCTGCGGATTACCGCAGCAATCTGCACGTACCTGGCATGGACTCCGTTCCAGACACTGAGGTGTTTGAAACACCAGAAGCCCAGCCCGGGGCAGAAAGGTCCTTCTCCACCTTCGGCAAAGAGAAGGCCCTTCACAACAGTCTGGAAAGGAAGGAGTTCGATGGACTGCTGTCTAATACACGAGCGCCTTACAAACCACCATATTTGAGTAAGTACTGTTCAAAAAGCTCTGTGAAAGTGTTCCCTTTGCGGGAATAAAAATTAGCTCTGTCTGCTATTCGTGCTAGGAGTAATACAGGCACAATTTTAGGAACGTGGGGGAAGAATGGCTTCTCTTGGATTCAGGCACCACTGAAGAAGGCGTTGTTCAATGCTTTTTAAAAAAAGACAAAACCTTGATTGTTTTTAGTATGACATGATTGTCAACAGCAAAAGTATCAGCTAATACTAGCGGGGGAGTTGCTCAATTTTGTTTTCTGATGCTGGATTATTTTCAAAATTTTCTTGGATAGATGGTTTAAACATTGACGTTGCCAGGCTAACATTTGCTAAGACGAGAGTTAAATCAAGCTGACAGTCCTAGGAGCTTCTTTTTATGATTGAGACATATCTTGTGAATAATCAGTATGCATATTATTTTGAAGTAGCTATTTACATAGTTTAAGGTTTTGGAAGGAAGAAGAGAAAACCTTTTGCCTTCAGTCTGATCACCTTTCAGCTTACGTAGTATTGCCTCTTGTCAGTGCTCCTTTGTGCCTACTGTCTCATTCCAAAATCTTCTTTAGTCACCGTTTGACTATGGTTATGTAGCATGAAAGAGTATGATAGATCTCAAAAAGACTGTCATAATTCCTTTTGGAGTCTGAGCCAACTGTAGAACCCTTGAGTAGCACTTTGATCTAATACATCTTTTCATTCTGTTTAGCTGCCTTCTGTATTTTATTGGAGACTGTAATTTCCTTGACTTCAAGAATTTATGATGTTTATCTCATCCAAATCAGCCAAATACATTAACATTGAAATATCGACCCTTTTTAAAGCAACAGAGGTCTTTTAGGACAGCATATTGGTGGTAAAAAAAAAAAAAAAAGAATATCTCTGAATAGTATTAATTTATTTATTTTCCTAAAGCACTAGGGTGATCTGAGAGGTGCTGCACTGGCAGTCCTGATGTGTGAAAAATCTTTGCTACAGATCATTTTCAGCACAGACAGCCCAGTTCTCCCTTCTTAATTAGCTGTCCTGATATTTTCATTCATTCAGGAGAGATCTTTTTATCACTTTACTCTTTAGATTTACTTTACTGACAACTTTAAATTTGACTTCCAGTTCGGATATGTGAAAGCCATTCCTACAAAACCTGTCCCGAGACAATCAGCTTATTTAGTGTGGGCTAAAATGCCATGTGTCAATCATAGTCATATTCTAAAGACCAATGTGAAATTTCAGTACCACCTGGCAACTTTCAGTCTTTCCTGAACTGATCTTCCATCATTTATTTCTACAAAATGTTCTTTAGCACTCAGCTGCAATCTAGCAGTACTGATTTCATCGCTGTCACCTCGGTTAAAAATTTAACTTTAATTTAACAAGTTTGGTAGCATCATTAGATGGCCTAATCACAACCAAGTTCTGGTGCAGTATGGATGTTGTAATGATGATTATTACCTGGTGACACCACAGTGGTAGTTCTGTTCTGGTTTGTTCTAGGCTTGGGAGTTTTATTTCAAATAACAATGACATTTTACTGATAGTTTAGGGATTTTAAATTTTGTTACATAAATAGTTTGTACCTACTAACAGAAGTAGTTTTGTTGAACAATGTCTTTACATAGAGTAATTGGCCTATGTTTTACACTTTTCTGGTGCAAGGGCATAAACAATTGGAAGCAAAATGTCAGAAGTAACCAATATAAGTAAGTGTTATTACATAATCCACACTTGAGAATCCAGATTTAGTTTTGCTTTTTTGTCCTTGAACCTCAAAGCTGAAATTTCTACAAAACAAGAGTAATGCTTCTCTGGTTTATTTTCCCTTATTTAGTATTTTCTTTATTTTAGATTATAATTGTATAGCAAAGAACAAGAGCAACAAAAAGAAAGTGAAAACAGTAGTTGCAGCAATGAGTAAATACTTTATTATTAATAATGTATTCAATAAATAAGGCAAGAGGAATATATAAGAGGAAGTTGATTCAGGAAGGAACTTTAGTTGATTCCCTGGCTAATTGCAATTAAAAATAAAATTAAATTCAGCTTCTTAACACAGAAGACCGTGTCAAAATCGGTTTAACAGTAGAATGTTTTTTTAAAAGAAGTAATCAAAATGTATGAAAACAGAACCCTCATATTAAGCAAAAGTACTGTATAAAAAGTTGTAGCATGTATGAAAATGGCCACATGAAAAATGAGAAGCAAACAAAGTGTATTGTAGAATGCAAGAACTATTTGAATTTAAAAACTCTCTTAAAGAAAAGGGAAGGTTCTAATAAGAAATTATCAGTTCTAGCATAAGTTACATAAGTTCTAGCAAGTAAGCTTTAGGGTAGTAATTAGCGGACATAAGAGGGACTTTTTAGAGCAAATAGCCAAAGATGTGCAACCAATATGGACAGCTCTTAAGATGTCAGGTGTAGTAAGCTAGGAGAGAATTGGTGGGTTTCTTGGGCTGCAGTTTTTGAGGACAAGGATGTTGCAGAGATTCTAAACTGTTTCTTTGCATTTGTATTTACCTGAGGAAGGACAGAGAAAGACAGGCATATCAAGGAAGGCACGTATCCCAGGCAAGCATTTTAAATAAACGTGTGAGAAATGGAAGAGGACGTTGTTGTAAAAGTGGCTAAAACAAATAGAAAGAAGCCAATGGATTATGTGCTCCTTTAATTTTTCAGCTTCTAACAAGAACCAAAGAATGTCAGAAGTTGTTTTCATCATGTAAAAGTGTACCAGAAATCATTGTAGAGACCAGCGGGAAGCCTCAGCATAAGACATACATTTGTAATTTAGGGGTTTTAGGAACAAGGTAGCTGGCATCTGTCCAGGAAAATAATACAGAAAGATTGTTGTTCTGTTGGAATTTTGATAGAGTGAGTGAGAATTAATCAATAGAATGTATTTGAACTGTCAAAAAACCCTTTAGCACAGCTTCTATGTAGTAGCAGAAGCTCCTAAAATAATCAAGTGTTGTCATAGGGCAATGCATTACCAGACTCTGTGCCTAAGAGGAAAAAATCACAAGGCTAAATGGAACATTTCAGCAGACGCAGAGTTCCCCAAGCATTTATGCAGAAATTCACAAAGTTTTAAAAAAATTAATTATGTAGAAACAGCAGTCAGGAAAAGGAGGTGGTGTTTGCACATGACACAGGGTGGTTTGGGTCCATGGAGTCTGGAGCAGCACATAACCCTATTGTGCAGGGAAGCGTGGGGAAACCTTGCCTGCTTGTGAGGTACCTGGCTCTGGGCTGGAAAACTGCAGAGCTGTGCCAGCACACTGGGATGGCTGAGGAACCCAGCTGGAACTGTGCTGTTAGTGAATAGCTCCAGGTCTTAAGTGGCAGCCCAGTGTCTGCTCGGTGTTCCAATGGGAACGTTCAGTGCAGAACTTTAGGAAAGATAAATGAAGAGGGTGGTGTATATTATCATCAGAAATTTGAATTCATCTTGAGAAAAAAGGCCATGGAATAATTCCCTGAGAAGTTTCCCCCAATGTACAAAGCCAGCAAGAAGGAAATAAAGTACCAGGTTGTAAAAAGGAATGGAGTTGAAAATACACTGAAAAGGTACTACAAAAGCCCTACACAGATCATGTCACTGTGTTGCTCTAGACAGCCTATTCATTCCATAGAAACACATGGCATAATGGCAACAATGCTGAAAATAATCCTGTGCAAAGTCATATCAAAATCTTAGTACTAATTAAAGCAGACAGGCTGTGATAGGGACACGAAGCAAAGGAGGCATCATGAAAACAGAGAAGGTAAGCTGCATGCTTTAATTTGCTGTTCTCCATAACAGGAGAGCAGCATGGCAGCAAAACAGCTGAGGGGCAACATAGCCACAAACTGACCAGATCATACACATTTGATAAAATGATACCTGTTTGGCACAAATCACAGTAACCTGATGTGGCATGATGGAAACTAAAGTCTTAATATAGTGGGCATTTGAGTATTTGGTTCTTTGTGGTTGGAGGTTTAGATCCTTGCTTGGACAAGTGAAAACAGCAGCTATATTAGAAATTATGATGTAGAAAAATATATAAATTCTTGTATCTGACAGAGTTTCTTTATGTTCCTTAATCACATTTTCACTTTGCTCTTGGACTTACTCATAGAAAAATTTCCACATAAACATACATAATCTATGTATTATTCTGAACAAAATACACTGTAAGTGGATTTCTACATACTCAAACAATATATTTTGAAGAATATATATTTTTATGCATGTTTTAAGTAATTACTATGACTACAAGTTATAAAATTGTGGTGGGATCATTAAATTGTAGGGTTTTTGAAAATAGTTTTCTCACAGAATAACTCCAGGATTCTCCTAACTTATATATTCTTCTTACTGTGTAACTAACACTTACTACTTCTTATTCATCCACATGATTTGAACACTGCATTTCTGCAGGCAGTTAAGAAATTTTCATAATGACTTGAATGTTCATAAAACATGGAAGAGATTCTAAACTTAACTGGACAAAATAAAATAAGCAAAATAACAATGGTAAGGAAAATAAAATGTAGCTTTTGAAGAATTCTTGCATTTTAAAAGTAGATTTTAACCATTTATATCTAATTTTTCATTCAGTGGTGGTTATATTAGCCATTATTTTTAAAAGTAATATTACTATAGTTACCAAAACCCTTAATCCAAGATTCAAACTCTGTTGTACCAGATTCTGTAGGATATAAAGCACAGACTATCTTCACAATGGATACCTGATCAGTCTGATTCTGCTCTTTTTCTAATACTTTGAACCAGGTGCTTAGATGGTAACAATGGAGACAGTACCATTAAATCTCCCTCAGGAGTATTTTAGTCTATAATTGATAAGAAATAGCTTTCATTTTTTAAAATGTAATTGTGGTTCATTCTAGATGGACAATTCTTTTATACCTTAGAGATTTCCTAAAATTACATACTGACATTAGTGATAGAATAATTTTTCTTCCTATTAAAAGGTTAGGATATTTTTAATATACAAAACCATTCAAAAATTGCCATAATACCTTAACTTTCTATGTAGAAATGCTTGTTTTGCTCTAAAAAATTACTTTGGCAATGCTTAATCTACTTTGAAAGCAGGTTAAAATAAACTACATAAGGACACCATTTCCTGCATGAAATAACAGTGTTTATACAAGGAGACATTCTGGAATAATAATTGTGTTCTAAAGTCGCCCCATAGTTAGCTCTGAAACATTTTCTGCATGCACTCAAGCCATTTCGTCCTCACTGATGAAACTCTGTCATTATCATGGTAGTTATTGCCAACACCATCAACATATTTTATGTATGAATCATTTAATTATCATGTTAGGTAGGACACAGAAGATAAAAAAGCTGGTCTCTTCCCCAAAGAGCTGGTGTCTAAGGGAGGTGAATTGGAAAGGGAAAGAAACCCCCTTTCATTGGAAATTTTGTGTGGCATGGTTTCTAAACATCAGCCCTCCCTTTGATAGATGCACATAGTTCTGGGCTTGCAGAGTTGGGTGATTTGGATGAGACTTGTTAATATCATCCAGAGAAATTAAATGTGAGCTTGGCCTCATTCCGTGCCTCTGCTTCTTCACCTGGATCACCGCTGACTCTCTCTGCAGCAGAGGGAGGTCTGGAAGGTCTGAAGATTCAGGAGGTTCAGGAAGGTATGAACGTGATTTGTCCCAGCACAAGTCCCTGTTTTTCTGTGAAAATACTGATGAAATCTGAGGTTTTCCTTCTACCAAATCTCTGTCACCTGCTCAACTTGATCCTTCCAAGTCAAGCTGGTTTACAATTGAAATTAAAAAGTTTTCAAAAGTCTTTTCACAGTTGAGTGTTTAGGAATTGGACCATTAATTTATTTAAAATAATCTGCCACAGAGCTAGCGTAAAGCACAGTTTAATTTACAGACATGTTCCATCTTCCTGAATTAGATTAGAATAAATGACCTAGAAGAGAAAAGTATTGGTGTCTTTATAGCAGGACAAGAAGTGCCTCACAATCCTTTGATTATTTTTCAAAGAAATAGAAAAAGTGCCTGTAAATATTTATTGTGTATTTTGATCTAGTTAGGATCATAAAGGCCCATTTCTGTATGCCAGGATTTGTAACACAACATTTTCTACTGATGTTTAACATAAATATTTGAAAAGATGTTTTACGCAAGAAGTCTTTACTGTCTTGAAACAACTTTCAAAAAAAAAAAAAAAGAAGAGAAAGAAATTACAATTTTGTACAGTCAATATGAGCAAAGACGAATTGTCTTTGCAGTTTTATTTGTTTAGTTAGATCTAATTTCTTGGAATTATCTGGGTAGTTTTATCACAACTGTGATGGACATTATGGTATTCCATTTGCATAAACATCAATAAGAGCTATTTTGAATGGGACACGATTCATTTTTTTTAAATGAGGCCTATCTGCATTTTTGCTTTTAAAATTAGCTTACTTGATTTCTAATACAAATCAGGTATAAATTTGTGAGCTGTCTGATGCCTTCATTAATAGTTTTTAAATTCAATTTGTGATTTTCACACAGACTTGAAGTAAAAAGGCACAAAAGTAAAAGCAAAGAAATTAGCACCAATAAATTGCATGTACATCTTACAGTTCCTGGGCTAAGAAGAAAACATTGTAATGCTGGCTTAAAACAAGTTGTACTGAAAACAAAATTTTTATTGGGATGAATAAACAAATGATACATGCACAGTCAAAGAGTTGTTCCTTTGTGAATAGTACAGTTTTGTGCTCAAAAATAATGTTTAAATTATGTGGATATCCTGCCACAGTGAAATGCATTACTTCTATTCAGGAATTGATCCCTGGGACAGGATACAGCTCTGATTTCTGCACAGGTGAGAATGACTTTGCATGTGCAAAATTTCTCATCAGAAATGGAGGCTGAGTTGAAAGGCCACCATCTAATAATGCTAAGAAACCTAATGGAAAACTTTTCCTTCTCTAATAGAGCATTCCCAGTTTTGCTGTATTTGAAATGCTGAGATTTATTTGCTTATCCCTCAAGTGTGTCACTTCAGATACGTCATCTCTATTAGGGAAATAAAACTTACAAAAATACCCCCAAAACATGAAATAAAACTTACATGGGTACACTAATTAAAATATAATTGAGGGAGAGCAGGACTGTGATGTATTTTTACTCGTGATTGTAGGTACTCTATGATCTTGAATAAACCATTTCTGGTGATTCCACTGCTCAGTGTTTATTACATAACTTCTGAAAGATATTTTTACCTTACATCCACAACTGGTTTGCATTCTTCATCGGAGTGTATTCCTCTTGCAGCTCCTGCTCAAGGGCAAGAACACTTACAGAGCATTACTGCAGCAAGAGAAAAGAAATGGATAGTTCAGACAGCCAAATTAGAAAGAAATATATAAATATGCAAAGATAACTTGGCTGTAGCCCAATAAAACCTACAAATTGCAGTATTTTAATCAATTTTTATGTAAACAATGAATACAAGAAAGCAAAATAAGCATTCTTTTAATTTTAAAGCACAGATGTTAGTTCTTAGAGTGAAATACTATTTGCTTCAATCTATTTGTGCAACTGTGATCTTGGACAGAATTAGCAGTACCCAGTACTGTACAAAATAAGGATTAAAAATTGTGCCCTTCTTTAGGTTTATGTAATATCTTTTATCTTGGATAACTCTAGAGTTCTTTCCAGCTACAGTGGAGGAAAATAACTGAAAAAGTTTTTAAAAATTACTAACTTTTTTTTTGAAGAAAATTATATTTTAGTTTAATTATATTTTAGCTTAGTCTTAAAAATATATAATTTCAACTACTTCTTTTCCTCTAATAGCTGTAGACATCTGTATTTGCCAGTTCTGACTGGAATGCACACAAGTCTTGTGTATCTCAACTGTCTCAGACTGGTGCTATATTTATTCATTTAGGTCAATTTTGAGAGTGCTTATGTGTGCTGTGAATATACCATCTGTGGAGATCTTTCTTTTTACATGATGAGATACCAGTTTCTGTATTCCTACCAGTGGAGTGTGAAGAAGACCAAAAAACCCAGCAGAAAGATTGCTTGAAACTTTAGGTTAATTTTTAAGATTACTGTGCTACACTGGTTTAAAATTCCAAAATGCCTCTTGTCCTATAAATTTAAATCCCGTGACAAAAGTAATTTAGCCACTTAGGAACATGAGTCTCTCTGGCAAGCCAGGAGATGTTTGCAGTTAAAATTTTCAAAGGCACTAAAGTTATTTATTTTTGATAGGCAAATTCTATTCACTATACATAAATGCTGTTCTTCAATGTACCAACCTCCTTATTGTGACAGTCAGCAGCTGGAGAATTGAATGTGTGCCTGATCTTGGGTTCATGTGCAGCAAAGGCTTTTCCTCTCTGTGTGCCTCTATCCAAGGAACTCCTTGACCTGCAGAACAGTTATACTTGTTTTGGGTCTTTTGCTGTACCCATTAATGATGATTTTCCACAGTCATTTCCACTGCTTTAATTTTTCAGGGCTTCCTTTCCTTTTTCCTATTTTTTCTTGCATTAACCTAAGCAGGACAAAACAGGGAAAACCATTTAAAGAATACAAAAAATAGCCAGTAAGAGAGGGAAGTGCTTATCCTGTTTGGACAAGCACACTGTAGGGATCAGTGTTGCTGTTTGTCTGGCAAGCCTGTAAACAGCTCTATTTGTGCAATAGCCACTGAGAATCCACATTTCCCTGCTAGTGGTGCGATGATTGTTGCTGGCAAGTAGCTGTGAATGTGTTTGTTTTAGAAACATAGTACTGTAAGGTCAGAAAAGTGAAATTAGGTATTGGGTACCTTTCTTGTAGAGGAAGTAGGAGATGCAATTAGAATATAATTTTTAGCTTCAATACCTAACACAGTGTTGGAAAAACTAAGTATGATGTGGATTCACTGAAAATCCATACTCTTCTGAGGTAATTTGATTTCTTTCTTTGATAGGATAATGGTCTTTATTGGTTGAAGAAAATACAGTAGACACAGAGAAACAGATTTTTAGGAACTTGATTCCTAAATTCTGCCTGAAAACTACATGCATGTACGAGTTGCAAGAGTAAATCTGCATTTCTTGCATACCCATTAATCTATTGGATACGTGTAAATGATGTTATTTTACACGACATTTTTACAGGTTATCAGAAGTAATGTAGATTAAGAAAGGAAAAATAAAGGATGCAGAGTAGATTCCCCAAAGAAGTACAGGGATGACAGGCTCCTGTTTTTGCAAGTGAGCTGAGTCTTCTGACTTTGTCTTTTCACCTCCAGCATCACAGCTGCATTCAGCCCTGGAAAAGGTGCCATTATGAAATTGCTTGAACACAACCTTTCTTTATTCATAAGGAATTTTATAGATGCTGATACTGTGGATTTATCTTTTGCCAGAGTAAAATTCTGTCACTTTGTGACTTTTTTTAGTTGACTATTTGGGGCATCCATCTATGCTGAACTGGAATTTAGATGACAATTGAACAGAGCTGCACACATCTGTGGGTATTGATAGGAACTGAGATTTAAAAAACTTCTACCTTACAAATGAGATGCAGTAATAACTTTTTTTCTGCTCTACTTGAGATAAAGAACTGTGTGCTTTGTACTTCCAGTATTCTTTATGGCTACTCTAATGAATGAAACAGGATCCTTCCCAGCACTGGAATGTTACAGTCTGTACTCTTACGCTCCCTGGCCTGCCTTTAGCCCGTGCCCACTGGTTTTTTCCCTAACAAGTGTGGGACATGGTGCCAGAGACCATTCCTGAAAGCAGACTGAATATGACCACATGCTATGGTCCCCATATACTGCTTGATATGGCTGAGAAATTTCAATAATGTGGATATAAATCATTCCATTCTGGTACTTTTAAGTGAGAAAGAATGGTGATGGGCAAACTGCATTTGTGGATGGAAACAAGCCAACATATATTTTTGAAAAAGAGAAGTTTTGAAAGGCTTGTGAGAAGGTAATATGATATAATTGTGTTCTCTTGGTAAACTGGGAAGGACTCCCTGAAATCAGAGCGTGTGCTGCTTATGACAAACTGTGTGTTCTAGAAAATAAAAAGAGTGGGAACATACCTGTCAGGCCCTAATGCCAACTAATCCCTGCTAGAAGAGAGGAGTGTTGGAAAAAACAACATAATCAATGCAAAGATGAATGGGATAGGAATTCGCGGTGTGATGCTGATGTGATGCTGTAATGCATGTTACTTCATGTAAGAACAAGTAAATACAATTATTTCAGGCCAAACCCTGCATGAATAATTTAGACACCTCTGAAGGCCACCAAATGGTGATCTACATGTCTGCTTCTCCCTTGAACCTACAGGGAACTTAAGCACTTAAGAGCAATTTAGGAGGAACGGTTCATATCCCTCCTCTTCTCCCTAGGGCACTGAAAATTTGAAGTCACATTGTAGCTTTAGTGTATTCTGCATTGGTTAACCCTCAAAATGACATGTTCATTTTTGGGCTTGTCAGCTTAAAGAGATTTATACTGTGGATTTGGTAAGAATGCAATAAAAATGGTAAATTTTGGAAAAAAAACCCCAAACCAGAAACACATAAAGAAAAAAGAAAAAGATTGAGAAGAAATGACTGCTGCATACAAACATATAAGCAGTTTTTATAAAAAAAATTAAAGAAAGGAATCAAATATTAGTATTACCAAAATTATGAGCTTTATAGTGAATTGCAAAGAATGTGAATCTGCTAGTAGAACATGTAGGCAATTAGAGTAAGTTGTTGATGGAGAATTTGGAAATATTCTTAGGGAATATGCTCTGTGCTGTAACTTTGACATACATCAGGAGTAATTTGGGTGTTATTTAATAAGTCTTAACACAGAACATAAGAACTCTTGCAAAATTAAGTATTCCATGATTCTCTGACGTTAATGATGATGTCATATATTATCTTTAGTATTTTCAGGTAGATAATATGATTCTATTAGTATAGAAGGAGCTTTATTCCTACTGTATCTTCTGGAAAAATGTTTTTTTGTATTTTTATGGTACATTATAGAATATAATTTAGCACTTTCTGTGCTGAACTGTAGTAACTAAAAAGCATTGTTTCAGTAGTAAATAATCAGAACCAGAGATAAATCAAATCTGACATCTACTATGCCACTGGGCTGCTGCTGGATCTGGAAAAGAAAATTCTCTGCATTTAGAACAGAAAATCAAATGCACATAAAAGTATCTTGTATGCAAAATAACATTGATGACAAAATCCAGGACTTGATTCAAAAGACAATCCTTCTTAGTTATGTGCTTAATGTAAAGCACCTGTTGATTGAGGTCACTGCTTAAATGAGCTCGGACTTAGGTAGTTGTTCTTTAGAACTGAAAAGCCTTTTTGTTTTTTTTTTTTTTTTCCAGAGGATTAGCTAAGTCCAGGTAGCACATAAATCTCAGAGCACTCAACAGCATCAGAGAACCATTATTTCAGTGACTGTCATGCTGTGGCAGCATTTGTATCAGGCATCTAACCTGCCATATCAAAATAGTTACATGTCCCAAACATCAAAAATACCTCAATACCTGTTAAGTATGTATTTTCCAATCTTGAAAGGAAGCTAGAAGAACTGGCAATATGTGTAGGTCAGCAATCTGGTCAATAAACTTTTCCAAAAAATAGTGATCATCTGTTTAAGTTGTTGGTCTAGAACATGATGCTCAAATTGGAAAAGTGGCATTTTTATACTTCACTGCAAAGGACAAACATCTTGCCCCCTTTTCCTGGAGTAGGTAATGCTGTTTGCCAGGTTTACTGCATTATGGCCAGGGTAGCATCCAGCACTGTCAAATGTTGGGCATGGTTGGGAATCCGTATTTCTTGAACTGATTTAAATGAATATAGACATGGAAATGTACGGACTTAATGCAAGACAAAAGAAAAGGGCAATATATGTGGTTACATAGCTTTCTTTATACAAAAGACAGGGATTTTTTTGCATAATCATATTTGTTCCAGAAGTAAAGATATACTCTCAAAGAAAGCAAAGATTTTAATGGTTTGTGGGGGTTATTTATTTAGCTAAGAGCAAGCCTGTTTCCAGAAAAGTTTCAGTGCAGCAGTAAAAACTTCTGCATTTTGGCCTACCCTAATTTATTCACAGCCTGAAGACCTGATGGTCACAATTGTTTTTTTTGTTTCACACGAAATCTGGGTAATTGTACCCATCAGTCCAAATGCTGTTGGTTTATTTGAGAAACAATACTTACATCTTGGATTTTAAAGCTCCCAGAAAGGATATTTCAGCCCTACTGAATGCCATGTCATAATTAGGGACAAATTCTACCCTGGGGCAACTGAGAGGTTCACATGCATGAGCATCTCCTGCCTCCTCTGTCTTGTCATGTGCCAGAATTCAACAATCCAGAACGTGGTCTAATTCTTACCTAACACCTTTAGTGGCCTTCAGGACTCTTCAGACATAATCAAAATGCACACAAACAGTGATCACCAAAGCCACTCACTGACATTAGGGGAGAGTTGATCTTATTTAACAATTGATATATTTTTCAAGTACAAAAGTACATTCCATCTTCCTTTTTTTCTTTTTTCCCCAACTATTTGATATAATGCAGAGTTAAAAACCCACATTAATTTTGTAAAATGAAACATGGGCATCTGGAATGCAAGGTGTTTCATCCAAGAGTGCTCTACAGAATACATAGATTTGAAACACAAAATCTCTTCCCTAAAGCCTTGAAAGGAAGAAAAAAGTTCCACTAAAACTAATTCATGAGGAAAAGATATATGAGAAAAATGCTATTTTTATATTTGTGTAACAAAGTTTATTGGACTGAATAAGACAATCTCTTTTTATAATGCCATTAATGGAATATTCATAAAAGATTATTAGCAATGCTTTAGAAACTTCTTTCAGTAATAGATAATTTTAAAAAGAAAAAAAATTCTTTATGGAATGCAGAATATACTGAATTGACATCTGCAGTGACTGGAATGCTTTTTTATCCACAGAACATGGGTGGCAGCAGAGTAATCCCCATCCTACATCCCCCAGCCCCAGCCCCAGCCGTGTGTCTCACCCTTTACCTGGATGCACCACTACGAAGGGTGAGGGAGCTATGGTAGTTTACTCTGCATTCCCGTTCACTTGTTCACCTTTCTCCAAAAAATAGAGTTGCTGATATCTGAACTTGAGCTCCAAGTTGACTGGAACAGCCAAGTTATTTCATAGAGAATACATTCTACCACTGCTTAGGTTCTGGTCTCTATTTTGTTGGGCTGATTTAGAGCAGGAATGCTGAATTTGCAGTCTGTTGGTTGGTTGGTTGGTCACTAGAATTATCCATTTCTGGCTCTGGTGAAACTAATGGGGCTTTTAGTGAAGGGCCATGGTTCATCTACTGCAGTTAACATGCAGACTGTAAGGCAAACCATCAAAATATAAAGACAGTTAAAATTAATAATGCAAATTTAAAACCAACCTTGCCGTAATGCATATGAGGTAATTAATTCCTTTTAAAGTTATTGCTCGCTGCAAGTGAAGCCAGAATAGCTGGGCTGTTTCTGAGCGAAATGCAGGAAGTTACAGCCTCCTGTGGTCCCTCATCATTTGCTGTGCTTTGTGGGGAACACTTGATCTGGCTGCCATGGTGAGGCAGACAGTTTGTACATGAAAAAAGACAATGAGTTGAGTGCTTGCATAGAAGCCCATATGTGACAGCCTATATGAAGACAAATATTGCTGGGATATTGTGTGAATTTAGAGACTTTACATCTGAAACAACAAGATAACTGTTTGCATACTGGCTTTCCCCCTGTTCTCCTTGTCGTGGTTGTTCTCCTTGTGTTGCATAGGTTTTTTGATTTAAAAGAAAGGGGTTTAGGTCATCTTTCTCCTAAGTGAAGGGGGATCAGGAGTGTATCTGTAACAGCAGCAGCATGCCTGGTATTTGATATTCTTTGGGGATTTTATTATCTAGTGGTTCATCTGGATCTTTAGGCTGTTGGCACTTCCAGGGGCTCTCAGCAGTTGTTCTGTTAGGAGCAGAAGTAATGCTGCAGGAGTTTATGGAGCTCTTAAATACAGTCCAGAGGGAAGGTGACAATAGTTATAAAAGGATAGGACGTGTTTGCTTTTGCTGCTTGGGCTGCCAGCTGTGAAGGGAGCCACTGGGCCCTTTCTCTGTCCTCCTTAGATTAGCACCCACTGCTAAGGAGCAAAATTTGATTTGGAGAGATTGAAGGTGTTCCAAGTACAGGCAACCCCTTCTAGGCTTTGCCAGAAGAGAAAATGTACCTGCCTGTGCTCATAAAGTAGTAATCCCACATCAAGTCTGGATGCAACAGGATGATTCACAACAGGGTAAAAGGAAAACTTATAAAGAGACAAGGGCTTTGCAGTATTTTTCTCTTCATTTCTGATCCACGAGCTAGGAATAATCATGGCATACTTTATTTTCTCTTTCTTTTTCCTTATGTTACAGGTTTTCATTTTTTTTTCCTGTTCAACTACCACTAATATCTTTACATGTCTTCTCTTATCAGTCTACACAGAACTAGTTCACTGTGGATGGGAGGCTTACTAGGGTGTATTGAGCAACAAATTAATCTAATATAGTTTTGCTGGGTATTTTATTTTTGTTTTTTTTACTTATTTTTTATTTCATATACATTTTATGCAATAAGTGCTCTTAAAGTAACACTCAAAATCTTTGTTGTTTAGGGAAGGAACAATAGTCAGTACAGCACAAATCTTTTATCCTAAGAATTTTAATTGTAATACTTGTGATTCTTTAATCATCTTGTTCACCTCAAATAGTATTAGAATATATGTACAAGTAGTATAAGTACATTATCAGAACTATGAAACTGCTTATTATTAAAGCCTTTTTTCTGACTAGTGTCCATACTAATTGAGACTTGAAGCTTCCCTGGTTTCAGTGTACTGGTTTGAGAGTTCAGAACAGGAGATAAAACAGGAAGGAAAGAGAGAGCTGTGATCTCAGAGGAGATATTAGGCACCAGAAATGATGGTGTTCTTTTTCCAGCTCTTACACTGACTCTGATACTTCCATTTCTATAGCACTTGCCATCTCTGGATCTCAAAATGGATTATAAAGAATAGTGATTTAAACCTTCCTGCACCTCTAGGAGATAGGTAAGCAATATTATTCCCATTTTACAGATGGAGAAATTGTGATACAGAGAGGCTTAGTGTTTCTTTTTAAAAGTTTATTTATGAATACACATGCATGCACACACACAGAACCAGAAACAGATGTCAGAACTTTCATTGCCCTCTTTTTTAAGCTAAGTCCATCCTCCTTTCCATTTAACCTCTCTGATTTATATTCCCCATCTGTAAAAAGACGGAAACTGGTACAGACATTTTTGCTTGCACATAAATTTCTGTGCAAAACCTTAAAAAAAGCCAAACAAACACAGAGGACAAAAGATTCCTTTGAAATCCAACGTGTTTTCTGTGTTGGCAAAGGATGCTTTAAGATTTGGGACAGCAATTTTTGTAGGTGGGGAGAGTTCCAGGTGTTCTGCAACCTGATGCATAATATTTCGTTATTGCTGTAAAAGGGCCTGACTGTTTTGTAATATAAGCATATTAACTGAAGATTAAAATTTTTGCAGTGCATCAATTTACATGGCAAAAGGCCAGACACAGCCAGTAACTCAGTCTCTGTATGATGTGAAAGATGGTGGCCCGTCAGCACCACCAAGGCACTGTGTCAGACGGGCGTGGGGCAGTAGTGCTGCAGGAAAGGAACCCCTGCCCAGCTGCATCTCCGTATATCCTTCTCTCATCAAAGTCCTACTGTGTCTGTAGTGCAGCACGAGTTCCTCAGTGGCAGACACCAATCTAGACTTATGCTTAAATATTTACAAGAAAACTGAAATTATTACAGAACTTTGGGAAAAAAGTTTTAAAGATCCAATATAAGTCTGGTTATTTTTGTTACTATTATTGGAACAATTGTTTCTTGTAATATTAAAAAAGCTACATTGGAAGATGTTTAGAACCTGTATTAATCTGATCATATACTGCATCACATCATTAAGGTTCTGATCTCACTAATCTTAAATACAGTGTTTAAAAAACATCTTGAAGAAGCTTTTAAAAATTCTTTCTAATTCTGCTACTAATTTGCTACAGAATCGAAACATTCAAATCATCATATATGAGATGTTTTAATTTTAACAACACATCTGGCAATTGTCTGTATGTTGAAGAGAGCTTACAGAAAAATGTTTTTCACATTTTCCTGTGTGCCTCGTACAGCATAGGCAGACTAGGTTAGACAAACATACAGCGCCCACAGTGACATTTTCCTGTAAGTAATCTAACTTCCCTGTGATACACTAGCTAGATTTCCTATGTTTACTAGTGAGTATATATAGGGAGTAAGTATGGCTAATGTATATATTTATGTTAAATGGAACGGAGACTGGATGTGTTTATGTGCCAACATGCAAGCATCAACCTGTGCATAGGGATGGCTTGATTCACACATTCAACCAAAACCATTCCTTTTTGTTTCAGTTGTAAAGCTTCATGCAGAGAAATAAGCTGGATTTCAGGTAGGGATTTAGTTGATTTGGAGCTAAGGTAACACCTGATTTTATCATTACAAGCTTTACCAGATAATAATGATGCTGATGCTAATAATAATACTTCAGCAAGTGAGTTAGTTCCTTGTTTTAATGTGTGACTGAGATCAGAATTTAACCTGGGGTCTTCCTGAATGCTAGTACAAATCATTTGTTACTTTTGCTCCCAATTACAGCTAAAGTAGCCAGTGTCTTGAGGTAATATAGCTACTGCAACTACTGGATTAGGATACAGCTTTGCTAATGCATTGACCTTCTTCATCCGTGTAACATGAGTTAATTTTCAGCCTGACAGTAAATGCTGATATTTGAATTGTAGCACTAATGCACCATTTTTTCATCTGTCAAACCAGACTAAAGGGTCATTTGGTGATGAAGATAATGGTTCACTTTGAAAGAGAAGGAAAACCAGCTTCTGAATCTTTGGGGGAATTCTAGATCTTGCTTCAAATAAGAAGCTGAACTAGGGAAAAATTAGGCTGTGAAATTCCAGTAATACTTAACCTGTAAGACTGACTATTTGCCTTGCCCTTATACGGATTCTGTACAGGCACTGCAATATTTACCATGACATGTTAGACAGAATAATAAAAGAGCCTATGAAATTTGGTATTCAGGCTATCAAGCCTCAAAAAGAGGTTTTCTCTGAAAAGTGAATCAACATTAAACTGTTTGCTATAATGGGAATTTCAAGTGACAGTTTGTGACAAGTTTTGATTGTTTCTCTACCCTCTAAGAAATCCTAAACCTAAGAACTGTTGGAGACTGATTTTTTTTTATTTTTGTTCCTCTCAGAAGTGTCTTTCTTTCTTTTCTGCAGCACGGAAAAGGATATGCTAGTCACTTCTACAGGACTTACCTGAAGCAGCATGATTTGCACAAAAGAAAGTCGACCAACAAAAAGCATCAACTTTCAACTTCATTATCTTGGCCATCCAGTTCTGTGTAACTGAAGGATTTGTGTGCTGTTGGAGACATCCTGGCCAACAATAGGACCTAATTGCTCTCAGCAGGCCTGAGAAATGAGTTGAAATGTGTAGAACTGTAGAAACTTCAGAGGCAACTGATCTTGCCTCTCTGATCAGTGTGTGCCTGTTTACAGCACTATATATCTTTCTCCAAAACGTCACTGAGCCCTTTAGATGTTTATATTCACCACAAAAAGCCAATCGTACAGATAAAAGAGATGTGCATTATAAATGCAATATCACTGTTTTAAACTTGACTGTTTTATATTATTTTTGTGTGATCAAGTGTTCCCTGAACTATTCCAACTTTACAAGAGAGATTGTGATCATGTTCTTTTCACCTGTGGGTCATAAAAATGTTGTTAATCTGAAGACCCACAAAATTATCAAAGACATTTCTGTAGTTTATACACCGTGTTGCAAAGTGTTTACTGTACTATTTCAAAGCTTCTAAATAAATATAAAATATATATATATTATATTATATATAATTTTCCGAAAAACGTGGTACAACTTAGTTGATTTTTAAATGGATTCATACAGTCTACACCATACACTAAAGTGAGAAGATAATTCAGGGTTCCTAAGCTAGCCTTGCTAAAAACAAAAATAAAATAAACCTTTAATAGTACTTCCCCAAAATTCGTATTTTGGTCAATCCTGCTTTTCTTGTTTAAAAAAAAAAAAGCTGTAAGCAACAACATTTTGTCTAAAAATTGTAAGGAATTTTCAATGCCAAAGATGCAGCTGTCAATATTACCCGAATGAGCGCTATGTACTATCAGAGGTATAAATCACTCTCCATTGTTTTGATTATGTTTCTATGGTTTTTAATTTGGAATCATGAAATCTTTTATAAGGCTCTATAAATTCACCTGTATATGTTGTTAAAAAGAACACTGGGTGTCTGTACATTTTGCAATGTAAGATATAATGTAAGTGAAGTTAAGTATTTTAAGAAAATCATCCCAAACTCATAAAGATGTATACATACATACATATACACACACACACACAAACACCGACACATCTCTCTTTGACATAGTTTTGTGAAACTATACAAATATATTGCCTAAAAATATTTCTCTTGTGGCTAGGAATAGTTGTTGATAGAAATCAAATTACAAAGGCAAAGTATATGCCAGACTCTTTTATCACAAAAGAGATTTCCAATTAGGAACATGGCACATTCTCAGCTGACCCCTCTCCCATTGGAGTTAAAATGGTGTTGGCCACCATCTTTGTTGGGAAAAGGATTAAGACCTTGCATATAATCTTTATGTTCTGTAATAATTCTGTGGTCTGAAACAGTATCTTAGAGCGTTTCTTTTCTATGAAATATTGAAAAAAGTAAAATTTCAAAAGTAAAGTTTAAAACTACTTTCATGTCCATGGAGTTTAAATACCATTTACTAAATGTAAAAATCTAGTAAAATTTTTTCTTTTTTTTTTTTGTACTGTGATTTTTTTCCCCCACTGTACCTTTAATACATCAAATAACAAAAACAAAAGAGAGCACACTATGTAATCAGCCAATGCTTAACCAAATTTGAACCAATTCCTTGTGATGATTCCATATGAAGTAAAACAAGAGAAAATGTCTCACTGATTGCAGTGGAATTTGGATCATGCCATTATATTGGAATTCTGCTGTCCCCACCAATGCTGCTATGGAATGAATGTGTGAAAAGCCACTTCTATGTCATAATAAGAGTTTTGTTTTCTCCCTTTTGTTTCTTGGTTTGGGGTTTTTTTTTGTTGTTTATAATGACTCTTTCTATTAGTTAGGACTATATGAATCACCTCTATGAAAACCATTCTGCTATGGATCCAAAAAAAATTCCTGATCAAATACCATGAGTTCTTTGTACACCTAATGGAGCAGGCCCTGAAGCTGTTAATTTAATACTCCAAACAACAATAACAAAAAAAGCGCATTTAATATTTTAATGTGCACATCTAGCACATTTGCATAATGACAAATTATTTTATGATATCCTTTTAAAAATGTATATGTTAAACAAAACACAATCACAAAATGCCCAAACAACTGCAATACCTATTGATTTGAGCAACCACAACAGTGAAATGTTCCTCCTGCTGTAGGTAGCAGA
This sequence comes from Climacteris rufus, assembly GCA_013398175.1. NCBI lineage: Eukaryota > Metazoa > Chordata > Aves > Passeriformes > Climacteridae > Climacteris > Climacteris rufus. The sequence goes on along the minus strand of VZRZ01008697.1, from coordinate 336,611 downwards.
ATTTTAGTTGCCTACAGGCTTTATTAATTTTATGAAGAAAAGCAATGAAACTGGTGACAAATATTTCAGTTAAAGGAGATTGTTAAACTCTCGTTTCTGCTTTCAAAGCAAGAAAGTCCTTGCCATTCTTAAACCTGTTTTTAATTTGTTTCTAGTAATTTTTTAATACAGACATATTTAGTAAATTGTGATTGTTTTCGGTCTTTGGGAGGAAAAGCAAATGGTTTTACTTTGTATTTAATGAACAGCCAAAGTGTTTCTATTTAGTGAAATTTCTTCCATATTTTGCATGCCATTTTTTCTGAAAAAATTATTATCCATATCCTGCCCTGTCATTCATTTCCAAAACTGAACTCTCCATCAAGTTTGATACACATACAGGCTTTTAAACTTTTTTAAATTTAATTTTTATTAAATGTTAAATGCCATAGACATTTGTCCATATCTATATAGAAATTCTGAGTTCACTGGGAGAGTTCTAGAGAGAATAGTAATAGGATATACTGAACTGTCAAGGAAAAGGAAGATTTTAAGTACTCCAGCCTGAGCTCTTGAGATAAAGAGGTAGCTTTTGCTGATTTCTCTCTCCCACTGTGAATTTTAGGAGGCTCACATTTGATGACACAAGCTTTAGGACACATTAAAACCCAGCACATAGCTGCTGTCCCCCAGGACAAGGGCACATTGGGCAGTACAGAGGCTCAGTTTCTCCCATTTCTTTGTTTCAGTGGGCATCCCCCACTGAAATTGTCCTGTTCAGCATCTCCCATGTATTTAGTTGTGCCACTGGGTGCCTGTCTGCAGGGACAGGTGTGTAAATGCCTTTAAACATCAGCTTGTGTATTTGCCCCTCCTTTAAGCAGATGGGATGCAAATGTTGATTTGCACATTGGACCCAACAGTGAACAGAAGTAATCAGGAAACGTTTAGATTGGATATTAAGGGGAAACATTGATACCCAATAAACTGGGATAAGGGAGGCTCTGAAATCTCCTTCATTAAAGGTTTTCAAGGACAGTTCAAAAAATACCTGTCAGGGATGATATAAGTGTACTTAAACTTGCCTCAGAGAAAAGGCATGGACAAGGCTCTCAGTCCTGTTGTTCTGTAATGTTCCTAGTAGGGCATGCTAAGCTTGGGAGAATGTAATCTGTGCACAGCTTTAGGGATAGGAACATCCTATCCTTCAATTAGCTCTTTGAAGCAATATTTAATGTTTAAATTTACAATTTATGAGCATAATAGAACAAGCTGTCTCTGTGGAGAACTGTCTTTGGAGTAAATTAGAGTTCAAGCAGAGAAGACAGGGTCCTATAAAAGATAACAGAATGGAATCAGGTCTGTAAATCTTTTTTGTCAATTCCTGATTTAGATATGTACCAATGGATTTCTAAGCAGCTTGCCTATTCAAATTCTTCAAAACGAGACTTTAGTTTCTTCCAGATGGATTCTTCCAAAACTTAGAAATACTAAAACATGTCACTACTTGAAAATAAATTCCAATTATTTAATGCAAGTGTTTGCTAATATGCCTACTGAGGGAAAGCAAAAAGGTATTTCCCTGAACATATTCTTAAATTATTGGAACAAGGTGTAGTAATTTTTCATTAGTATTGTTGCAAAATTAAGTGATCTGAAAATACATAGATAAATACAATTTGTAAAGATTGCTGCATTATAGCCACTATATAGTTGTGGGGGCAGGTGTGTGTGTGTATAATTATAGTTCAAATTCTGGTAAGTTGCCACGGGATTTTTTTCTTACAGTAGTACACTCCTACCAGTAAATGTAAACAGAAGGGTAGAAACACATGTATGGTACTACAAAACTAGAGTTGTTCCTTAGTGTAGAATGGAGTTTTGCACTCAAGAATTGAATTCAGCCCCTTCTTCATGCATTATACCCACAACCAAGCACACAACTCAGTTTTTGACTTCCAAAATGTTACCTGCTCATAGAAGGGTTTTTTCATTATTTTTAAAAGTAGTATCATTCCTCAGGGTAAAGCGTGGACAAGTAGATAGTCTTCCTAGGCTGATAAATTGCAGTTGCAATTTTGCAAGGCTGTTAAATATTTGTATGTCTCACCTGGAAAAAGCCGATCATATCCGGCCACTGTTCCATGTTCAGGTCTCGAGTTTTGTGGCATTTGGACTTGTGAAATAAAATCTATACAGGGGTGTAGGGGCCAAAATAAGCATCTTTGATATACATTTAGTCATTGCAATTTGATTGGAAAACACTGGCATCAGGTGTCTCTGAAGAATAAAAAGTTGTTTATTCTATTTGCAGTAATGTGAAAGGCAGTCAGTAGGGCTTTATTATAATATTGTGCTATGAGAAATTTTGAAACTGTGAGTAAAATCCTTTGCACTGATCCCTACAATCAGAGCAAATTCTTCTTAAAGAGCTCCTTAATTTTATTTTGTCTCTAAGAAATGGATACATATATATATAAACAAATATACACAGCCATTACAATCCATTGTTGACCATCTGTGTTTTTGTAGATATCCTCGTATGTAAGAAATAAGCAAGAACTAACCTGGACAGCTTTCTTGAATTGAAATTGTTTTTGAATTTGAATTTGTTAATAAAGTTCATGATATTGACAGACATCAAGAAAAAAATGAAATCTCTGTGGGTGTAGTTCTCCAGAAGGCAAACGCTTCACTTAGGAAGCATCCTGTCAAAAATCTGTATAAATGCAACTGCTGAAAATCTTGCTGAGTCAAGATGAAAGATGCTGTGCTAAAGCTTTCTTGTTCACTGTGTCAGCATTGATTAAAGTGTCCTCTGGATGTTAACCACTTTAGGCAGGCAGAAGATATAAAAGATTGCAAACAGGATTCAGATCATATTTACCATTCTACTGAAAAGAGACAATAGGTGAATATATACTAAAATACTGATCTGTATTAGACAATATGGGAGAAACAGTTAAGCCAAACAGTTAAGCAAAGAGAATGCTTCCAAAGATTAAAGTTCATCTGATGCTCAACTTAGAAGCATATTTTGGATAACTCATCTTTGATTTGCACTAACAGTGAAGAGCAATGTATTGTATAACAGAGCCTTACGTGATAAAGGGAATGTAACCAAACCAACCTTAAGTTTTACAAGTCTTGGATCCAAACATTCAGGTTGCAAAACTGAGCTGTATTTTATATGCATCAGAGCTTAATTCCATTAAAGGCAATGGCCCAAGTTGCAGTGATCTGAAGGAGAGAAAAAAGTTTTTGTTTCTTTCTTTATGCATTTTTAAGCAAGAGCAGCCTACGATAAAATTATTTGACACCAGAAAGAGGGAAACTTCACCAGCTCTGCTTTTAAAAAGCTGCACAATCTGCTCTGGAAATTTGAAAGTTTGGACATGGTTATGTGTCAGTTTAAAATATATTTCTGATAATTTTATCTCAAAGCACAATAACACAAGAAGTTAAATGATATCACTATTAGGTTTCCTATTAAGACAAAGACAGAAATGCAATCCTGAAGAGACAGATTCATATTTTTATTATGCAGAAGTTCAGAGAGCTAAAATTTAATTGGAGTAGAGTCCTCTTACACTGCCATAGCTGTTGGCTGAAAATGTAAGCAAACAAGCAAAGAAAATTCCAACCTCAACCTCAAGGATGTTTCAGAAAGTTTTCCTCTGAAAGCTAACAAACAGGTCCTAAGCACATTATCTCCTTTCAGACCTAGACTGAAAGATGTTTCCTATCATCTTTTCTGATCTAACATATTTGGAGTATAAAAGCAGTCATCTCAAGGGTTTGCATGTTCACCTCAGTGGAGGGAGGATCTTCCCATTTGTTGAGAATAACATGGAAAAAAGACCTAGATGAAGCCTGATGTCAAAATTGCCTAGTAATTCCATCCCCATCACTACAGCTTTTCTAGATAGGTATCAGAATAATTTAGTGCTGAAACTATGGGATGGTGATGGAAAAGCAGTGCTGTGGCACTGTTCCTATGTGAAAAAGAAAAAGAGAGGAAGAGAGAGAGAGAACGCTCTCTACTCTTCCTAGTCACACAGACAACATTAATTGGTACTTAAATAGTGTTTTGTTCAGGAACATAAATATCATGAGAGAGAAAGATTTCACCATGAGAGCAATATATTTATTGTGGCTTACGCTATCTGCAAAGAAAGAATGATGAATGCAAGCAAACATTATCCTGTTCAACCCCCTGAAGATGAGGCTAAATGATGCCCTTGGAGCTCACAGCAATTCCATTTTTGAGAGAGGCTCAGTTAATTTATATTCTGGCTGTCAACAAAGACAGAGAAGAGAGACAGGGTGCTGGAAGTTAAAGATAGGTAATTAATATAATCTAGGGAGAAAATGCAATACACTTTGTAATAATATCATTAAACCTCACTGCACTGCTTGAAATGATCTGTTAAAAATTAAACAAACAAGCAAACAAAACCCTCAAAACAAAAAATAAATCTGCTTCTTTGCACTCCAAGGACACATTTACATTAGATCAATCACAGCTAAATTGAGAAATAATGAATGAGATATATATGTACGGTATCATATTTTTCTTACCCCTGTTTCCAGGGGATGGGAGAGGGGAGCAGTCCTGGCATCCAGCACCTCCTTGGGGCAGGGATGGATTGAAGCTGATCCAAGCTGTTGGCCCATGGGTGGGACCAGGATCAGGCTCAGTGCAGGGAAGCAGGGTCAGACCTGGCCATGGCCATTCCATAGCTCCATGCCAGGGAGCCTCTAACCACACCCCCAGGAGGATGGGTCCACCCTTGGTTGCACTGCACCAGGACCAGCCCTAAGGCCCCAGAATCAAGCATTCTGGAACATTCCTCATCCTATTGTGAAAATTTATCAATTTACAGACTTCCTTATGGATATATTATTATATATTGTGTCTCAAATACTACTTTTTAAAGCATAGTACTTCGTTGCGCTTTTCACCACTTATGTCAGCTATTTTTGGGAGGGTTCCTGTCATTATGAATAGTTAAGTAATAGCCTTACCAGTCTAACTTTTAAATTGTACCTTTATAATTATAGATGGAGTTCAATTAGCTCTTATCATATAGAAACTGTGATTAAGGCTCCTGGGTTTAATTTTGCTGCTTTTATTCCTGTTGTAACTTCCTGTGTTACAATACAGGAATTAATTTAATTTTATTATTAATGAAATAAAATTTTGTTCTCCTTCGTAAATCTGATCTAAGTAGTACCCCTTAACTGGGAAAAGACGGAGGCAAAATCAAGTAGCTTACCATTTTTCTGTTCTACCGAAATAATTTCCAGACCTACCACTGCTTGGGAATAAGGACATGAAATGCAGTAACAGAAAATATTTGAAGTCTGCACGCTGATTTACTGGACTGGGGAAATTGCTCTCCTGTTTCCTTTCTATCTGGACTAAACTGGACACCACCATTTGCATGCAAACTTTTTTAGGTGTTTAATTCTTCATTCACAGAGTTAAATCTATCGCTTTACTGAACATATTGTTAATATTCACAGATCTAAAGTTTCAGGGAAAAAAAAAAAACCAAAAATCTAATGTGCTCATCCCAAATATAACTGTCAGCACTGGAAAATCTATGGATGTTGAAAAAATATTTATTTTAAAGATAGATATCCATTGACTGCTGTTCTGTGTGCTTTTATATTATTTATTAGTAAGTAAAATATACTCCAGTGTTGTGACAGATGCCTGTATCACTATCCTTATTTTCCTCAGGCATAACTGAGAAACTTCATATTACACTTTATTGCAGAGGTGGGAACAGAACCTAGTTCCTAAATCAAAATAATAAGAGGAAAAACCACCACAACAGTGATTATAAAATAAAATAGTGTAAAATCACATCAGTGCTACTATACTGAGTTCTCCCCACATCCAGGTTAATGAGCTAACTAGCAGTCTAGAGAGCAATATGCAATTTGGTGCCCTTGGTCTCTCTGTCAAAAGAATATATAATTATTCTTTTCAAAATGGGACAGCTTCAAAGAGCAAAATGAAGAGCTCTTCATCTTTCCACTCAGAGACTAAATCCTTTTGGATTTGATGATTAGGGAGGGTTGGGAAAAGGAAATTGGGTTTAGATCCCATCATATTAAAGAAGCATTTGTCCTCAGAGGCCAAGATTGTGAGCAAATACTATGATCATATGGCATAAAAAGGGCCATTTCTTTGGGCCAGCATTTCTTTGTCTGGTAGTTCTCTGTTCAATACATGTTTTCGGCAAACACCTGAACATAGATTCCTGTTTTGTTAAGATGTTTGTTAAGATGTTAAAGACTACATAACTAAGATTTCCAGTTGGTATGAGTTCTGGAATATTTTAACAGGATGTGAGTGACTGGTATTCAGTTCTTTCCATCTCACATAATTTCTGCATCCACATACAGCTAAGAAGAATTTCTAAACAGCAAGTTGGAGGATTATCTCCTTTTCTGCTGTTGCAGTCTACGAGAGCATTTAAACATCTCTTGGTACAGCAACTAGGCACACTTGCCACCTCCCATGGCTTATCACTGATTAAATACAGACTCATTTGCTTGCTCTCCAGGGAGCGTTTAGAGCTGTATGAAAGGTTTTACTCACTAGGTGTTTGTAGATGACACAGAGAGTGGCAGTAGGCCCATAACAGAACCATTAGAGAGCTTGCTCTCCTGCCAAAGGGAGAGATCAAGGGAACAAACAACTCCTGACATGCTGGTCATGTAGATGAATGTCTTATCAGAAAATATTTGGAAATAAGAGTGGTAAGGGCAGCCAAAAAATCCTACACTAAGAGAATGAGTTGCTGGGAAGAACTTACCTGGTATTTGCCCAGCAGATGTTGAAAAGTTCAGAGATTGGGTAAGCTGGATAAGTTTTCTGTAAGCTCTTTCCTGAGTCCTCCTATTGATGACAACAAAATTACCATACCAATTGAGTCAGGAAACAGTACATCTCTGGTTTCCCTGGTAAGTACCTGCACACCAGCATTATAAACTGCAAAGACACAGAGAAGACATAAAGTGAGAATGTGGCTTATGGAGCTGCTGGTGGAAAAACAGGATTTGCCCACCCCTCAGATTCCCACGGGCTACTTTGATGGCCTCAGACATCCTGAGGCTACATTTCACCCTGGTTCCCCTCACCAGGCTTGATGCTGACTTCTGCCTGTGGGACAGTGTTTCACACATTTCCTTGGCACTGTCCTGTCCTCAGGGAGGTGTTCAATGCCCATCTGCTTTCCGCTTGGGACAGTGGGATGGGCCCTGTCCTGACACCCCTGGCAAGCCCCCATCCCCTAAGCACCCTGACATCAGGTGATCAGTATTCCCAATTCTCCATCCTTGCTGCAGGATCAGCACTTTGAATGCCATTGCCAATATATGTTGACCTAACCTGTACTTACTGTACTAGTGCAGGCACAACATGCCTCCATTGTAAAAGGGAGGTTCCAAAGATGATGGAAAAAGAATATTTCATTTTGAGATGCAGTTCTGTTTTGATAATTCTATTTCCTTGATGTTATGTTATTGTGTAATACTAGAGTATTTAGACTGCAAAACAATAACTGTTTCAAATGAAGCAAACAACAATATTTCCAGTGCATATGTTGTCACTAATGTTACTCAATATCCTTGTTTTATTTTCTTGGTCTTGGCTCACTCCTGCAAAGGCAAACCTTACACGTATAACAGGTCTGTCTCTTCCTTTACCCCAATTTCATCCCCTTCTGGGACACTTAAAATTGGCCTGACCAAGTACCTTGAACAAGTAAGATAATGAGAGACATATGAAAAGAAATTAAATTGAAGAATTTTGTGTACTTGATGGTGTGCAGTTAAAATCCTACTTCAATTCCAGCTTCATCTAAATAAACCAAGGAACATAAAGGTAGGTTCTCAGATTCCTACGAGGTGAACATCTTGCCCTGACAGGTCCATTGTAAAGAGGGCAAACTGACACATTAATCAAAATACCAAATATCTATGTAGAACTACAATTTTACGGTTGAGTGAATAAACATAAATAATCAATGAATGCAAATGGAATTAAAAAGTGAGGTATGAGGTTGTCCATCTCAAAGTCATAGCACAGAGCTCACAACTTAGGGAAGAACAAATGAGCTAATATAAAAAGTTATCTGAATTAATCACTCTGAATTCTTGACATAAGCTGATTATACCAGAAGTTTGTCAATTTGTCAGCAACCACCCGGACTACAATTCTTCCAGACCATATTGTTAGGAGTCAAGAGCTCTCTCTCTCTGCTCCCATCCTATTCCTAGGATTTGTGTTCCCTTAGGGCTTTCAAAGAAGAAAGAAGAGAGAAACAGAGACCATTCTGTCTTGATGAGGGTGAGACTACCTCTCTGGATTGATCTTGTATTTTAACACCCTGTTGTATTCCCCTTGCACTTATTCTACATACAGGAGCTAAATTGGGAGAAAATGTCTTTCTTAAAAAGATCAAAACCTCAGAAGGCTTTGAACCCCTAAATAATATGGAAGATCACAAGAAGCCCATTCAAGTTAGAAGATTCTGCTTATCTCCTTGAATTATATCAGTACCATCCTTCTCTTTATTGACCTCAGACTGGGCAGAATCAAAGATAAAATAGCATAAAAAATGACACCCTGTGGCCTGCTGATTTCTGGCTGCCATTTGTATGCTAAATCACCAACAGCTGTCATGATCAGAAAGTGTGGTAGTCTGCATTGGAGAGGATAAAAATACACAGACAAAAATGAGGGCTTGTTTCCTTAAGGGAAGAAGGCAAAACAAAGTAGAAATGGAGCAGTATGGACAGTGCAGGTGGTGAATGAATAACAATGTTATTTGAGGAATATGGGGCAAGTGCTTTATACATGTACATATCTTGGTACTTCTGTCTGCATTTGTATTGTGCATTGCCTCTCAAACACTGAATGGAAAATGCTTTTAAATGTCAGGCATTTTTATTAGGTTTGTTTATGTGTGCTTATGTCATACAACAGGTGCTACAATATGCAAAAGTTTGGAGTTTCAGAAGGTTACAACTAACCCTCCTGTCTGGGGGATACCATCCTCTGCTTCTCAGCACAGGTNTTTTAAATGTCAGGCATTTTTATTAGGTTTGTTTATGTGTGCTTATGTCATACAACAGGTGCTACAATATGCAAAAGTTTGGAGTTTCAGAAGGTTACAGCTAACCCTCCTGTCTGGGGGAGGAGCACAGGGAGCTCACTGGGAGCTCACAGGGAGCTCACTTCACTGGGACTTCAGCATGGAGCCACTGCTTGGTTACCTTTCTTTGAATGAACAGGGGAGCAGATCATTCCTGTGGAACCATCCCTACGCAGGCTGAAGAGTGGCTCCTTCACAATCCACAGCCAAAACCAAATCAGCAGTTGGAAGTAATTTTTATCTAAAAATACTTGATGGCTGTCATGGTTTAGGGGTGGTATTCTCCAATTTAGTGTTCCTGTTGAAACCACTCCAAACCATGTGCTTCTCACTCACTCCGTCCTCCCTCTCCCTCTCCCTCCCCCCGTGGTGGGGTGGAGAGGAGAACTGGAGGCACAAAAGGTAAAGATCATGGCTGAGATAGGAACAGTTTACTGGAAACAGTAATGAAATTAGAAAATGAACAGTAACAGCAAGAATATTAATAACAAAAGAGTGCAAAGGGAGGTGAGAGATTCACGTGCCAATGCTCACCACTGTACCTTGTGGAGCCCAACAGTACCCAACCTGTAAGGGAGCTCTTCCCCTGCTCCTGGAAAATTATGTGGGGTGGTATAGAATAACCTCTGGGTCCTAGCCATGTCCCGCTCCTGGCTACTGCAAAAATTAACTCTGTCCTGGCTGGAACCAGGGCAATATCTCCAAACAATGATGAAAAAAATTTCTGAGCAACCACAGGTCAAAGGGTGCTGCATATATTCAACAATTTTCGAAAGCAAGTTACTACATTGAATGAGACCCTGACTTCCTTTCTCCCACGATTATGGATGCAGCATTTCCATCATCTTTATTTCAACATTAAGCTTTCTTTGTTCAACAAACACAAGACATGTTTACAGGTGTCTGCTGGGAGGGTACCGTGAATTTTTCTTCCTCCCTTAGCTGCATATTTATGCAATCCATGCTGAGCACTGTTTTCCAGGTAAGAACTTATGCATGAAACAATGTTGAATGCCTCTTGTTTGTAGATTGCATAACTTTCAACTGATGGAGTCTCATCTGATACATCTTTTAGCGCTTCTCTGGGAAGCATCTTTCCTTGATGGGCTGTCACTCTTCAAGAAGGATCCTTCCCTTTTGTTCCTAATCTCTGCACAGCATTCCTTTCTCTTTGTTAGATGGATCACTTCTCCAAAATTCACAATCTTTAATAAACACATCAACACACAGAATGCTTTCATCTATTCTTTAGATTTTGTAACATCTCTAGAAATTATTTTTCTCCTTCTACATGTTTAGCATAAAGTTGTCAGCAAATCTGTTTACTTCATTCTTAGAGAACCAAAGTTTTTACTTTCTAAAAAATCCCTTTGTTCTTCTCACAGTTCAGTTACTATTCATCAGATGGCTTGCTCTTTGTTGGTGCTTTTTAACCACTCACCGTGATGACTGAATTGATGATACACAAGCCCAGGGCTCAGATATCCCACTGGTATCAGTGTAAAAGAAAAATCTAAGATCCAGATTTTTACTATATGCAAAACACTTGCAGCAGAGTCTTGGATTTTTACATTTCAGTGTGTGTTACAAATTGACACCATACAATGTCCCCATAAAAATGTACTTGGCATTCTGTAGTATAGGTAAAAGAATTACTCACATATATCATAAAAATTCTGCTTCATATTGTATGTGATTTGCTGATTAATGAAATGCATGCAATGAATCAGTACAAAGAGAAAATATCCTTTCTTACCCATACTTGGGTGTAGACATCAGATTTTTATTTATCAATATTAGTAAAATAATAGCACCTAGGATACCCACTTTTAATATTTTAGTTGTTAAAGTCAATAGCGGAATTTAGACAACCAAACAGAGGAACACAAGGGAAAATACTCAACAATGAAAAGTGGGAACCTAATCTATGTGGTACTGAAATTCAGTGGTACTTCATAAAAAATGTGTAGGAAAGTTGACCTCGTGACAGAAGGTAAGCAGAGATGAAAAAAATTTTGAAGATTAGAGCTTTTCTCCACAGAAATAGCAATTCTGGAATTTCACTACTTGTATAAGAACAGAGATGGGTCTGGTGACTCAGCCTTCGGAACTAATGAAGACAAAATGCTCTTAGGAGTGGCAGACCTTTTGGAACTTTACAAGTTTGAATTGTGGTTGCATGTCACAGCCTAGATTGATCCTATCCAAGTTTAGACACCAACACGAGGTGACCTCATTAGGATATGGCAGTAAGTTGCTAAATAGTACAGGGAAAGAGAGAATTGTGTCAGGGAAAGCTGAAATTGAAGCAGGGCTAAAATGACTGGTGGTGCTGCTTACCTGGCCAAGAAGCAGGTCATGATTCTACAGACTTCAAATGTTGATGACTTCATTTAGGCACCGAAACTTCAATATAATAAACTCAATCTTAGAAGCCTCATCTTCCTAAGTCCTAAGGCAGAGAGTTCTCTGAAGAGTTCAGAAACTCTATATTGGCCAGAGAAACCTTCATTTTTTAAATCCTGGCTAAACCGAGTAATTGTGTTCATACCCATCAATCAGATCATAGAATCATAGAATATCCTGAGCTGGAAGTGACCTACAAGGATCATTCAAGTCCAACTCCTGGCCCTGCACAGCACAGCCCAAGAGTCACATGCTGTGCCTCAGAGCATTGTCCAAACTTTTCTTGAACTCTGTCAGACTTGGTGCTGTGACCACTGCCCTGGGAAACCTCTTCCAGGGCCCAAACACCTCTGGGTGAAGAAACAACTTAAACTTCCCCTGGCAGTTTCATGCCATTCCCTTGTGTCCTTGTAGCAAACCACTTGGATCCTGTGGCTAAATTTTGCCTTTCACAAGCTGTTTTCAAACTAAACTAGAAACTGCCATTAAGAAATAGATCCTGGGGAGTAGCAGTGTTTCTATGCCAGTCTCTTTCCTACACTGTGAACCAGCACTGTGCAGCCTCAAAACTCAGGAAGTTTACTTAGAAAACGTTTTCAGAAGCTTTCTCCAGGCATACCTGGACAGAGAGACACATCCTCCGTGCCCCCATCCCCACAAAGCCACCAGACTTCCAGAATCTCCCAAGAAGACTGTGCATGTCCAGAACTGCTTCCAGAGGAGTTATTGGGATGTTTACTGGAAGAACCAGGATTGTCCTGCCTCAGAGGTGTGTTGAAACAGTTCTGTCATTGGTCACCAGACAGAAGAGATCAGTGCCTGCCCCTCCACTTTCCCTTGTGAGAAAAAGGGAGACAGCTATGAGGTTCCCTCTTCACTCTCCTCAGTCTCATCTTCTTCAGGCTCAACAAGCCAAGTGGCTTCAACTCTTATAGCTTCCCCTCTAGACCCTTCATCATCTTTGTAGCACTTCTTTGGACAGTTTGTCATAGCTTGTGGTTTTGCAATGGTATTCCCCAATTTAGTGTTCTCACTGAACACTCCAAACCACGTGCTGCTCGCTAACTCTCCACTCCTCCTTCCCCTCTCCTGCAGTGGGGTAGAGAGGATAATTGGAGGCACCAAAGGGAAAGATCAATGACTGAAATAAGAACAATGTACTGGAAACATCAATAAAGTAAAACAAAACATAACAGAAAGACTGTTAATGACAGAGCGTTCAAGAGAGGCCAACCATTCACATGTGATTGGCTCCACGCAGAACCTGGGGCTACTCCGACTGTTCATTTCACAACTGGCCTGACAGATAGGGACCTCTTTCCTCCTCTTCCCCACCTCCTGTGCATGATGTGGGGTGGTATAGAATAACCTCAGAGTCCTGGCCAGGGTCCCTCCTGGCTACTGCAAAAATTAACCCTGTCCTGGCCAGAACCAGACATATCTTTATATCTTTCTTCTATTGTGGTGCCTAAAACTGCACACAATACTCATGGCGAGGTCACACACAGATGCTGGTGCCAAAGTTGGAGCTCTTACCAGGGAAGTGGCATGTCCATCTCTGGGTAAGCACTGCTCAGCAATAACAAAAACATCCCTGAATTATCAACACAGTTCACAGCAGAAATCCAAAACCACAGGCCCATACCAGCTACTATGAAGAAAATTAACTCTACCCCAACAAAAAACAGCAGAAATTTTTTTTTTTTACATTTTTGATATTGCTAACCATCATTTTAAAACAGAAAATAGCAGCTAAATTTTTAAATCAACAGCAGAAACTCAAGTAGTTACTGCAGTCCATTATTAGCTTGGAAGAAAACAGAGCAGCGACTATTTCCCTAATTGTCCTTAAAATCATTATTACATATGCAAGTACAATTTGGTACTCTCCAGAGTCTTTCCCTCATTACACTCTGTGATTCACTAAATTACACGATTGTGATTAGTGCGGCAATGGGTGTCCAAGTGGTATCAGGCAACTACAGGGCTCCTTTTGCGGAGGTCAATTTAATTACATTGTGCATGACAGAAACCAGGCCAACTGAGTACTGCCTTTGCCATCAGCAATTGACACCTGAGTGTTAATGAGCTGGTAATTAAGAGTTGGCACAGACAGGCACATTCTAGTGTTTGGGACTGGGATTACCATATGCTTCAATGTCTCTCTGCTAAAAGCCTCAAGTTATTCGTTTTCTAAAATATACGGGATTCTAAAATAAAGGGAAATTATGTCGTTTGCAAATAATAAGCAAGAAAATACTTTTAATCAGGACTGAATGCTGCTGTCATAATCTTCTGAGAAATCCCCTCCTCCTAGTTGTCATCATTTTGCCAGGATTTTATTTTTTGTTAAGCATGTGGTATTGGGTTAGTGTGGCCAGGTTTTGGTAGTGGGGCGGGGGAAGGAGGGGAAGCCTACAGGGGTGGCTTCTGTGAGAAGCTGCTGGAAGCTTCCTCCATGTCTGGCAGAGCCAATGCCAGCCAGATCCAAGATGGACATGTCAGTGGCCAAGGCTGGCCCAATTACAAATGATGGTAACTCCTCTGTGATAACTGATTTGAGAAGAAAAAAGAGAAAAAAAGTTATTGCACAGTTGTAATTGTGGCAAGAGAAGAGCAAAGTGAGAAGATGTGAGTGGAACAGCTCTGCAGGTACCAAGGCCAGTGGAGAAGGAGGAGCAGAATGTGCACCAGGCGCTGAAGCTGAGATGTCCCTGCAGCCCATGGTGCAGCCCATGGTGAAGCAGCTGTGCCCCTACAGCCCAGGGAGATCCATGGGGATGCAGAGATCCACCTGCAGCCTTTGGAGACCCATGAAGACCCATGCTGGATCAGGCTACTGGCAGGGACTTGCAGACCCCTGGAGAGAGGAGCCCACTCCTGAGCAGGTTTCCTGGTAGGACTTGTGACCCTGTGGAGGATCCACACTGGAGCAGGCCGTGCCTGAAAGGCTGCACCCTGTGGAAGAGTGACCCACGCTGGAGCAGTTTGTGGAGAACTGTTGCCTGTGGGATGGACTCATGTTGGACTCACACCAGAATTGCCTATAATCAAAGGCATGTTTTAGATTTTGCTTATAGGCAAAGGAGCACTGTTATTAATTTCACTACTGCTGTTTGGCCTAGAAAAACTTAATCAGAGCTGAACCTGTATTGAAAAATTTTTCTTACTATTTAGAAATCAATGCAATGTCTTTCTCAAAGAAAAGAAAAACCAAAGTTGACAAACATTAACACACATGCCTTTTATTACTAGGAAGCTATAAATACAGAAATGTTAGTTGTACCCTATTTTTTAAAACTGATTTTCCTAAGTTGTTGCAGTATCTTTTCCATTTTTAAAATTAAATCCTGTGTTCCAGTCTCTTCACAATATAGCTTTACAGAAAAGTCATGTATCTCTGCATTTCTAAATATTCTTGAATCTTTGGTATCATTCATAATATTGGTTTTAATTCTTTGTGATGCTTTTCCTGGTCAAACATTGATTACCAGGATCTTCTTAGAAAAACAGAAAAGCATGTGTTTGTCTGCAGTATGTCACTTAGGGAGGGTGGAATGGCTGGCTGCTTTTGCAGCAGGTAGAGACAAAACACAGCTCTGCTAGATTTGCTTTCCCAGTGCCTTTACTCTCCTTTGAAAACAATTTCTACAGACTGTCCAAATTTATGAAGAAGAAAGAAGGTGATGAAGGAATGTGATCTTAAGGAGAACTGAAAAGTGACTGGCATGAAGAAGAGGGTGATGACAACTTGATAGAGGGAGGTGGGGAAGGAGAGTGGAAAATTAGAGAGAAGAAAAAGCTGTATTATAGGGAAACCTCTGAATCATTACCCCAGAAACATAATTCCCAATGAACATAATCCCAGGAAAATAAGAGTTGGAGGGGGAGAAGATGTGTGGTAGATAAACCACATCTGGAAAACAATCCCAGAAAATCAGTAATACCTGCAGTCATGATTGTGTTGCTGATATTTCAATTTTAATTTATTGTCGTGTCAGGAACATGTCTGGTGACTCTTTGCAGCTCAATTTTTAACTTAAAATAATATCTATTTCTAATTAGCAGAGAGATTTTAAGCCAAGTACATAAATCAAGCAAGGACAATCAAAAAAACTCCAATGATTTTTAACATTTTTATAAGTTTCATGAAATTAACTCTGCACATTCAGCGTAAGGAATAATATGAAAAAAACTTATTTCTCCGATGCAGCATGTATAGCATTTGTGACTATAATTCCTGTATCTCAATTTTGTTATATAATAGGATGATATGATACTGTCAAGCCCAAGAGATGTTATAGAATTCATTATTAGTTTCTACAAGGGACCCTGAGTGTGCACCCCAAGCTTTAAAGCCATGGTTCCCTTGTAGCAGCTACAATATTTTCATGTACTCAGACTGACTCAGTGCAGTGGCTTAGACAATTTTCTGGTGGCTTTATGATTCCACAGACTGTTCACATCAGGTGAAAAATATAGTAACTTTACTGAATCTTGGTTGTAGGATTAACTCCTCATTTTCTCCTATGGAGGAGGTTGGCTTTTTTAATGCAGCTGAACTCTCTGTAGGACATACAGCCTTTTATATGCAGATTGCTATAATTATGCTTTGAAATAGCTCTGAATTCCCAGTGGCTTAAAGGAGAACATGAAAGGGCAAATGGTAGGCTGAACTGAAAGATATGAAAGTGGCATGTAGGCCCATCTAAAATAAGATATAGGGACTAATAGCTCTTTACACAGCCACTCCATCTCTTGACAAGTTATTGAAGGACCTTTGCCATCGCCACAGAGGCTGTCTTGGGTGGCACAGGAACACTGCCTGGGGATATCTTATCAAATTATATTTTCTTTTTTTAATACCAAAGGGTAAGTAGGTACTAAGTGAGGCAGGAGAAGAGCCCTTCAGGAAATCAGCAATCCACCACTAAACCATGTCCCCAGGCACCACGTCTACACATTTTTTTAACACTTCCAGGGATGGTGACTCCACCACTTCCCTGGGCAGCCTGTTCAAATGCCTGACCACCATTTCAGTGAAGAACTTTTTCCTAATACCCAATCTAAACCTCTCCTGAAGCAACTCGAGGCCATTTCCTCTCGTCCTATACGCCCTTGCTAAGGTGGAAGGTTTTTTTCCCCCAGTCATGACAGGCAGAGAGAGATGAAACTGTTGGGCCTGAAGAAGAGATGGTTCTGGGGAGACCTCATAGCACCTTCCAGTAGGGCTACAAGCGATGTGGACACAGACTATTTACAAGGGCCTGTTGTGAAAGGACAAGGGGAATGGCTTTAAACTGAAAGAGGGAAGGTTTAGATTAGCTGTTAGGAAGAAATTCTTTACTGTGGGGGTGATGAGACTCTGGAACAAGTTGTCCAGAGAAGCTGTGGATGCCTCATCCCTGGAAGTTTCAACACCAGACTGGATGGGGCTTAGAGCAACTTGGTCTAGTAAGTTTTTCTGTTTGAGGCTTTTAAAAAAACTTAAGTGACTCTACTTCAATTAGCACCTAAAGTCAGCAGGCCAGGCCCTTGGTTTAATGGGGGTGTGTGGGGTGAGCTGCCACAGCTGGGAAGGGTTAATGGCACACCTGGGCAGGATCAGCGTGGTGGATGAGGGGAGAGTTTTTAAAGCAGGGGAAAAGGAAAGGCTTGATGAGGAGCTACAGCTGTAATCAAGTGAGGTTGGTAGAGCTGAGCAAAGTTGGTGGTGGGCTTGTGAGAATAGTGCTGGGGCTTGTGGCTGTGGGCTGGGCTTAGGACAAGGCACGGGGAGATTTCTGGAGCTCTTGGCCAGTGGTGCTGAGCTGCTGTGGCTGAAAACTTGAGCTTTTTTGTTGTGTATTGGTGTTCAAAGGCAATGAAAACAGGTTAGAGAGTGGTAATAGGTAATCTGGGCTAATAGGTGACATCTGGTCTAGATCTTCCCCTGCTGAGGAGGCTGGGTCAGCTGTGAGTGCCGTGTGCTCATGTGTTTCCAGAAGGTTTAAAAACCCCAAACAACTTCCCAAAAAGCACCCACACCTCACAGAGATGCTGCAGTTGTGGGGCTGGTGTAGGCTTGAAGCATTATAGGATGTATTCTGGAGAGTTACTATGGATGTGCTTCCCTTCAAAGCAGTACCAACCATTGAACCTTAGCTCTGGGGTATGTATTTTTCAGTTGATAGAAGCCAGCCTCTGTTCTCTGCTTATTGGTATGTCTTGAAAAATACTAAGTATGGAGGCATAATAAATGATGAAATAGAGCTGAGCAGAAAATAACTGCTCTGGAAGTAAAAGTTTCAGAATCTTGAAATTCTCTATAGGTATTGATAAAAGCTTTTGTACTTTTTTAAAAGGGTGAAGCAGTAGGAGATTTGCTTTGGCTAAAGACAGGCTGAAATATAAGAACTTAAGAACCTTGCTCTGCCATGGTAGAGTAGTGATAGCTGTGTACAAGCATGAGAAATATCCCCCCTTTTTCATTCGATATCCACAGAAAATCACTGCCTTGTCCTAGCTGGTTTGAAGACTTTACCAGAAACCTTCATTTTCCTCAAGTACTTGAAAATGGATTAGCTCAGTTCAGAGGTCATAAAGAAACACTGAGAAGACTGAACATGCACTAGCATTTGGTTGTGCTATAGCTAGATGTGCTGAACTGGTATTATTACTGAATTGTTTGTTGTTTGGTATGGTTTGGAGATGAAACACAAAATTGTGGTAGTTCTGGATGATTGAGAATGGTTTAAATACTTTACAGATATTAACGTAGTTATTCTTGGATGGATGAACCATTTAGAGAAGCTCCCCAAACTTTTTTGAGTGCATGTCTGTAACAGGAAAAAAAGTATGTATTATAAATTATACACATACACTACTGTGCTAATATATTATGGACCTTATAAATGATACATGAACATAGAAAGGGAAAAAGATAAGGTAAAGAAGAGACAATCTTAGTTAAAAAATATTTTTATTTTATTTATTAGCTGTATGAAAAAAGGTTTTTCTGCCTGCCAGTGGATTGCCTTGCACACTCCCTGGGATGCACACACTCCAGTTTGGGAGACATTGACTTAGAGCATCTTTATAGTTGATCAAGTAGAGACCAACTCTCAGTGTGGTAGAAACAAGCAATGGTAAAATTTGAAATGCTCTTATGACTGTATAGTTCATTGTCTCATTCCTAACATGCTCATTTCCTTCTCCTCTTTCTCTGTATTCAATTTTTTCACTAGATTATCAGCTTCATGAGGTCATATATCTTAATTCAAATTCACTGGCAATGAGAACAGAATTTGTCTTAGAAATACTTAATGAACTTAGTTATACCCTTTGCTATGATCGTTATCTTGCAACTGCTTCTAGAGTTCAAGTTTTGCAAAGGCAGGGGAAGTTTTAATGAAGTTCTTGGATTTCAGCAACAGCTGAAGTTGTGGATGTTTAACATTTTTTGAAGGGATCTTGAGATCAAGACCTGTTAATTTCTGGGAAACTGGACACAAGTTGATTTATTGAAGTTCAGGCAGATGTTCCACTTTCATTTTTAGGTGCTGTTTCTTTTCTCTGCTGCTGGCTGTTCTTCTGCAATGAAAAAAATGACAACACCTGTATGAACAATACGTTTTCTTCCATGTATCCAACACATTTCTGGCGGTGGGAAGAGAGTGAAAGTGAGAAGTCTGGTTTTTCTGGTAAGGTCTCATATCTTGGAGTTATATTTGGTTTGTCTTTTCCTTTTAGTCAAGGAATGGATTTTTTAAAAAAATGTCCTTGGTTTACCACTTTAGAAAAATATGTGAAAGTCCTCATGGAAATGAGAAGGAAGTAGGTTGTATGTTTTCATTCTGAAAGTGAATCCTTGCTTCCAGATGTGTAGTAGCTTCATTCACCCTACCAAATGAAAGATGAGTAATTAAGAAGGAGTAATTCCATTCTCAGCAGCCCATTGGTCCTATAACCTCACAAAACCCAGCTGTTGTGGTCAAGGTGTGCTTTAAGATAATTCATGTCCACTCTAATGCAGTGCAGCGATCCTTAAGCCTATCTCAGATGTCTCCAGCATGAGATCTTCCCTTCAGCATGGAGTTTTCCTCCTTGCTGCCCGAGATAGATGCAAAGAGGTGCTGTAGTTGCTGTTTTATTTCTAGGACCTGAAGTAGTGTCTTTGCAGGGCAGTACACTGTGTTGACTCTTTTTATTGACCTCTTTGAGATCTTTCACATATGTACAAACTGATGTCTGCAGGCTGTATGGCTCCTGAGAGGTTCTGTTTAGTTGAATAACCACTGCACAATCTTTATGTAGTATGTAGAGCTTGTTAAAAACTGGATTCCAGAATGGAGTTCCTGAACACCAGACCCCTCCAGTCAACTGACAGGCAAGAGGATATCAGTGTCTATTTTTGTTTATTTGTTACATAGGAAAACAAGGTTCTGATTTAGATAATTATCATGCAAATTGGCATTGAGTTCAGATAGTGTAAATTGTAAGAGCTGAAATTTAAAGGAATAGGTTGGCTTCTTAGTGTTTGGAGTAGTGCAGTCAGGGTACATGACAAATGTTTCACTGATGAGGCAAGCTGAGTTTAATATTAAGTGTATGTAATATTAAGTTGTGGCTGGACAGGGAAGTGAAACAGTAGATGATGTCCTGGCAGCTGCTGCACTCTTGGACATATTTTACTTTCCCGAGCAAAGAAAGAGGGAGAAATTGCTGCTTTCCTAGTGCGCTTAGACTGAGGAAGGCTCTGGTGAATGAAGTGGTCATCTAGTTGAGAGGCAGCAAGTGGAGATGCTGCTTCCAGCAGGGAGCTTCTGGCCAAGCCCAGCAGCAGGAGAAGGGACTGACTTTAAAGACCTAAGAGGGTTGTCTGATGGCTGCTCAACTTGACAAAGGGCTGAAAGCTTTTGGGCTAGTAATCAAGATTGTAAGGGACCCCTACCCTTATCTCAGGGGTATGAGTAAAGGGCGGGAAATGTTTCTCCTACCTCAGAACTTTCTTATTCTGGTAACCTACTGGATTTTTTTTCTTGTGTGTTGTCTTGCAAAATGATGTCTTGATGCATTCTGATACTATACTGTTCAAGTCTGAGCATGTTCTCTTTGAAGAGGCATAAAAGGATTAGGCAGCCACCCCTCCAAGTTTTGTTGAGCTCAAATCTCAGTATGATTCTGGATTTTGTTTCAACCTGTCTGTTTCATTTAAAGGGGAGAAGAAATTTGAATCAAGGAATGGGAGATAAGTTGTTTCAATAGCAAAATGCATACTTGGAAATTTAAGTTACAGATGCTTGGCCATTTACCTCATTTTATGTAGGCGGTTTTGTGTCTTCTGGTGCATAAAAATCTTGTTATTCTTTATTTAAGACTATTTTCAAATTGCTTGCAGATTTCTTTTCCATTCATAGAGTGTAAGGTTTCTGAACTTTTCTGATGAAAATAACCTTACTTAATTTGAAAGAAATTGCATTTCATACTGCTGTCTTTAAAGCACCTGGTTATTGTTGTTGCATACAATAAAACTGCTGCTTATAAGTCTTTTTCTGTGAAAATGCCTTTAATCATGCTGGGGGGAAGATTATTTTCCCTACTGCTCATTTCTTGCTTAATATTTATCTTCCCCACTACATTTGTGAGCTCAGATGTAGGTAAACAGGCATGCCATTGGAAGGTTCAAGAAGGAATTTAATGATTGCAGCCTTTATCCACCCTTTTGATTGGTGAGAATACTTTAAGTTTATATTTTGGGGATGCCACACTGACTGCTGTGTGGGCTGGTATGTTGCATCTCACTCTCCAGTGATTTATTTCTTGGAAAAATCAGTGCTTGAGAACTGACTATGTAGAAATGAAGGTAGATGTCAGGA
The DNA here is from genome assembly GCA_013398175.1 of Climacteris rufus. NCBI lineage: Eukaryota > Metazoa > Chordata > Aves > Passeriformes > Climacteridae > Climacteris > Climacteris rufus. The sequence goes on along the minus strand of VZRZ01008697.1, from coordinate 315,193 downwards.
CTGAAGCTCTCCATTCAATATGAAAAGGTGGACTGGTAAGTTCCACTTGCAGGGTCTCCAGTGGCTCAGTCCCACAGTTTGCAGATAATTAATTTCATAATACATTGTCAATTAATTGTCTGAGTGTGCTTAGCCTCAAATGCACTCAAGGCTGATTTTTGTAGGCAGAAGAAATAGATAGAAAACTCACAAGCCATGTCCTATCCATTCTGATCCTTTCTTACTGTTTTTTAGCAACAATAAACTTAGATCTAAATCTGAGGTCTTGACCCGCTCCTCTTAAATCCCTTTCATCTCTCCTATCCTCATTTGTTTTTGACAAACCATCCTTCCTTTCACTTTGACTCATAAGACTAGATTATCTTTGACATGACAGCTGTGTCTCTAGTGAGAAGCAAGAGTCGTGAGGCAGGTTCATGTATCTGCTGATTTACAAACCAAGATTCCTCTTGAAATACAGCAGCATAGATTAACAAGGTACTCTCTGCAGACTTGTCTAGAAGCATACAAAGTTGTGAAATGCCTCCAACTTGCTTAACTTCATCCTTTTGTATATTGGGATCCACCAGTTCTGTTGATTTTGGTATCTCAGGAGATAAACTGTGGTACTTAGTGATTCAGATCCTGGGCAAAAATCATGTCAAAGAATTTACATCCCTTTGTATGTGAGAGTTACATGCTTTAGGATGTTTCACTCAATTGTTCTCTGAAGAAATCAGATTAAATGCTGCTTAATAAATTAGGTTACATGCTAAGGGTTGTACAGCACTCAGAAGAGCAGAGAGGACAGGCTTCCAGGTGCTGTTATGAGTGTTCCTCATCACTGAATCTAGTTCACTTGGAGCCACAGAACCATTACATGCTTTTCATCCAGGAAACATGGACTTGTGTCTGTTTTGTCAGTCGCTAAGACAGGCAGCCCTGCCTGCTACTCTGTGGCTGCTGGGGGTTAAATAGTGGTCTATAACAGACTCCCACCAAGATGTCAGCCTTATCGGCCTTCCTCTGATTCTTACTTAGCACTATTGTCACAGACCTCAAGTTCTATGTCAAGAGCCTCCCTGATACACAGAGCCACCCCTCTACCTCCTCTCCCTTGCCTGTCTCTTCTGAAGAGATTGTAGCCATCCATTGCAGCACTCCAGTCATGTGAGTCATCCCACCACATTTCCATGATGGTGACTACATCATAGCTTTCCTGCTGCACCACAGCTTCCAGTTCCTCCTGTTTCTTACCCATGCTGTATGCATTAGCGTACATGCCCTTCAGCTGGGCAGCTAATCTCACCCCTGACTCTGGTTTACCACCCTTAGGCTCTTCTCTGGAGAGCCTGATTTCAACTCCCTTCCCCATTCAAACCCTAGTTTAAAGCCCTCTGTCAGCCCTGCCAACTCATGGGCTAAAATCCTTTTGCCCTTGTTAGATAGATGGAGCCCATCTAGTTCTAGCAGGCCAGGTGCTGTAATAATTGCTCCATGATCCCTAAAAACCCCAAAATTTTGCTGATGGCACCAGCCCTTAAAGCATTAATTGATAAAGTGAGTTTTCCTGTTCCTTTCATCCTTCATCCTCACTTCTGAAGGAACTGAGTAGAACACCACCTCTGATCTTGCCCCATCAACCAGAGCCTTGAAGTCCTTTCTAATTACCTTGGCACCCTTAACATCACCACTGCCAACCTGGACAACCAGGAATGGGCAATAATCAGAGGGCTGATTTTATGAATAATATTAATATTTTGATATGCTTTATGACAATTATTGTATAGCTAGGAGGGAGCTGGAAGAAAATTGTTAGTCTAGATGGGGAAGTCCATTCTGTTTCTTCCTGTATTGCTATCAATGAAGTGAACAAGTAGTACCTGCCTATGGATCACTCATATTCCTTAATTCCAGGAGCAAGGAGTACTGGAGAAGCCCATCCAGCAACAGCATGTTTTTGAGTGACCTGATAACCTTGTTTCTGCTTAAGTTAATGGTGGAAGTTTGAAGAGTTAATTTTTTAAATAGCTCTTTTATGCTACATAATCTTGTAAAACTCTGTTTACAAAAATAAAATACATAAAAGTTTTGTTTTTAAAAAGTTCTTCACAGTGAATAATCCAGACTGACTTTAAGGGAGATGTACAGAAAACGTGAAAGCTATCCAGAAGAGTGCTGTTCTTTTTCAGGGGTTTCATTACATACCCGATAAAAAAATTAGAAGATAACACTACTTTTTTGATATTTGATCAGATAGATTATGGTTAATGAAGAGCAGAAGGAACTAAACCTTCAGAATATTGCTGTCCTTGAAAGGAGGAAAAAAGTGGTAAACTTCATTCCCTGCAATGTTGACCCTAGACTGTAACTAACAGTCCTTGCAAAATAGCAAAAAGGAAAGAGAAGAAAATGACAAGAATAACCTGTGCCATTCAATAAGATCACATGAACTTTCAGGATGTATTTGCACATATAACAATACAACTTTTTAAGAAAAAATTGTGTTATTCAGAGTTCGTTCTTAACTCTCTAGACATCTGAAGAACCTGATTCTGCATAACATTACTTTGTATATTGAATTTGCAGTTCAGTGTTTAACTTCTGGTATAACTTTGAATTATGTAATTGTTTTGAAATAAGCCTTAGCTGAACATGATTTGAGCTGCATCACTTCTGAGGGGCAAAAGAGATGATTGCTGTATCTCAAAAGTATGAAAGACACATAGTGGAGCAAAGAAGGCACTAATGTGCTCAGAACAAATATGTATATAAGTGACATTGTAGAAGTATTATAGAAGGAGAACAGTTGAGAATTTATTTACATAACCATAAAACACTTCCTATTCCAGAAAATGTGCTGGACTGGAAAAAGTTGCAAGTTATTTAATATGACAGAACAAAAATCTAGCTGCTGCTGGAAACAGAAGGTGAAAACATGGAATGGACGGGTGATATTTAATGAACAGTAACTGTGTATTATTGAACATCAGAAAAGGATCTATATAGCCAGATTAAAGACAGATGACCTTTTTAGAGTTTAGTTAACCTTTTGGTCACTTTTGAGAGTTATCACTTATGAAGATAAAGGTCAAGCTGGAGCTTGGTCTTCATATATTATTTTTTCCTGTGATGAAAGGTATGCCTTTCTGTTCTGCTTTCTTAAGGAGCTGTAGGAGGAGCTCAGTTTAACAAGAATAGTGTGTGGAATGCTTTTATGTTTTCCTAATCCTTGTCAAAATGATTTTGAAGAGGGAGTCGTTTTGTACCAAATGGATGGTTCTTGATCTTTAATCTTTTCAGTACCTTCCTGCTGATAAAAAAAAAAAAAAATTGTGAAAGATCAATGTTTTATATAAATTGATGCATTACTTCAAAATAATTGCTCATACTTACACTAAATAATCCTTGTTTTGTGGTGGGAAGAAAGACAAACTATCGTACCCACAAACTCCAGAATAAAACTAGTAATTTTGTCACAGTTATCTATGGATTAACAGACTCCTGTTAAGCCAACTGTTTTCAAACATGTTACATTGGTTTATAGCTACTCCAAAAAGTCCATGGCTAGTCCTTTGCTAAGAAACCTGTCCAACAGTTGCTAATTCTGACAGGTTATTGGTTTGGTGTTTTGTGGAGTTTTTTGCCTTTTTTTTTTTTTTTGGTTGGTTGGTTGTTTGTTTCTATAATTTTTTGTTATTTGCATCCTTTAGTGCAGTATTTATTTCAAATTGGAGGCTTACTTCAGACAGCTGTTTGACTAGTTTCAGCATTTAGGTTGCTGGTAGTGATGGGCAGAATGCTTTCTGAATTTTGTTGGGCTATTTTCATCTACCCTTTTTTAGCTGGCATAGGGTCAAAATTAAAATGAGATTTTGCATCACACAGGAAACAGATACATATATGACTAAGTATCCAAGTATTTGGAATACTTATGGAATAAGTATTCTGTGGAAATCGAATGGTTCTCTGGAGAGTGAACTTCATACCCAGAGAAGAGGCATTGTGGGTGAGGGATACTAGAGCTGACACTTGTGCTTTTCCTTCCACCTCTCGTGAGAGGAGCACACAGGGACTGACAGTTTTGAACATAAGGACTATAATGTATAAATAACTGTTCTCCATGTGCAAATAATGAAATATCTGACAGTGACAAGTTTTTTTTTTCTGAAACATAACATTTGCAGCAATCAAATAGGTCTTATGCTAGCATTAGTTCTAGTGAATGTTTTATGGAAGGTTTGAATTGAACAGGAAAATAACTCTTCCACCAACCCTCTTGGAACACTACGCAGGCTGGGGTGTTTTGTGTGTTTACACAAGGACTGCCCAAGTGACAGTGTTTCCAGGCCAGTTTATAGAATCATTAGGGCTGGAAAAGACCTCCAAGACTGTAGAGTCCAACCTTTGATCAAACAACTTCATGTCAACTAATCCATAACACTAAGTGCAACATCCAGGTGTTTCTTCAACACTTCCAGGGATAGCGTTACCACTTCCTGTTCCATTGCTTAACCACCCTTTCTGTGAAAAAATTCCTCCTCATGTCCAAGCTGACCTCCCCTGGTGCAGCTTGAGGCCATTTCCTCTTATCCTGTTGCTTGTTACCAGGGAGAAGCGGCTGATCCCCCCTTTACTACAACCTCCTTTTGGGCAGTTGTAGAGAGTGATAAGTTCTCCCTCAAGGCTCCTTTTCTCCAGGCTAAATAATGCATTAAGCTCAGCCACCCCTCATAGAATTTATCCTTTGGCTCCATCACCAGCTCTGTGGCCCTTCTCTGGACTTGCTCCAGAGCCTCAACTTTCTTGGAGTGAGGGGCCAAGAACTGGGCATGGCACTGGTGAGGCCACACCTCGAGCACTGAGTACAGAGGGGAAATCACTGCCTTGGTTCTGCTGACCAGATGATTTTTGATACCAGCCAGGATGCCACTGGCCTTCTTGGCCACCTAAACACAAGCTGGCTCATGTTCAGACTCTCTGCCAACCAGCAGCCCTCAGTGTCTTTTCTGCTGGGCAGCTTTCCAGCCACTCTTTCCCCAGACTGAAGAGAATCATGGACTTGTTGTGACCAAAATAATTTTAACTCATAATCTTAACCCTACCTCTCTTCCCTCCTCCCCCTCCAAAATGTCAAAATCACCCAGAAAACCCCAATTCCTGTGTAATATGAATTAATAATGAAAGTGTTACAGGCTGTGTGCATGATGACTTCTTATAGAACTGGAGACACAATGGATATGGAATTGCAGGTTAAGAATGCAGAAAGGGCTGAGGACCACTTGCTCTTTCCTTTGCTCTATTGTTAACAAGGCTGACTAAGAGAAAAACTTGATTCTTTACATTGCATCTAACCAGCTGCTATACCAGATCCAAGGATCTTTCTACCCTGCTGCCTCAGAGCCTGGAGCGCTCACTGAGGAGGTGCAAAGAATGCATCACATGGAGTTCACAGTTACACTTGGCCAGTGTCTAGCCTTCTGGGAGTTGTGTCTGGGCAGTCACATTGTAATGGTCACACTAACTTTCTGCAGATTTGCCAGTTTTTGACAGTGACTTCCAAAATTTTGATTAAAATCTCCATGAATTAATTTTAATTTCAGTTAAACCTCCTTCATGATGAGTCTACTGGGGAATACCTAGTTCTTCCTCCTTACCCTGCTGTAGAAGAGTAAATCTCCTTTTCAGCTTCTTTATGCTATGTGCAGTTTTGTAGATTGCTGCTCTCTCTCTCTCCCCTAGTTTTCAGATAGCAAACTAATCTACTTAATCCTCTTCTAAAGAAGATTTTCCCATATCTTTGATTATCCTCACAACATTCTGCATACTTTGTACTTTTTCAACCTTTCTGAAATGGGATTAGTACAATTGTATGCAATATGAGTTCATAAATGCTTGTATGGTCTTTTGGAGGGATAGCTTGATGCCTTTTGGTTTACTGTTCCATTCCTAGTAATTTCAAATCTATTTGTCTGCTTTTGAATAGTGTGTTAACTGTAGCACTTTTCCTCAGTGCTCTCTCCTTAATTTGTTTTTGTGAGGCAGAAAACATTTTTTTCTCCACGTGCATCTTTGCATTCATCTTTGTCTTCACTCATCTACTGAAGGTGCTCTTCAACCTGACACAGTAATCCTCACCTCTTAAATGATAAACTGTATATCCTATTGTCCTTTCTCTTCATCCATCCTCTTCCTCTCTGCCTCATCTTGATCACTTGAGTGCACTGAGCAGTGAAGAACCATATATATTTCAAGGACTGACTTAGCAATTGCTTTGAAAGGGCAATTTACTTTTTTCATTAATAAGTGATCAAAAGATAGGAAACGAAGGGTGGGATCTTCTCTCATCTAATTACAACTCAGTTTCTTTAGGAGCCTTTAATGAGGATTTGTGACAAAAGCTTCTAGGAAACATGAGTATACTTTATTGACGAGATTATCCCTCTGTTCCATGACCCCTTTGAAGGGCTTCAGCTCGAACTGAGAAGTGATTTCTTATCCTAAACAAATAGGTCTTCTTTCCCCTGTTTGTGTCCATGTCTGCTAATTTTCTTTTTTTTAATGGGTTTTTTTGCTTTGCACACAAGGGATGGATTGAAATGTACTGTTCTCTTGAACCAGTTTTAAAGATTGTTACATGGCAAACAGACACAACTCCTTTTCTGTATGTGCTCTGCAGATGATAAGTTACAGGATGCAGTTATTCAGCATCGCTGTATCCAGGTTCCCTTAGGACCATTTGGATAAACAGTTGAGTGGCTGTCTGTCATTTGTCTTTTATGTACATATTGTGAATTTGTTCTGAGATGTTTTCTACTGATAACTGGGTCAGGTGTTCAGATTCAGCTGTGAAATAAGTGTTGGCAATGTAATGAAAATGTGAGTGAATGGCTTGAGTGAATGGCTCTGAGGACTGTGCTGCAACAGCCTGGTTGCTGTGGTTAACATAATCTCTTCCTGTGTGTATATTAAAATACAGACAATCTTGTAAACCTTTGGCTAGATTTAAATGAGAACTGCCATGTCCAGCAAATGAATGAGGTTTCCTACACAGGCCAGGGCTTTCTCCTCTTGGCTGCTTGGCTGGACTGTCTCTGGCTGCACTGACTGTGTGAAGTGATGTGAACCACCAAGGATAGATATATAAAGAGTGAATTGGGAGGAGCTGAGGACTTCATGTGCCTGCTTGAAGCATATCAATGCACCGTTTGTCCTTTTTGTTTATTTTGGTTTAATTTTAATCTGATTCCATGGGCTGACTATCTGCTTGACAGGAGTATAAAGGGTGCTGTGATTTAGCTTCACCCAAAAGGAACCCAGTGTCCACCCCACTGTGCAAAATGAAACACAGTAAATATGCTATGTTTGAAAGTTTTTTGAAATGTGTTTCCGATCTGCTCATCCCTAAATATTGAAGCACCTGGTGTTCTGAAGATACTGTTATAAAATCTTCAGTTCTTGGCAAGGCAGGGCAGATTGACTTTGAGATTAGCTCATCTGGTTAGAGCATGGTGCTAATAATGACAAGGTTGTGGGATTGATCCCTGTCTAGGCCATTCACTTAAGAGTCAAAGGAGCCTTCTGGGTCCCTTCCAACTCCAACTATTCTGTGACTGTGGAGGAGCTTTGAGGAATTTTTTAATAACTGTTGCTTCATGGATCTGTTCTTCTGGTGTGTGTAAAAGGATGACTCCAGTCTCTCTGCTTCCCATGTTACGGGCACCCAAAGTGAGGTGAGGATTTTTGCACAAAGCTGTGGCTGGAGTCTTATTATAGACCTTAGCCAAAGTCCAATAAAAACTGGCTTACTGTAAGAGGACTTCTCCATTACTAAGCTGCTATTAACATGGAGTGATCATGGACTTAATATTGCAACTGTGTAGGCTGAAATCAAAAGCAGTTTGGCCCAAGTATGATGTGTCATAGTGGACATTTATGTGTTTACAAATTGTGTTGAATTATGTGTCCTTTTGATTCTACATACTTGATTGTGTTGTTTTGGAATATAGTCTGTATAGGCCTTTGTTAAGAAGTTTTTGTCATGTAGCTCTTAGAGGCTCCCTTTACTTTTAGAAAATAAAAGTAGGAGCAATTCAACTGGTTACATGAGTTCTTTGTTATTTAGCTTTTTCTCTTTAGTTGGAAAAGCAATAGGGTTATGAGTTTCTCATAATAATGGAAAGGTCTGGAACAATTTGCATCAACTGTTCTGCAAAATTAGAAAAGAGGAAATTCATGTAAATTGTGGACTGTTGTGCCCGACTTCATATTGATGGAAATGAACTTTGATAAGTCTTTAGTTGCACAAAGAAGGATTTACAATGCAAATATGAATAGATTTAAATTTAGAGCATGTTTTTGAGGTGCCACTTATTGTTTTAAGTGTTTCTTGTTTAAATATTACAATATCTCTTAAGGTTTTATCCTGATTCTCACCTTTAGAGGTCTTTATGCTTTCTTAATTCTCTGTTCTGTATTATCTGTATTTATTTGATGACACAGTAAAAATTGCTAAATTTGTCTAGGCCATAAAATTGAATTGACCTCTTTGTAACTGGCTAGTCCAGCACAAAAAAGATATGTTAGTAAGTTGATGGTGACTTTTTCTGGAATGGCAAACAAAATAAGTGGGGTGCATTCTGAAGTGCTGATGTGGAAGATTACATGAAATAAATGGAACAAAAAACCTCCAAAGGAATGCATGCTTATTTTTGCATATTAAAACCCTGCATAAGTCAATATGTGAAGAGGTTTTATAGAGTAAAATATTCCATAGTTTGTGGAGATCTGTGCAGCAGTTTAAATAGCAGAAGTGCAAGCAGGGAAACCTTTTTGTTTAAGACTTTTAAAAAAACCTTCTAATATTTGATGGTCAAAAAGGCATCTTGGCATAACCAGGATGTCACTGGAGCAAATGGTAGAGTTCCATGTGGTGTTGTTTTCCAAAACCTTTTTAACCTCAGAACAGTACCTGCTACTGCTTGTGCAGGTGCAGTATACTCATAGATCTTTAACTGGGTATGTGGATGTGAAAACTTGCTAATTAGCTGATAGGTTATGTCAGGTAAGGAAGTTTTCTTGGAAAAAAGCAGCTTTGACTGTAAAGTATTGATATAACACTTGTAATAGTACATCGTGTTTTCCACGCCTCCATAGTACCTTGAAATGGGATTTAAGCACTTAATCAAAAAGGAATGTTTTCTAATTGCATTTTTGTGTCACTAGCTTAAGTCACATGCAAAGATTCAGAAACAGCTTGCTTTAGCAGCTATCTGACAGTGCTGGTCTTAGCAGTTTTTTTTTGTTAATGTTGGTCTGAATTAGGAGTGTCTTTAAATAAAACATCTGCATCTTAATGAATGTTGAGCAGATTTATGCCCTTTATCTATCCTTTGACCTTAATCCTTATAGCTCATCTGCTTGTCCAATTCAGAAATTCACATTGTCACTCATTCTGTCGTTCCCTTTTCTTTGGAGTTTGAGATAGGGTAAATAATGTATGACACAATTTTTCCCATGTAGACAGCTCCTCCCCTCTTCCCCTAACTTTTCACATCATCATGATCAGTTTAACACTTTATTAATAAAAGACAATCTAGTCTCTCCAAAAGAAAAGATGATATGGAGAATAATGGAAAAGCGGGGTAATTGAAACTGTTCTTATTACATTTGTTGGAAACTACATTAATTATGTTGGTGTAAGGCCCTCAAAAACTCACTCAATGAGACTCTTAAAAGGGCTTACAGTTTTTCATGTACTCTGAGTTGGACATGTGGGAGAAATACTGACAACAAAACAAAAACAAGAAAAAACTTTACTGGCAACCTCAGAAAATCAAAGAACTTTGGCAAAAGTTTAAAGCAGCATTCAGTCAACATAAAACACTTCACAAAGCATTAACTTTAGCCCATTCAGCTTAGCAAACTCCAGGCCTGTCCAATTTTAAGTTACTCAAAACTCTGAGAAGAGGGAATTAGAAGAACGTGAAAGACAGAAAAGATGTAGAGAAGAACAAACATAGGTACCGCTCCTAGTTCCAGTGGTGTTCAGCTGATAGAAATTCCAAGAGGTAGGGTCAAGACATGCTTGCCTCATGTTTTGATTTCAGTACGCCTTGGCCTTCCTGGGCCCTTCCCCCAGGGGGGATGTCTGGCCATTTGACTGCTCTGGGGCTGGACTGGGGCTCCAGGGGTGGGTGTGGAGCATTGCCTGTACCGTGCCAGGGATTGGCAGCCACTGTGGGGCTGGGATACAGGTTCTAGAGGGGTGGGATGTATGGAGCAGGGCATGGCCTCAGCAAAGGCAAGGTCTGACCTGCCCCTTTCCCTACACATGCACCTGAGATGTTTTGAGCCAGCAATCTCCTCCAGTCTCTCACAGCTGGACTTGGCAGGAGCAAGTAATAGTTGTTTTCATGAAACTTAGAGTAAAATAATTTTTGAATCAAGGCCATCAAATCTATTACTAAGCTTAGCTCCTGAATTGTCACTATTTGCTAAATTGCGGATGGGATTTATGTTAAACTGACTTCTATCAAAGATGCATCCTTGTTTATTGAAGTTGCTTGGAAAATAAGATTCCCTAAATGTTTTAATTGATTGCTACAAGGATAAGCTTGCCTCAAACGTTTTTCTCCATACTGAGAAATACATGAAGTACTGCAAAAGAGATCATCAGCTGCCTTATGACAGCAGCTGCTTCATTATCTGGCTCCTGATTCAGGTCTCCCCACGAACTACTCAGTCAATGCTATTACATCTTACGGTGTTTGCTCATTGTCAGTTTCTGCCTATGAGAGATGTAAGTGATTTGCATAAGCAAAACTTAATTTAAAATTCTCCCTTGCACAGGGTCCTAGTGAGACTCTGCACTTTAAATTCTGACTGCTGTTCATTCCTACCTGAAGATATTGTAGGCCTAAAGCCTGCCAAGTCCTGGTGTGCACAGCTGTGATGACTGGCAGGAGCTCCATAGAAGAGCAAGTGCATAAATAACTTTGTCAGACTCCATTGCTGGATCCATGTGTCTGTGAGAATCTCCACAGGAATGAGACTGTGACACTTGAAGCTTGCTTTGCACTTGAAGTGGGGGTGTCAAATGGGAAAGAGAACCGATTTTACAGTATGATGCTACAGCTCAGTTGGTGGGCACCTCTTCTTGAGCTATTAGAAGTGATTTAGAACTGATAAGAATGATTTGGTGGTTAATTCTAACAGTATTAATGAAGACTAGCTGTAAAGCTGTAGACAGCCATTCAGACTTTTCAAACCTTTTCAATTTTTACCAAAAAATCCCCACACCCACCCACAAACCCAAAGGTGGACACACATTGGGCACTAATTCCTGTATCTTGAGTTTTGTTAATGACTACATAGATTTCATCCTTGAACAGGAGCAGTTGCCAGTAACTTGCTGTCATACTTCCCATGTTTTCAAATACTCCCTCACTTCCTATGAAGTGTTGCAGATGCAACAAGGTAGACATGTAGTGTGTTTTTGCAGACATTAAATGAAAGTCTGAGTCTCAAGAAGTAAATCCAAGGTCAGAGACCTTCCTTCCTTCATAAATTCAGCTTTACGCATTGCTCATCTAAAGCCAGTGCCAATACTTCTGATAGTTTAATTCTTTGCTGTTGGAATAGGCAGTCCATAAAAGAGCTGCAAATGTCTTTTGTTAAAATCTTGTTAGCTTCTTTTACTTCTCCAAGATCATCTTATAAAACAACAGAATATATCACTGTACCATCACACTGCACCTGAATTCATAGGGCCCATGTCCTAGGATGTCTGTGCTATTGTAGTGATTAAGTCTGAGATTACACAGATTTGGCTCTGTTGTAGATAACATTTATGAGGGCTTGGACACCATGTTTCCTTGGCAGATTTCTCTGTGGCAAACGCAGGACTCATTTTGAATTCACGGAGAAAAGAAGCCATAGGCAACTGAATTAGAATTTGTTTGCATGAAATACCAGGATCAAGAAAGGGACTGACTCTTTGCACTTCAGGTTCTTCCAGCAATGAGCAGAATTGAGTATTGATACCATAAATTTCTATAGATTTTCATAGTCATTCAAATCCTGATTTGGTTTGCCATGATCTGGGAAGAGTAGAGAAAATATTTCTTGCTTAATTTAAGGACATCAAGAGTTGGGATATGATTTTGCCAGGTTGTCAAGTATGCTTACCAAAGCCTGTCCTGTGTCTTTTTTATAGAAGTGCTTAACTGCACTCAGATCTCTGGAGATGACTTGCTTTTTTTTTTTTTTTTGTGTGCACAATCCTATTCTTGGTTTTGTTTTTATTTTAAATTTAAAGAAAATCCAACTTGACTATTAAAACCGTTGTTAATCACAATAATCTTTTCCTTTTTGACTGCAATAAGTAATTCAGGCTATGGTTGCTAACTGGTGAGCCCTGGAGAATGCTGCTTGAGTGGTTAATGTTCACCTTCCTGTTGTCCTGTTCCTTCTTGTTGTCTACCTACTCTCCAGGGCATAATGGAGAAATGTATGTACTTCATTACAAAGTATGGAGGATTATCTTAAATGATCAATTAAGCCAGCTTCATGTGAGGAGGCTGCAGTTTGGAGCAATGAGTTTCATTTGTTCTCTGGGATAGGCAGCAGAGGAGTGTGTAGGAATTCAGGTTTGGCAACTGTAAGCTACTGGAGTAAGATTTACCGGAGTTTGCCTCTGAGCACCGTGCTGTGTTATGGGATGACTGCTGGGTCTGTTGGCGTGTGGCATCCTTATTCACCTGAGCTACTGGGACAATAATCAGCAAACTTGTGTGTGGCTCTGAGAACTTGTGCAAGAAAGATTATTTGAGTGAATGAGGTTCAGACTTGAGCACAAAGCACTTGTGTGGCAAGAACTGAAAAACTTGGGGGTTTTGAGTGATTGTGCACTGCTGCTTGTAAAAGTATGCTTATTTGATGTGAGAACTTCAGTGGGATGTCTGTGTCATGCAGGTGCTCTAAAAATTGGTTGTTTAAAAGCTATGTTAGGATTTATTGAAACTGAATTAATTTTTTCTATCAAACATTTTTGCAGAATCCCAAACAAAACTCCTACTGAACAAGTGAAAAGCCCAGCTAGTGTGTGGGTGTTTACCACACTTGTAGCACAATTAGAGATATCCCAAATGTTCAGTGGCCAGAACTGGACAAGTGTGTGGGCAAAAGCTTTTATCTCACCTGGCTTCTTGATGTATTGCCTATGACAGTGATTTGTGCCCCCCGCCGTTTCCATTTCTCAGGAAAAATGAGATGATTGTGGGTGATTTTTTTGTTTATGGATAAATACAAGAGTTATATTTCTACCAAGATGTGGGATACAGCAGTGCCCTTCTGGCTGGATCAGTACATGGGTGGCTGTGTGTTGGTTTTATATCAGTTGGTACAATCTTGCAATGTTATCCATTACCAAAGCAAGTTATCAGGAAAAAATAGTTGAGGCAGGATTCTTATGGGTCATTAAGGGCTTAAACATATCTAAACTCTCATCTCATCCAAAGCTATATGTAATCATGAATGAACACTGGATACAGTCAGGCATTTGGGGACCTGATAACACTTCCTGACACAAATACCCCCACACTACCTAGCATGTGTTCAGGTGGAAAAGACAAATTCTGATTGTCTTGCTAACAACTTATTTTGAAACTAGCTTTATTTTCTGGCTCTCCAAACAGTGATGTGAGTGAAATATCTAAGAAACCAATGCAAATTATAAATTCTTTGCACTATGGAGGTGGTCCATGTTTCATTTCTAATAAACCAAAAATGCAGAGCAATAAAAAATGATGCAGGAACTGCATGGGCTCTCTGGACTTCCGGAAAGCTTGTTTGGGTAATAAAAAAGAGCACTCCACTTCATATTCAGAATTTTCCAAAGATTTATTTTAGACTATCTTTGTCATTCCAAACTAGCATAATTCAAACATTTTCAAATCATGAATTTCTTGTGTTTTAACAATAATCTGTGTGGTTGTTTTACTCTCAAAGACTATAGATGAAAAGCAACAGGCCATTGGTTCATTTATTTAATAAGTATTTTCAAATTTGGGTTACCTTGTTATAGCATGTTACTTTCTTTTCTATCCCTTAGACTGAAGTTATGCCTTCTGATGATGGAAGGCATGGTGAGGCACAAAAGATACTTATTGAAAGTAAACTCTTTCTGGCAATATCTTCTCCAGCCTTGCTATGCATCATTCAGAGCCCAAATCTTATTCATCTGAGACTGCTTCAGCTTCTGAAAGACAAAACCATGGTGTTGATTAAACCTAAAATCTGTATGCAATTCAGTATGGGGTATTTGCTGATGGTGGAAATAATTTTGTGCATAGATCTACATGACAAATCTTATATCCTTTATTCTTCAATTACTACTTTACCAAGGTAAATGCCTGCACTGATTACTCTATATTTGCAGTTGGGATTTTAATAATTGAACAAGATTTTGAAGAGTAACAACTCCTGAATGAAGAGAACATAACAATGGAAAATACTCCTGTACAGAGCAAGACTGTAGTTTGAGGCATGGCATGCTTACCAGGGGAGTGAAAGTCATGCCAATGCTTTGGGTCAGTTTTTTGGGTTGGTTTGTTTTCTCTCCTATTCAGCAAGCTAGGCTAAGGCATATTGTAGCTAAAGAGGTACCCCTGTGATATGTTTTTCACCTTGCTGAGAGGCAGGTCAAGTGCCATGAATTGCTGCAGCCTGAATTGCAAAATGCTACTGTCATGTCAGGGGTCCTATATAGAGCAATATTTTGTCTAATTTGTGAGTGTGGTTTTCTGGAAGAGACTGTGAAAGAAGGGAGTTGGGAACAGGTTTTGGTCAGTTGTTCAGTGTATTTACCAGGTAGAGGGTTTTTAGTTACTCTGAGATATTCATGCCAGAGTAGCAAAGCTGTTGTGTGTATTGGATCACAGAGAGGGATTTCAGAACAGAAGAAATTATTAATCCTTGTGTGTACTAAATTCTTTCACAAAGAAGATGGGACTCAGAGTAAATGTCAAGAATCACATCTGGAGAGGGTGACATGGATATTGTGACACAGTATATTGCCCTGCTTTAAACACAACCTTCTGTTTTAAATAACTGAGATTTCTCAGTGCCTCTGAGTGAGGCACCTGCACATTTTTTGTGCGGGTGGAGAAGCCTGAGGAAGGCTTTTTATCCCAGCCAGTGCTTTGCAATGCAACTCAATCCTCTAGATTGCAAGGCAATAAGTTAAGCTGTGGGGAACTACTTCCATGCAAATAAACTCTTGAAGGGGAAAAGTGGAAGTTTTTAATAACTTTTTGCATATTATAAGACATAGCTGTAGCAGCCTGGAGTTATAACTGCAGCAGTTCTTTTTTAGTCAGTAACTGGTTTGTTAAAGCCCATACTGGGGCTGAGGCAACACTGTGCTTAGCTCTCTTCACCTGAGGCTAGCCAAACCATCATCTCTGGAGAATTTTGCCTGTGACTGCTGTGAGGTTCATGCTCTGGAGCTATTGTGCTCCAAATGAAACCTGGATTCCTCTGAGATGGTGGAGATGAGAATGGTTTGAGGCTTCTCCTGGAATGCTATTGGACACATCCTAAAGCACTTTTCAGTGTGAGGTGGTTTTATCTGTGGGCTTTGACTATTAAACTAGGAAGTCCTTTATTTTTTCCATGTTATTCATTGTTTCAATATTTAGAAAGGGAAGAAGTTTCAAAAGGAAAGATTGAGACTTAAATTTGGTATTTTCTCCTTGGTATATGGCTTGACTCATAGCTCAGTACATGTAGCAATATTTTACTATCAATAACAGTTACTATTCTATGTATTGGTCCTATAATTAATTGCACTACTTTAACAAACCTTTATAATTAAAACTGCTTTCCATATGGTGTAACAAAATAAAAAAGATGACCTCTTACTGTGTTGCAGGGTTTCCACTGACTTGTTTGTGTGCTCTTTTGTGGGCAAATCAGAGGCAGCATACAGAATAATACTGGAAAGACATGATCTTGAACAGTTGTATGTTTAACAGAATTCCCTTAAGATGTGCCTGGCAAGACTGTGTGATGTGTCTTATTGTCCAACAGGTTGCATGAGTGTGCCTCAATGGAAAAATGTATGTTTATTACAACTTTATATGTCTGACATAACAATTCCAGCAATAAATTATAACAAAGTGCCTCAGAGTCTGTCTTAGTGATGTTCTTTTGAATTTTAAATATGAGCAGTTTTTTCTGTCCTGTTTTGAGGAAACATAGAAGCTCATGATGTGTGAGAGTTACCTGATCTTTCTATTTCTTTTCAGATTTAATTTTAAATTGGATGGCTGAAGTCAAAGGTGCTTGAAATTGCTTCCTCAGTTTAACAGTAACTTTATTCAGTAATTCTTGTAACCAGCATGCTTGGTTTAGCTATTGGTAAAACTTGACCCTATTTGGTTTTTTTGAGGTATAGTGCAATATAGAAATCACCACACAGTCTTTTAAACATGCTATACTTAAAATAGTTTAGTATTGGAAAACAGCTCTGTGCAGACTCTTGCCGTATTTTAGAGGTTTAAAAGGAAAACTGGTCCACTGTTACTACCTTCTTGTGGAAATATGATGGTTGCTAGTTTGGGAGATCTACCAACATAAAAGTATGCTTTTGTTATTTTTATCTTGGATTCAAAGCAAAAATAGGAGTTCATGCTCTACATGTATGCTTTTAGCACAAACTCAGGTGAGTTTGACATAGGTGAAAGCCTGACTATTTCAAGAAGGATCTTGGCACTCAGTGCAGGTTTTCTTTTGATGCCAGATGAGGAGGAGGGAGGAATAAATAATGAGCAAAGAGAAGCTGATAGAGAATGAGCTGATAGAGGTTTAGCTGTTCCTGCCACATACAGGGACTGGTATCTTTGGTCCTGTTTTTAAAAGGCAGTGCATGAGGAAGGAGGAAAGGAAGCTTTCTGTTACTGTAAAAGGTACATTAGGTGAAAAATTAGAAATGGTAACTTTTATGTTGGGATGCAAATGTGCAGTGTAGGTGTTTAGGAACACTTTGTGACTTACTACAGAAAAATCATCACTTACATTTTGATATAACTTTATCTCAAAAATATTTTAATGCTCTTAAAGGATAATTTACCTGATAATTTTGCAACACTTTGGTGTGCTAATTAGTGGCTGTAAGAAAATAATGAAGTGCAGAAGCAGTGGGGGCATTAGAAAGTAGTATTCCTACACTTCCAGAAGTGTAGGAATAAGTTATTTCTGAAAAATTTTAATACTTCAGAAGTAGCATGTTTTTCACATGTTTGTTTCAGTGTCTCAGAGAACTTAATGAAAACAATCCCAACAGTCTCTGTGTCCACATGTGATTCTTCCATGTGGGTAGTTCATCAGGGTGGTTCTACTCAACAAAGTTGCCTTAGTTCAGACAGAGTTAGAACTACTCACAGTAACAGGGTTTGATATTTTTTCTGAATAAATCCCTGCTGTAAACTACTGGGTTTGCATGTCTCATGTAAGACTTGAACGCTTTAACAGCATTTTAGTGTTCCAGTTGCACAAGCCCTTTTTCTGCCAGTCAAAAGCATCCAGGGTGATGTGCTGGTTTGCTCTTCCAAGAGACTGGAGAGTAACCAAGCTCAGATGAACTTGGATTACACTGGTGATTCAGGTACTTGTAAGATTGTCTTCTTGAATTTATGTCTCAGTTTGTCACTCTGCCTTTGGGCAGAGATTGCTTTGTAGGAAGAACTTGAAAATGTGGGATTTCTTTAATTTCTTGCTTCCTTTTTGGTGTCTGAGATTAAGAAAAAAGGCTACGTGAAAGGAATTTTTTTTCTGAGGTTTGGAAGCTTCTTCCTCTTTCAGACATTCTGATATTCGTTGTTCTTCAGAGCATATTGGACACCTGCAGGAGTTCCATGAGGAGTTCAGAAGAGAACTTGGATTTATTTTCACTTGTTCTGTTTGCCCACCTATGTTGGATCCTTGTGTCTTCCTCTTGCTGTATAAATAACATACTGCTGACCTCATGCTAAAGCCCCTACTTCTTTCATTCATTATGAGATAGAGGGAAAATTAATGATTGTATTTTTCTTTAATATCAGTTTTTCCTGTACAAATTTTCATGTTCACATTTATGCTTTGATTTATTTTGCTCTTTGAAAAGTCATGGGGTTTTTTCCAGAAAAGCAAAGCAAGAACTCATGTTCATTTCACATGCATGTTCTCATTAAAGAATTGTTGGGAAAAATACAAAACTAACCCTTGGAAGGGATTTGAGCCTCTAGTGAGTTAGAGAATCTTGCTTCCTCTTGGTAAGGTTTTCTTCTGCAGATATCTGAATCTCTTGCAATATGGTTTCTTTCTGCAGTATGGCTCAGCTTCAGCAAAAGGAAAATAAAATGTTTAAGCTGGCATATAGCTTATGCATTAGGGGTCTGTCCTGGAACAGCTGTGCTCACCAGGCCTTGGCTGCACTGTGTAATGTGCCACCAGTCCCAACTGAATAAAATGTGTTCTGATGCTTCAGTTGCTGTGAATTGTGGTCCAGCCTTCCAGTTC
The DNA here is from genome assembly GCA_013398175.1 of Climacteris rufus. NCBI lineage: Eukaryota > Metazoa > Chordata > Aves > Passeriformes > Climacteridae > Climacteris > Climacteris rufus. The sequence continues at coordinate 296,653 of VZRZ01008697.1, read as the reverse complement.
AGACTACTCGTGTCTGGGTTTATGATGAGCTGGATGGTGAGGATCTCTGTCTGTCTGCTGGACTGAAACATTTCCTGCTAGCACATACTGATCCTGGAAATGTTGCTGACTTGCTTTCTGGAACTCAGCTTTGGTTTTATTACCTATCTTCAACAGATGTGATATGGGCTAAGTGATGCCAAAATCCTTTTTTTTTTTTAATCTATCCTAGTGCATCTTCTTTCTAGTACAGCTGCAAATTTTCTCTGTAACAATGAAATTTATCTTATGATAGCTTCCTCAGAATCTTATAAAGTACAAAGATCATATATATAAATATCTCCTGCTTGAGATTTAGCGATCATTTCTCAAAATATCCCAGTAGACTTAAACATCTACAGGATCAAGATATTTTATATTTCATATCCTTTTTCTGAGTGACCAGTGATCCAAAATCAAGCACTACTTTCTTTAAGGCTGGACTTTACAAAGCAGCTATCCCACTCCTCATTTCCTTTTGTTCCCACAGTCCTTCTCCAAGTAGCTATTATGAAGGGATTCGATACTGCTGTCATATGACTTCCCTCACCTACAGTGCCAATTACGTCAAACATGTATTATTTCAAACTCTGATAGATAAATGCAGTGACTTTTCCTTGTCATTTAACATCTGGATGTAGTGTGGAACACTTTTAGGGAAGACATTTTCTTACAGAATTTAGACTTTAAAAAACTTAATGGCTATACTCATCCTTTACCCTTTTTACCCAGTGCTACTTGATTTCATTGTTTTCCTGATCTGTTTCTCTCTTGGGATAAGAGTCTTCTCATAGCAATTATTCTCCCATTTGAAAAAAGTCAAAGCAAAGGTCTCCAAATTCTTCTGTTGTCTGTGGAGGTTTGTGAAATATTGGCATATACCAACACAAGATTCTTGCCATCTTTCTCTGGAACCTTCACTTCTATTTTTATTTCAGCAGACTGAGCACCATTTTGTTGCCTTTGGTCTTATTCTGGTATCTTTCAGTCTTCTAATTGAAGTGCATATAATTGTTGCTGCTCCTAAGAAGCTCTAGGATAATATCCTTGTTTGTCCCACAAGGATGTCCCCCAGGTATGCCTTCTGTAGCTCTTAATTTTCTTCTGTAGACACACCATTTCCAAAACACTTAAAATAATTTATGCAATGATTAAAATATAATTCTGAATGTCTTCATATGCCTCTTCATTTATGTCTTCATATTTAGTTTGATTATAAATAATTTGTTTCTCAGTTTCCATTTTCTTCATTCCACCTCTTTGTAACAGCTGCAGAAAAGAAAAGGAACAGTACTAAATTCATTCATTTCCTAGAGCTCTTTATTTTCTTGGATGCTACTTGTTATTGACATGTTCCTTGCCAGTATTAATATTTTCCTTTTCAAGTCTGCATTTTATGCACCAAAAAGCCCACCACACAATCCCCTGCTATTTGACTAGAAAATAAAATCCACTGCTTCTAGGGCAGAAATGGATGAGTAAATCATTCCCAGGGAGAAATGGATAAGTAAATCATTTCCAAAGATAAAGTTGAAGGATCCATGGTGTGTGCTCAGCCTTACATCTGCTCTGTGTTTGTCTGCTCAGCAACCTTGCTTTGCAAATGGCATCGAAGAAGTTAAGTACTTGGTATGCTCTGAAAATAATAGATTACCAGGTGAAACTCAAGTTTCTGAGTCTGAACAGAGACTGAACTTCTCATACTTAATTCTTTAGACATGAGCACATCCACTTCCCTCACCTGGGCTTTCCAAAACTAAAATCCCTTCCATTCATTTGTGATGGAAATTAACTGACCTTGCTGAGACTCCCTCTACTTCTAAACACAGTATCCTCAGTTTTACATTCTGTTATCAGATATTTTCCTTTTGTTCTGTTGTAATTCTTGCAAACCTGGTGTATTTTTTTCCTCATCACTGAATTTTGCATGAATAGAAATTTGGGCCATTTTCTTAGCTGGGCTCAAAGTCAGAAAAAGTCTACATTCATTGATGAAATTCAACTAACCTATGGCTGTGAAAATAATGTGTGTTTTGTACAGTATGTGTGCATGATGCTCCTTCACTACCTATTGCCTGGTGTTGGTATGTGATAATTTGTCTTCCTTACACTCTGGTGCTTGGGACCTCTTTCCTCTCTATGGAACAAATAATGTTTAGACAGTTTAGCTGAAATGCATCCTGTTGTCGGCATTAAGACATCACTGGTGAAATTATAAAGTAGCACAGGAAACACAACAGATAATGAGACTATCAAGGTTATAATCTGTTCCTCATGTTCCTGGTTACAAGTCAGAGTGGCAGAGGGGAACATGAGGGCTGAGGCATAGGGCACCTGCAGTTATAAACACACAAAGATGTGAAAACACTTCAACATCATTTAGAAAATGGAAAGTGCTGCTATTTCGTCTAGTTCATATCTAATTGTTTTAGCCTTTGGCATGAATAGCTGCATTGCTGGATCAGCAGTAGCAGGGCTGGATCCAGACTGGCTGAGGCTGTTTTAGGGGAAATACTACACAAAATGTGTGTGTACTTTTCAAATTAAAGACAAGCGAGTATACAAAAAAAAAATCTGCCTAAATATGTAGAAGAGAAGCCTCAAGAAGCAAGACAATTCTGTTACCAATGCTTAAACACAAGGGTCAATATTTTAAAGGAGGGATAGGTCTATTAGAAGTATCTTGAGAAATATGTGTTTGTGTCAGGGAGGAAAAACAAGATTTTTTTTCTGTTTGTGGGTTGGCATTTTGATTTGATTTAGTGTGGCGTTGAGTTTTCAGAATCATGCTTCTTTAAAGTTCCTTTTAAGACTTGTAGGGCTGATATTCGATTTTCATTGAGGAATAATTTTTTCATGAGTGTTCTATTTCTTACAAACAAGTCAGTCTCACTTTTAATGAAATTTCATGGTAGTTCACATTGTTTTCTATGAATAAAATACAAAGTTTACCGTTCACATACAGTAAGGATTTTTTTTCATTTGGTAGGCCTGTCCTGTAGCTGTCCTAAGTGACCCTCTATTTAAATAAATGAAGAATTGAATAGGTAGTGCTGAAAACTCCCCCCTTCTCTGTACCCAAGAGATATTTGTATTAAAAAGCAAGTACAAAACCAGCTCTTTCTTCTTCTGCAATTAGTATCAGCTTTAGGGTCTTCTGAGTTTCTGCAGGCAGTATAAATGTGGTTGCACCAGAATTTGCATTCTCCTATTTCATCAGCAGTATGATCAGAAACGGTCTTTCTCAATAAGACAGAGGAAGTATCCTGATGCTTCATGGTACAAATCAGAGGACAGGCCAATATGCAGCCCAGAGGAGAAATTAGTAACACCTTTCAGAAGTGAGTGAAGTTTGACTTGTTGCAGTCCAGTTGTAAGTTCACTAAAAGGCACAGCTTTGTGGTTTAGTTTTTTCAAGCCCGTGCATTCCAGTTGTAGAGAAAATGTTTGTGTAGTGAAACAGCAACTTTTAATATCAAATTTACTTGGAAAAAAGCAAATTTTAACTGCCCCCAGGCTCCTTTGGATTTAATACATTCAGTTATTCCCATGTACAGATTTAATATAAATATGTGGTGTGAATTCTGTGTCCTTCTTTGTGGGTGCTGTTCTCAGCTTTTTCCTCTAAATCTTATAGTTGTAAGCTAGGTACAGTCAGCCTTGCTAACAATACCACCAGCAGCTTTGTACAAAATGTGACTATGGTGTTCCTGTAAGGAAAACGGGGAGTGTCAAGTATTGCTGTGCTGAGCAAGAGGCACTACAGGCTCTGAAGGATTTGTTTGTTCTTGCATTAGTGTGACTGCACGCCCACCTAAAGTGGTGATAGTATGGATCTCCATCTGTGCCTTTAGATGAAGTGGCATTATTTTAACACTTTGGCATTAGTTAACTGCATATGTTGCTCGATCAATGTATCAATGTCCAAGCATCTCCAGGATAATTCAGCGTGCTCTTTCTTTGTCAGGACCATCTGCATGAATATTTCTGTCTATGTAGACAAGTGCCAAAAGTGCTAGAGTATTCTTCTGAGTCATACAAGGCTCTTCAAGAGATTTAAAATTGCTGTTATACAAACTGATGTCATTTTACTCAGTGTCAGCAGGTTTGATAGGGCTTGCTGGCTGGTAATGCTTTCTGATAGTTTTAGAGATTGAAGATCTTAGTAGAGCCAGTCCAACTGCTTATTTTTTAAATTGTGTGTCTAACAGTCTGGGGTGGAAGAGAAGAATTTGTGCATGCTACTAATGTGTTATGCCATGATTTAGGCACTGTGTTCAAGTAGTTTTCAGAGAATGAAAAAATAGTTGAGCAATATTAGTCTATTTGGTACAGCTTGAAATGGTATCAACCGTATTTTTATGATAAGACTATCTTATTTGCATGACTGAGTTTCTCCAGGTGTTTGATTTTGGTGATTTCCTATATCCCTTAGGGAAACTGCAGCTGGTGATAGAATTGCCTTGCATTTCTGAATGGGTCTGAAATGGGCCACTTTAAATATGGTAGCCAGGTATTAATGTTGTCGCTCCACTGGGCTCAGCAGACACCAAAATACCCTTTCAAGTAAGGGCTAGTGTTGCTTTGCTTACAGCATAGGACAATTCCTTGGATGGATTATACTTATTTTAATCCATCTAACTTTTTCTATCCAAGTCTTGAGACAGGGTAGGATGGACTTGCTAGCTTTTTCTACTCTTATACAATTGGAGAGAACATGCAATGTTTCCAGAGTGAAGGAATTAATCAGTCTGCCGAGTAAGCTCTTTTATTAGAGACTGGACTTAGATTCCTCTGAAACTTTGGTAGCATTTTATTGCATTGAAGCACCTGATTCTGCTCCTCTCAGCTTTGGAGGTCCTCCTGCTGCTGTTTCAGTTCTTGATCAGGCTTGGCTGGACTGCTTGGCTGGAGATTGGCCAATCTTATGGAATAGCTATTTTTTAATAACCTGTTGCTGCTTTTTTTTCTTGCTGTCCTTTTGTCCATGGGTTGAATGTTCAATTCTAGTCTGTTCCCAAGGGGAAAATTGCTGCTTGTATTTAATAGAACAAGTTGCTGCTTTTATTTAATAGAACTCATCCAAATTGATTCTGCATTAAGACTCTGAAGAGATTTGAAAAAATAACTCTTGCCTTGTCCTAAAAAGTATAGGAATTCACTTGAGTATTTATTCAACCTGAGGGACAAGGAGAGTAAACACATTATGTAAAATCTGAATTTTTGTACACTAATTGGGGAGAAAAAAAGCTTCTAAAGCATTTAAGTTAAAAATTACCATAGTTAAGATCAGTAAAAGTAGAAAGAAATCCATCTGCTAGGTTTGATAGTGAGGGACTCTAGCTATTGTTCTTCTGTCAGTCTTGGTGTTATAGCAAGTGTTTTGGTAAAGTAATATTGTTGAACAGGGCACATACTGTGAAGTGTGAAAAAAACATCCTGCTGGTAATTACCAGACCCCACTGAAGAGGGGAAGTAGAGGTGGGAAACCTACCAAATCTGTGTTGAAAGGACCTGGGGCATTCCCTCCACAATGATGTTTTATTTAGGTCAGTGGATGATACAAAAAGTTTTTACAATATTGACAAGTACAGAATAATATAGTGTGAGATGCTTGGGGAAAATACTTGGCCTCACAATAAGTAGTTCTGTAGGAGAATTGCTGAATTTCCTGCAGCAAAGATTGGGAAGAGGTGTGTGGCATTCCATTAGCCTGAAGAGCAGTGCTGTGGAGAGAGGGGATTTTTACTGATCCTGGTAGCTGTTCCCAATCCATATCTCATGGCAGCTAGTTTTCCTCTTTCTTAAAATTAAAAACTAATTTAGCCTGACACGAGTCACTGAACAGTCCATTAAAAAAATTGTGTTTTGCTAAGCATTTCTTTCTACAGAGTGCCAAATAAAGGGCCAGTTTCACTAATGTGCTGTCTGAATGAGACTGGGGTGAGTCTGTGACTTTTATGGGCATTTTGTAGTACTCAGCCGCACAGCTGAAGAGATTGAATGATAATGACCTTTCTAGTCCATATTTGGACTAAAATATGTGTGTCCAACATTGAAATAAAATTTGGGTAATGAGAATATTAGAAACTCATTAAAGTCTGGAAGTGGCTCTCTCATGAAGTCCTACCCAAAACTGTGTTTTCCCACTCTTGCATCCCTAAGGTTCCCCCAATGGCTGTATAATTGCCTGGTTATCTAGGCAAGGTACTGATATGGTTGAAAATTATTCCATCCGAAAAAGTGGGTAGCCAGACTGCTCCTCAGAAGGCAAACTCAAATCAATTTGACCCTCTGATGAAACCACACTAATAGTGTTAACAAATAAAATGATAGTATAAATGCTGCTTAAAAACCAAACCCAGCAAATCTAGAACTACCAATTACTTTTCTACACGTTCTTGGCTTCTGCTCATGAACTGCATTTCTTCCAAGAGTGAAATCGGGACCTTGGTGAAATGTGCTGTACTTCTGCCATTGTTTTCACAGGAATTAACTTTACATGGTGGACACAAGTGGGATAAATTCTAGTGGGTCTGTAACCTGGTTCCACAGATGTGACGACATGCAATTTAGAATCCAGAGTTTTTAATACCATCTTGCAGCTATTGCTGGCACATCAAATGGTACGGGAGGAAACAAAAGAACTTGGACAAAATACCAGATTTTGTTGGTGCTCCCAGCCCTTCCTTCCTTTTTCTTTCCTATCTACCACCTAAATGTAGCTTGCTAGTGAGAAGTTAAAAATAAAATGTTGCCTGTAAGTAACTTTTAATTGTTTTTTGAAGAGAACTTCTTACAGGAGATTGGTTTGGGATGCTGGGAGACCAGAACCACACCACCTGATGGTTGCATAATATGAAAAAATATTTAATGAGCCAGGGATAGTGGATGGGCAGTGATTTCTCTTCAGTTTGGTTCAGACTGACACCACAGACCCAGGGGAACAGGATGCGCTCACCCTGATGGTTTGATGTGTAAGAGTCCTGGCTGGTGGCTGTGCCCTGCTAGGTAGCAGTTCCACCTAGAGCCCTGCTCTCTACAGGCTGGCAGAAGCCAATCTGTGGTCTTAGCCCAGGAGCAGCAGTTGTTTTGACTAATGGTTCTCCAGATTATGTTGCTGGTGACTGCATGTCCCTCAAGCTGAGCCCTGTGACTACTTCTATGTTTGAGGGCACTTAGTGACTGTTCTGGGGTTTCTGCTCCCATCTGGATTCCCATCCCGGGTATATTACAGAAATGTGATGCTAACAGCAGTTACCAACAAAGATGTTTATTCCTCTTTTTGTTTCTCCAGCTGGTAATGCCTTAATCTGGTCACTTTGAGCCAGGGAGATATGTTAAAGGTCTCAATTACTTGAGCAGTGCTTTTGGCACAGCCTTTAGCCTGTGACAAACCTGTACCACCACAAGGTGTATATTTAAATAATTACAGCATTATATTATTAGCAGCATGCATTAAAACTTTAAGTAAATATTTATTTAGACAAATATTTAACCTTAACCTTGGTCCCTTATTAATGGCACTGTTCATTTGGTTAAGACAAAAATGCCTGTCAATCTTAATTTGGTAGTTTTAAATTATACCCGCTAAGTCCCTATTTCTTAAAGAAAATGCCACAAAAGAGGAATCGTGTTGGTGTGCAGAGAACTGGTAAATAGGAATCTTGATATAAACAGTTTGGTTTTGGATATTTTCTTGCTATCATTAATATCTCAATCAGTCTGTACTACAAGGTAGTGTTTTCCTTGAGAAATATATACCAAAAAGCAGACAAAATACTCTTCTGTATTAAAGTATTAGTCAGCATATAGCCCTGAAAAAGGCTGCCATAAAGTTGTATTGGTTGAGTTTAATGGTTCATGCATTGTAAACACTGAAATTGGATATGTCACTGAAAGCTGCTCTCTGGCAGTTTTAGCTTGCATGACCTGCATTTACTCAGCGGATCACTATAGGTCCTGCTGATCTTCCCCTGACACCACTTGAACAATATCTTTCTAATGGATACATATTTTCTTATTTTTCTTACTATTCCTCCCCCCACCATGTATTAGGCATTAATATGCTTTCCTTGGAAACTGGAGCATGCATTTAATATCCTGCTATTTCCTCCTTCAGCAAATTGATTTTAGTGGCACAGGAAGGAAATGCTGTCTTGTCCTGCTCAGTGTGTAATATTCAAGTGGGTAACATGCTTCAAGCTGCCATATTGTTCATTGGCAAAATAAAAAGAAAAAAGGCTAAAAACTCTCATGGTTTTGATTGAATTCTGCCCTCAAGGTACTCTGTATCCTGTAGCTGCCCTGGTCTATCAGAAGGATCTTATCAGCAAGATATAATATTAAAATTCAGATGACAGCAGGTTTCTATTTTTCCAGTTGGCGTAATCTGGGGTGCAGCTCAGGCAGACCATGCTGAGCAGCTCTTTGCTTGCCTCTAGCACACACACTGTTCAGTTGCAGCTTCTTCCATGCAGCTGGAAGGGTTCTCTAGTGAGGATGGCATGAAAAGTGTGTGTGTGTGGGATGCTGTCTGTGCCAAAGTATGGACTTTTGAAGTGTATGCTTACATTTTAAATTTGCATTCAAATCAACCAGTACCCCAGTCATACTTAAAAGATATATTCATGAAACAGTGTGACTTGAGAGATTTTTTTTTTTTTTAACATACCATGTGGTAAGAACAGACTGGTATTAGAAAAATGACACCACAGCTAATTTATGGGATCAAGAAAAGAAGAAAACTGTGAGGAATCTTTTTGCTATAGGTTTACTCAACAGTGGTAGCACTAACTGTGTTGAGCACAACGAAAGCTGCTGTAGGATTTAGATGTTATCAGATGGCTCCTGGAATTATTGCCGATTACCCTGCTATGATATGCGGTGTAGTGGTAAAAAAGTCAGAAGAGAGGATTTGTTTTTCTCCTGTACACTTAACTGTGAATGTCATAAGTTTGTTTCACTATTATTTCAGAGTATATATTGCAGTCTGTCTAATTTAGTTATTAGAGTCAGTGAAATTATATCAGGAAGAGCTCTTTGAGAGCAGCCAGCAACTTGAGGTCAAAACCCAAGAATAATGACAACTGATGAGTTGGTGTCTGATATGGATCAGGAGTTCTGAAGCAGGATCTCACCAGAAGGATCACAGCTTTCATTTTTGGGCCTAGCTTTTTAGGCAACTGTCTATAGGAGTCAGGGAGGGAACTTCTGTGCTTATGCTTGTTCTTAACCAGTGTTTGCTATACTGTGAAGTGTTCCTCATTAACAGGGGTCTTGCTTTTTAGAATACATAATTGTGCCACTTGTAACATTGTTTTCCCAGTCAGATCAGTATCCTGCCTCTAAGACCAATTTTGACATTGGTTAGATAATTTCAGATTATGCTACCTGTATGTACTTTTGGTTTGTAGATTGACCCTGTTCTCAAGTGTCAGAATTTTATTTCAACCATGTCACTTTTGATATGAAAGATGACATAGGATGTTGAGCTCTGAGCTGGTAGCACAGCAGAGTTTTCAATAAGCATTGGCATGGATTGGTAGTGATTTTGTGACAGTCTTTGACACCAGGAGGGGTTTTATATCTCACTTCTAACATTGAAATATGTATTAGATATGAAATATTTTACTCAGTGGTATTCCTTTTCAACTTTGGGTTCTTCAGTTTAGGTTTTTACTAGGCCATGTTTGTACACATAGAACTTGGAAGGACGGCATGATTTGCTACTATACCTATTGCAACTATACTGATTGCTACTATGACAGTGGAAATGTTGCATAGCTGTGTTCTTGAAAGCCAGATCTTTGCCACTGGTTAAATTCTCAAATGTTGCAACAGTTCATACAGCCATAAAAAAAAATTATGTTCAAGAATGTTTGTAACTAACATGCAAAAACGATCCAATAACTCGAACTGCTAAAGTAAATCATTAAGGGAAGGAAAATGACATACTGGAAACTTCTTTAACCTTCTCACATTTTTAGTGCAAGTATGAGCCTACAAAGCTTCTTGATTTGGAGAAAAATTTACATAAGTAATTGGCATATATGTGCATATAAATAGGAATAAATACATTTAAATGGCTATCTTCCAGCCTATATTTAGCGGTGGAGCAAGTGCTGAATACTCTTCCTATATCCTTTATTTCCTTTGAAATAGTACTTTGCATGACAAGTTCCTCTCTGCAGATTGCTCTGTTAACTTTCTTCCATCTATATCTCCCTTTAGCCCCAGGCTGTTAAAAATGAGACAGTTTTTGAATGAATAATGCTTATGTGATGACTTTTTTATATGATTAAAGAAAGTGTGGGATGATATTTTGGTACCCTTTTTTTTCCGCTTCACTAATGATGATATATAGACTGAAAGATTTTTAAAGAAAGAAAGAATAATAGTATTCCTGTTTGATCCTGTTCATTGGTAGGAATCAGGTCCTGTTTTGCCTTTGTTATTTGGTCCCAAGCTTTCTCTAAAGAGAACTGATACCTGTCTTAATATTGATTCATCTGGAAGAAAATATTATCTGTATTGCTGCTAAATTAAAAGTATTCTATAACTTGAGCATCTGGAAAGAAATGTAGCAAATTTTATTGACATAAAAATCTTAAATTTTAAAAGCTTAATATCCCTTAATTCAGTATCATGTTAGAATTAATAGCAGTGGTTTGCTGCAGAACTGTAATCTACTATTAATACTGTATTTCAGTAATATAGGCTGTATAGATCTCTGTTGACAGGGTTTGTGGGTGTCAATACAAAGAAATTAACAATTTTTTCAAAACTACCTGTAGCTCATATTATATTTGGCCTTTCAGTTATCCAAGCAACTAATGATATGAAAGTTAGCCGTTTAATGAAGAGTCTTTCAAGGGTTTTAATTATTCAAAGGATAATAAAGGCAAGAGTCAGAAAACTTAATGTTAAACAATAGATCAACTTAATAACCTTGACACTCTATGGAGCTATTTTGAAGTTAATGAACTTTGGTTTCACCCTTATCTGCCTAAAAGAAAAGTAAACAGAACAGGTGAACATACCCCAAAGAAATGCTTTCATTGACTCTAAAGCAGCTATTGGCATTAGTAAAGTTGTGTGAATTAAAGAATTATCAGTCTGTCCTCTCAATTTGTGTGCTCTTCAATTAAATGTTGAGAAATGGATAGGCATAATAGGCAGCTGGAGCTTTAGGCTAATGAATGAGATATTCTAAAGTAGTTGGAAGCTTTAGGGAGTTTAAATATAAAAAGCAAACAGCCAGCCAACGAAAAAAAACCAAAAACCCAAACCAGAATTTTGCTATGTTTCATCTGGGAAATTAATCCTACTCGTTTGTCTAATGAAAGTCCTTATTTACATCTGATATTCAAAGGAGTATAGAATAGAATTTAAGGTGTTGGTCAAGGCTTAATAAACTAAATACTAAATGGGGAAAGGAAACAAAGGCTTAAAATCTTTTGGCTCTTGTGATAGAGTTTTAGTATTTATTTTCCCCTTGTTCCAAGTGCTGGGTCTGACTTAACAGGGAGTCCTCCAGCATTTTGGTGCTCTGTTGGTTGACAAAGCAATTGGGTGAAGTGGAATAGATGGAGCTTGGTGTGATCTTCACCTTCCCTTCAGCAAAGCAGAGCAGGTAATTTCATCAGTCCATCAGAGACACATCTCAGTGATTGGTCTGAAGCTGCTTGTGGTAACAGCTGAAGTGTGTGCATGCCTGTACAGCTGTTCATCAGGTGAGACCCTGCTGGCAGTGTGCCCAGGGGTGGCATTTGCTGCTGGCTCCTGGCCCTGTGCAGTAGGAATTGGGGTCTGGGGGTGCTCTGACACTGGTACTTTGCTTTTTTTCAGCAGACCTTTGACAGAGGGAGCCTCAGCACAAAGCTTGTAGTCTGAATTAGAATTTATCTGGTGTGTTGAGAGAAACTTGAACTTAATTTAGGGACTGAGAGGCAATGGTAGATAGTCATTAAATTTTTAATGAGCAGAAATGATCGGGCACATCGTTTTGTTCATCACATTTGTGTCTAGTCTTTATTTTTATACCCGTATCTTTCCCATTCTCTGTTTAAGATTTGTATGCATAAAAAGACCTTTAAAATTATGGCTCTGATAAGAACTTATTTTCTTATAGCTGTGCTGGGTAATTGGTAAGGTCAGAGAACAGTGAGATATGGAGACTTCAGCCTCTTAAGGAAACTATTTGCAGTGATCTTTTAAAACAAACAGTTTTCTCTGTGTGAAATGAGTAGGTCTTGGTTCAATTGCAGGTAAAGGAATGAAAACGTTGCATATCAGATAACACAGCTGGGCTTTTTCCACATAGTTCACAGGCTCTGTGTTAATCTTGGACATTTAGCAGAGTAATAAAAGGGATTAATTTTATTCATTTAGTCATTCTCTAAAGACGCTTCATTCACAGTAGATACAGGTGAACATGAAAAAGCTTTGGTGATATGTCAGCGGAGTTCAGATGTGATTTGCTACATGTGTTAGACTTCTTATACTAGAAAACTCATGGAGCAAGGTCTTCTGCAGCTACATATTTCTCCTGAGGGCTATTGGATATATTTGATGATTATTGAGAGTAACTGAAATTTTTAACTCTTTCCCTAACATGTTGTGGTGTAATAATTCCTTGCAAATCATGGGGAGGAGGTTAATTTTGAAAAACAAAGTAAGAAGTGATGCTAGTTACAGAGGGACTGAAGGATAGCAATAATAAATAAGTGATGCATCAGTAACAAAGTGATTTGTTCTTGCCGTGCTTATCTACTTTACCTACAACCTCAGAGTTTTTCACACATTGTGATTAAAAGCCCCCAGGTTATGAATTTATTTTGTTTATGTTGGGTAGGGTCTTGTGCACTTGTACATGAGCTGTTTGTTTAGAAATAGCACAGTAGTGTAATGAATGCCCTTTATCTGCAGTAGCTTTATATTTTTAAAACCAACTAAGGGATAAGCCTGTATTTGTATGAGTGTGTGTATATAGTCAAATATGTCTTGTGTTGTCTCTCAATTGATGCTGTTGGACTGTTTTGCAGCATGTCAAGCAAGCTATTAAAATGCACTTCAGTTTATAAACATCTTGGTAATTATGCTTGATTTCCTACTTCTGTGAAATATGACAGGCTAAGACTTTCTGGTTTAAAAATTTATCACCACGTAGTATTATTTGGAAATGAAAGTCGCAACTGAAACAGTATTCTCAATGTCTTTTAATCTGTACTGAATAGTCTGGAGTTTTTTGTAACTCCCGAATTTCATCTAGTACTTAAATACTGAGCCCATTCTGGGCTTCTCAGCACATGTCCCACTGGTCCTTCAGTGCACCTGCTGTGCTGCCATCAGCCATTAATGTTCAGATGAAGCCAACAACTTGTTAGGATGTGTCTGAGACATTCAGTAGTGCAGATGGCATGTTCTGTCTGCCTCTACCTGTAACATCTGGCAGCAGTCAGATGTGAGAAAACCCAAATGAGAAGGAGGGAGATAATCTTTTTAAGTTGAATTGAATAAATAATTGTTTCAGACAAATTATTGCAGAATGCTAGAGGTCATAAAGAAAAAAACCCCGCAGAATTAGTTTGGTTGGTTGAATTAATTGAATGAACGTATATATTCTGTGGACCTCCAATTCAATTTTTGAGAAAATCTGTGAATTGGTTTAGAGCTTAACAGATCAATGCTGTAGTATCTAGGGAGTTTTCTCCTTAACTATCCCCAAGAATCTATCAAACTACATATGAGGCAGATGGCTGAGAACCAGCTATTTTATGCTGTTAGTAGCTTTGCTATTGGTCTTTATGCAATTTTAAAATGATTTCTAATAGTGTTTGGGATTGTTCAGTTCAGATTCAAATAGCATTGTTTCCTTCTAAATCACCTTGCTGTTGGTTATGAAGAGCCTGACAAGACAATGACTGACTTTGCCATCTGATCAGACAGACGAGTATTCAAACTTTTCTTTCTGACTCAAATGTTTTTCTTTCCAATACCTTATCCTTTAAAAATCCTTAGTGTGATAAGATGTAAGGTAGTGTCCTTCACAGAGCTTGTACTATGTAATAACTGCAGCTTGGTGACTAGTAAGCACATGTATGCAAATGCAGAATCTGTGCTACAGAGAAGCAATAACCTGCATAAATCTCAATCATCTTGGTTTTGACTGGAGACAGAATTGCATTCTTGATTTTGTCAATTAATTGCTGCTATTAGCAATGCAAAAGGATGAACATTCAAGGGGGGGGCGGGGAATAAAACAACAAACCAAACAACAAGTCAAAATAAATGACAAAAAAACACCTGTGGTAGAAGAAGGAGCGTGAGGGTGTCCGGCTTCCAAGACTGGCTGAGTCATGTGGCTCATTTTCTTTCAGGTCTTAAACTGTCTTTATCTTGATCCATGAGCACTTCTGCTCTTCCCTTGTTCTCACACTGGGAGTGGGCAGTGATCTCTGAGCGTAGCTTTGGATGGGATGGAATGTCCCTCTGGCCAACTCGACTCACCTGTCCCATCTGTGTCCTCACTCAGTTTCTTTCTAACTCCCAGCCTACTTATTGGGAGGGGAGCAGGGGGCAGAGAGTGGGAAATAGAGAAAGCATTGGTGCTTTATTAAAGGCCAGCTTTATTGTGTCCATTTCATTGTTCAGAAACAGCCACAACAATGTTGTGTTATCTACACGGTGGTAGCCACAAACCCAAATCACAGCGCCATATGAGCTGTTGTGAAGAAAGTTAATTCTGTTCCAGACAGATTCAGTACAGATAGGAAACTCTATCCAAGTTAATTATAGATAAACAAATCTTGTATAGACTTAACAAGGCACTTTTTCCTCCTCTGTAGACAAAGCATGCTGGAAAGTGCTGAATTGTGGAGGAGAGGTGAATAAGATTACAGTGCAGTGGACAAAATAAACTGTAAGGGTCACCCTGCAATTTTACAAAGCACAAGAGAATTCACAAGATTTGCAAGATAGATTGTGTCAGTAAATCTTAAGATTTATTTGCCTCTCAGAGATGGAGGACCAGAATAATATGGCCTTTCATTTACAACAATTTTTGACAGTGCTAATGAGTGCTGAACAAGAAGTGAGGAGGACTCTGATTCTTGCTATCAAAACCAGCTCCTGGGCAAAGACCTCATCCTGTCACTTGCAAAGTCTCTTGTATTTCAGAATAAACAATACACACATTTTAGATCTCATTTTTCTTCAGAATCCGTGCAAAAATCTTTCAACACTAACATGAAATGTAACACCATTAATCACCTTTAAGTTGCAAAGAGCTGTTAGTAGAGGGGCATACTTTGTGTTAGCATTTGTAGTATCAAGTCAGGACAAAGACTGCTTGAAATTCCAATGTCCTTTTTTTTGTGCTTGCAGTTAAGCTTCTAAAACTGTTTCTGAGAACGTAAAATAATCAGGTAATTCTTCAGCCCTGAGGTATGAGAGTACAGTTTTAATTAAAGCTTCAGTAATAAAAATCCATCAGTATTCTGTGTCTTTTGCATCCTTAAAGTAGTTATCTTCATTCTCATTTGAGCTGTGATTTTCTGCCTTTTACATATCCTGTTTTCTCCAGAATAGGAACTAGACTGCTTTAGAAACAATGGCAGTCTATCACCTCAAGCAAAACATGCAGATAGATAACTTGTGTTTTGAACTGCTGACCTGTTTACAAGCCTCATTTTTTTCTCATTGAAAAGCCCTAAAAATGCCTGTTAAAAACCTTATAGATGCTAAAAAGGGAAAATGAAAGTATGTAAAGTAGGGTACCAGACCTCTTTGTGTTGGTATAGCAGACTAGATTCAGCTATTGTCAGGTAAGTAGATACTGATGCTATTATACTTACAAACCCCGTGTTCCTAATCAAAGTCAAGGGTTTGCCATTTCTCTGAGTGAAGAAATTTGACAAACAGCAGTTACAAGTGATGGAAACAGTAAGACAACAAGCAGGTTCGTGGAAAGGAGAAATTAAAAAAAAAAAAAACTGAAGAAATGGCCAGTGGTGATTTTGCTGTCTTTTTTTTTGTTTTGCTTCTATTTCATAAACCATAAACTCTCTCAGCCTTGCACGGTGCAGCAACCAAGAAGTGATCCCTTCTGTGTAACAAATCTTTTCCTTGTCTTCAGCATTGTCATAGTAACCAGGAGAGGGGTTAGGAGGAAAGGGCACCTGCCCTGGTGTCCTGGTCAGCTTTGAGTGCCTGCACATGCCATTGATTGACTCATGTCATAAAGGTGAGCTGTAGCAAAAGGAATGAAGTCTAACCACGTGTGTTTAGCGGAGGACAACCTGTAAATGGTTTGCAAGAGCACAGGAGAGGGGTGAGGTAGAGGCTGTCCACCTGTGGGAGCAGACTCTGATCTCTCTGGGCAGTCACTGTTGCTGGAGGCTCATCAGGACAGCTCAGTTGGACAAACATTTCTTGCATCTGTTACTGGTATTTGGTACTGCTGGGTTGTCACTTTCCAGACATAGCACGAGTAGTCACAGCTAAATATAGATATCCACTTTTGACTGTCATAGGCTTTACCCTTTTGTGGGCTTGAAACATGTTGTTTCAGAATGGCATCTGTGGCCCCTTCAAAGAGAAGCCTTTCCATACCTGCCACATCCAAAGGAAATAACTAAAAATCTGCAGGCTGGTTACAGTTCCCTTTTATATTAGATTTAAAAACATAGATTTCCTCATATAGGTTTTTTCTCTTTCTCTGAGCTGTAGTGATTTTTTTAAAATGAGAAACAGAAATATAATTTGGTTGCACAGAAAAATACAATATCTGCCAAATGATTGATCACTTTTGTCCTCTAAATCCTCAGGCAACTATTTTGCAGTGCATTTTAGTAGTATTTTTGAAGATATAAATAGATCATCACAATCTGTGGCAATTAGCAGATAAGAAATAACAATCAGCTCTATATACTGGATATGTTGTAAAGCTGGATTTTAAAACCAAGGGCAACACAAAATTTCCCCTTGCAGCTCATGATTCGGTCCTTCTGTGTTGGAATGCAGCAACAGTGAAGCTGGTATGTGGATACAGTTTAATGATGTGTTGTGGTTTAACCCCAAACAGTAACTCAGTCCCATTACTGCTGGCCCACTCTTCTCCAGTGGGAAAGGGTAAAAGTGAGAAAACTGCTGTGAAGAAAATTCATTCTACCCCAGATAAAACCAGGACTTGATGCAGCGTAAGATGTCGTCCTCCCCCTGGTTATTTTTTTTACTTCCCTTTTGAAGGGGAGACATAGCTTATTACGAAATTATTGTCTATGTGGTGCTTAAAAAGCCCATACTCTTTCTAATAGAGTACTGATTATTGGTTTATGTTTGACCTTGTTTGGTTCACAGTGCCACCTGCCAAAGTGAAGGTCCAGGGACATTTATTTACATGCTCTTTAAAGGACTGTTCTCCCAGAAAACTGCTCTCAATGACAGAACTTTGGGGGTTATGTACACCAGATCCGTGCAAACCTTTGTTCAGGTCTAGAGTACAAAGAGTAGCAACAACCTCCTGTTCCTGCAGATGAGCTTGATCACTTTTTCTTAGCAGGATCTTTCAGCTGCAGACCCAAAGAAGGGCTCCTGTTTATTTAACTACATTAGCTGATTCTCCTCGGTTTTCTCTAGACCTTGCTTGGACATTCATGACTCAGTGTGAACAGCACATTTCTGTGCATGTCTGTCTCTTGCTTAAAAACCTTCATTGTATTGTAGCTTTCTAAAGTAGTTTTAATCTAGGAAAAATGTTTTCATGTATATCAAATATTTACATGGTAGAACAGAAATCAGGTTTACATAGATATATGGTTCACAGGCACACATAGGAGGCAAGTGTTTTTGGTAAGGAACACTTCATAAATGGCTGTCCTGAAGGTAATTTTAGCAGCACGTACTAAGGTTGCCAGTTTCATCTGTTATAATGTGTCCTTTACCAAATTTGCAAAAAAAAAATCATAAGTTATGAACTGATGATTTAATCATGTGTCACTTAGTTACAGCATCTTAAGGGCAGATATCCAGAGATTAAGTATGCCCTGTTTAAGGAGTTTCTGGTAGAATATTGTAAAATGCAACACTCATTCAGACAGAGGGTCTATCCTGGGCAGCAGAGCCATAGCACACTGAGAATTCCAGAACTGCGTCTGTGCTTCTGCCCAGAGGCTTTGTGAGGGGAAGAGGGGTGGGTGTGTGTCCTCACCACTCTTTTCTTGAGACATCACAGGTTTCAGTGTGCAGCTGACAAAGGATGCACCTCTGGCACCAGGGAACTGTTGTGCCATTTGCTATGTGAATATGACTGACTTTGTTTTGTGCAATTTTTAGTAAGAATCATGCTTCCTAAATATGGTAGCACTCTGCAGAGGCATAAAGCCAGTATGTTACTTTATCCTAAATTCATCATTCTAATGTGACCAAGTGGTAAGAAGATGATGCAGCAGAATCCAAGCATTGAGCTTACTATTTTTTACCTTCAGTAATGAAATTTGTAATTAGCATGTTCAAGATGCTAAAGAGAATGTGAGTATGTTAACAACTCTCCAAATGTCAAAATGATTTTGCGGTTGTCATTGGTTGCTCACAAGAGGGAAGATGCTTTTTACTACTTGCTAAGTTTGTTACTGCCACAACATAGAGCAGAGAAATATTGAAGGGACACCACTCAAATCTGTGAACCAGTAGGGGTTGATGCTAAAGGCCACAGCTGTCTTTAGCTGTTAAAAGCATCAATTCGTAACAATTGGTGCAAATACTACTTGCTTGTGTCACATTTACCTATAAAAATATCTTGTGTATTAGAAGATAAAATAAACTTTAAAAGAAAACTCTTAATAGTGTTACTATTCTTTGGAGAGAGAAAACAGAAAATAAAATAAGTAATTTTACATAACGAGTATATATCCTAGCTATATTAATGGACTTCCCTTACAGCAAGAAAATCAAACATTCAGGATGATCTTAAGGTAGTTCACTTGCTTGACCAAAGCCTTATTAACCTCTAAAATGTGTCTTGATCCAGAGAAACTTAATTAAGGAAAAATATATCTAAATAGTTTTCTTTATAGAGGTGAACTGCATTTTAAATATGTTTTTACAAAATAGCTAAATTATTATCTGAAAATATTATAGATACCATGACTTCGAAATGATCTGGTATATTTTTAGGATACAATCTTCTGCTCATTAGACTATTCTTAGACATTAGTCAGGAGCAAAAATATGTTTTGAATATAATTGCAACAAATGCTGATAAAAGATTAAGGTACTGTTGTGTAGCCAGAAGAATTACAGATTAATGTATTAACATTGTGATTTCTTTGCAGGTCTGGCAGATAAATAAATGTAGTAGATGAAAACAAAAGCTCAGTTGGTCAGAGCAGGGTGCTAATAAAGAAAGGTTTGGGTTTGATCCCTGTACAGGCCATTCACTTGAGTTGACTCAATGACCCTTGTGGGTCCTATCTAACTCGGACTACTCTGTGATTCTGTGATTCTCTTTGCATACTGGCACTCACAATTAGTTCCTTTAAAGTTATTAACATTTTCTTGAATTTTGATGCAACTGCAGCCTGCTGTAATTTTTAGTGTGGTATTACTCATAGTAACCTAACAAAGTATATTTGTGTTAAATGAGCCCATTTAATCTCTCTGCAAAAAATAGTTAACAGGTAACTTACGTTGAAAAAAACAAAAATGTTTAGCTATGGAGTTACTACCCAAATGGTACCAAAAATTTTACTGCCTTGAGAGAAAATTCAGAAGAGCAAGGTATTTGGGTCTTCTATCAGCTGGCATCTAATTTAGTCCCATTAAAGTTGGTGCATGCTGATTGTACACCTTTTTCTTAGGACATCAACATGGTCAAAAAAATAAAGAGCATGTGCTATTGATCTGTTTTTATGTCTGATGTCTACACACAACACACACTCTGCTTCTCATTTTAAAAATTTCTCAACCATCTCCCAAACATGGTTAAATTTTGGAAAAAACATCCTATAATTGAAGGAAATTAAACTTTCTGCTGTCCTAGAACAAAGGCTTTTCCCCCCCTTTCTTTTTGGCTGAAGTATTTTCTAGCGAATACAAGGGCATGTTTCTAATACTATAGGCTGGATAATTATTAAGTCTGCTACACCAGTAGCTTTACTGACTGCAAAAATACTGACTAATGGTGACAGGAACAGTCTGTAAACTGTGAAGTGGTGACATATATATAATTCCTGCTGTTTTAGCTATAACTGTTGAGAGAGCCTTGTCCGTCAGCGAGCAGGGTGGTGACCTGCAGTGCTGCTACAGCCAGTGAAACACTTTGTCTTCTGTAGCTGCAGTGAAGCCACTTAAATGATCTCTAGTAAAATATTACCTTAAATCCAGTAATGCTTAAATTCATCAATTAAGCCCATAGTGAATAATCTCTAATATTCTGAATTTCTGTACAGCTGCAGAATGTGTGTGGGTTGATCAGAGTAACATGTTTGACTCAATCATAGTATATGCCTTGGTTACTGAATATGGATAACTCTTTGGTAGCTTTCAGTCTGTTCTGTTAATTAATCATCTTGCTACTTGAAAATTGGTACCTTTTTTAAAAATTAAAGCCTTTCATTTTAAAGATACAGCTTGTTTACTGAGGTGTTGTCATGACAAAATGCATCTGTTAAACTTGCAAATTCTCCTACTATTTTCAAGTGGTTCTTATTTCTAAGGACAAGAGCAATTTTTTACCATTGAACTTTTAATCAATTCCTTCCAGTGTTCTTAAACATAAATGATTATGACAGTGCCTATAGGTAGATCAAGTGTGTAAGGGATTTTATCTATTTCAGTGGAGGCTGGAAGTAACCCTCAAATTTTCTATGTTGTTTTTTTTAAACTGGTTTCTTGAACCTTATTCATGGGATGAATCATTGGGAGGCCAGTGGCCTGACTTAGAGGATTGCAGTGGGTGATGGTGGAAGTTTGTAGCTGCCCCTTGACACACCCTAATACTTGGGCAGCATGAGATTGCTCTGAGGACTCTGTGTTGTCCATTTGCTTGGAGCCAATTTCAATTTTCTTGGCAAAGATTTGACTGGGCATGTTACAGCTAGCAGCATGAAGGTAGAAACTGCTGTAGGTAGAACTAGATGAGCCCAATAGTCTTATCCTTGAAGGAAATTTTTCTTTAGAAATAACCCAACCAAAACACTTCAAGGTTTTTTACCCTGACAATAAGAAAAGATATAATTTATTTTTGGAAGAACCTTCCTTTTCTTCAAAGTCTTGTTATGCTGGTTCTCAGAGTTAGGCATTACTTTTGTTAAATCAGGTCTTATTGCCCATTTATCTCCTGAAATGCTGCATGTGGGATGTGCATGCATGTTATTTCATCCCTGAAAGGTGGATACCTTATCCGTTGGTGAGCAATTAGATCTTCACCTGGAAATTACTTTTAATTCAAAGCAGTGTAGGTGAAAATACAAATGCAACTATTTGCAGCATTCAAAATAGATTATATGGACACTAATGTTTTTAGACTTCAGTGGAGAAATAAGGGAAAGATTTCTACGTAGAAGTAAAACTGGAAAGATTGCTCTCTGTACTTGCATTCCTCTGACCTCCTGAGCTGCCTCCCTGATGAGAGGCCTGAAGTGCTGGGCTGTTATCTCCTAGAGAAAAAACCCAGTGGTTAAACCTAAGCTGCTGCAGGGACTCACTTGAAGGCTTTCTTGGGTTCAGTTTAAACTCTGTCTTCCTCTGTGGCTGATTTTATGTAAATAAGAGATGCTCCAAAATCATCAAAACGACTGCACTACTTTGGAGATGCAAACACTTGCATACCAGCCCAGAGGCCTGGAACAGCAGTCAGATCACTGAAGTGTATCTTTTGTCTTGTCTACCCCCATTTAACACCAAAGTCAGTGCCTGTACCCGTGAGTACACTGATGAACACACAGGAAATGTTCTAAGTATGTAGATGATATTAACAAAATAGGGTTGTTGCTAATTCTTGGTTGAGACGAGATGTAGTAGTGGTTTGTAATCTTGAGGATGCCAGATTTGGAACGAGGAGACTCAGTCTCTAAGGGCTGACATAACTTTCCCCACAAAACAACAAGAGGAAGGCAATTTTGCCTAAGACGTCATTTAAAAATCAGTAGATGTTTGACACTGAGTAGTAATGCTGAAGTATTAATAACTTTGAAAGGTGGTAGAATAAAGTAATGCAATGTATTCTTACCTTGCTTGTAATTTAATTAGTGAGTTTTGATGAGACTTTTTTTTCATGGTTGGTTAAGAATGTCTCCTAACAAGACTAAGTAGAAAAATTGCTAATATCAACAAAGCTGTACTTTTCTATCATGTCAGAGATAAATTTCCAGTATTTCCTGGCAAGGACATGAAAGCAAGCAATTGAGCAATTATCTGTGTGAACCACATGTTTTGGAATACAGGTGCTGTACTGGAAACACTTGAAAAACAGATTATTTTCTGTTATAACTGTTCTTATTTTAGCAACTGCTAGTCAACTTGACATGTCCTTGATCCTTTAGTCCTCAAACAATGCACTTTTCTATCCTAGCTAGAAGTATATGTTGGAAAAGAATAGGGATGAAGAAGAATTTGAAGGAAAAAGTAATTTCATGTTAGCATGGAGGCTGGCTGGGGATTAACCAAGTGGCAATGCTTTTGCTTTGCATTCTATTTTTACTATACATTTCCTTTAACGTAAAGAAATCTGCAAATATGTGAACTATTCAAAAAATATTTTAAGATGGAGATGTGCATCATTTGATGCTTGCAAATAAACTTTAATTTATTCTTCAGAATATTAACTTGGTTCTAATCACTGGATTCCACATGGTTGATTTCAAAGGAAGATGACGCACCCCTGTTCTTCCCAAATTTAAATTTTTTCTTAGTTTGATTCCAAACCTGAACTGCTTAGAAACACCATACTTGACCTTTAAAACCACAGTGTCAGGGGAATCACGATAACTAGATGAAGCCATACAATTATTTGTGTAAAATGTTTGTATAAACATTAGAAGACACATATGAGCAGTTTGTGAGACTGCTGTATCTTCATAGGCATGGGATGCTGTTGTAAGCTGCATCTTCATGCACTATTAGTGCTACTGCTCAAGATACTCAAAAGTGTTGCCTGTTTTTAGTGGAAGCTGATTCTGCTTTTACTGATGAAGCCTGAAAATATTTCTTCTACATTGTTTGGGCTTGGGAGTAAACCTCTACCCAGTAACATATTTGTTCCAAATACATGTGGTCTGCTTCTTAATTTCACCTCCTAATATCCACCACCATGAGACCATAGTTTTCCTTAATGATGCACCACATGTTAAATAAGGACCAGCATTCATCATCTGCTGAACAATGTATTTTGAAAAGAAAAATGCATGGCAGGTATAGCAGGAGAATTCTACCTATGGAACAATTACAAATACAGATGTGCTATGTTTTATTTGACATGTGATAGCTACATTACAGCCCTCTGAAATGCCAGTAAAAATAGCAGCTAACCAGCCCATGCTGTTAATATGTTGGAGCTGACAGAAAAGTGTCAGTATAGGTTGGCACACTTACTGTGACAACATAGAGTAACTTCTGTAAAGAGCAAAGAACTCTTTTCTTTCTGTCAGTACAGAAGTAAACCAATAGAGAGAAATGAGTGTGCCTAATGCATTAATGCCATGGAAGCCATTTGCTAAGGGGTTTAGACTTTTCTACACACTTGCTAAGTCTCAAATATGTAACTGGAGGGACCTAGGAGGATGACAAACTAAAGACAGCATAGAAGACTTAAGAAAAAAAGAAGCTTAGAAATGAAAAGAAGAATAACTAACTATATTAATACCTTAGTTGTCAGCACAGTGATTCAACTTGAATACATCAACAGTTTTATGCATCTTTTCAGATTAAGTGTACAAATATGTTCCAGGAAGGACCTCCTCCAGTCTTAACCTAATGACTGCCCCTTCTTTGAAGGGGCTACCACAGAAGATATAATGCATTGCTGGGCTGCCATGGTAATATTGAATTTGCTTTAAAGAATTTTAAGGTTGATAAATTGTACACTGTAGAATAATTTAAATTGAGTAACAAAACAAAATATATTGTTTTAAGCTGTCAGAGCTGACCAGTAGTAAATTTATGCTTTAGCGTTTGGAGGGCTGCTTCAAATCACTTTCAAATAAATAATTTTTCTTTGGGTTAATTCATCTTAAATTGTCTCAGATTAGCTCAAAAAAGTAGAATCTCTGCAAATCACTTGTCAACGTAAAAAAAAAAAATCTTCTGGCTACAGAGCTTCCTAATGAAGGACTAGGGAACAGTCAGTACTTATGGGGTTATTGCCAATGTCTTGAAGTACAGAAAATCCTAACAAGGGTGTGTGAGGTACTTTTGGTTCTCTGTAGGCAGCTGGGTATCTTACTCTGAATTTTTCTTTACATGGATGGAAGAAGGACAGACCCTCTTACTACAATTGGGTGCTGTGAAGGTTGTGGAACAGTGATAAATGTACTAGAGAGACCCTGGCCTTTGAACACAAATGTGGGTGTGAGGGATAAAATTGAGTCAAGAACACTTTCTGTAACCTTTTTATACTTCACTGGCTGTCCACTCTCATTAAAACATTTAGGAAATATGTATGGACTCAGTTTTAATTCTGAGTTGAAACAAGCATGAAAGATAAAAGAAAAAAGTCAAATGCATCTAAATGAAGTCACCTGAATATGTAATTTAAAAACTGCAGACTAGTGAGCTACATTCACCCACAATACACTTCCCAATGAAAGACCTGCTCATTAACTAGTTTCATTACTGAAGACAAAAATCCTCTGGAGCAGGGTCAAAAATCTGTCCTCTGGTAGTAATGAAGGGTGGGTAGGGATATGGGAGAGTGATTTATACTTGACCATGTATGCCATGAGAGATGCTCTCTCTATTACTGTCTCCATCACCTATTGATGAGTTGTTAATGATGGGTCCTTCACACAGCTGACTACCACACCCTGCAAGATTGCAAACTGGGCATTTGATAAGAGGCAGGTGATGCTTCTTATCTTCAATGACTCATCCCTGGTAACATCTAGGAAGAAGAGGCAGCCAGTCTGCCCACCAATGGGCCATCATCCCATTGTGATATGCTCTGGCCCAAAAAGAAAAGACTGAACATCCTACCCAGATAAAAGGAGTGCAGGAAACAGCACAAGACACTCACCTCCACTGATCTTGAGAGGAGCTCTACGACCACCGGAACCCCAGAAGTAGATGGGATTTTTTCAACTACAACCCAGACCACATCTGTTGCTCCAGCAGAACTGCAGCCACTGTGTGATTGGACTGCTATCACTACTCTGACCAAACAGGGTAACAGGTTGTTTCATCACCTTGTCAGTTCAGTCTGGTATTTGTATTACTCCTTTTTCATTTTCTCCTATTAAATTGTAGTTCTGACTTGGAATCTCTCAATATTTTTCTGTGGGGTTAATTCCTCCACTGGTTTGTTTCCAAACCAGTACAAGGAGTCAAGGGATAGCTGTTGTCCTGCCATTCCTCTGGACATCCATCTTTCCATTCCCAGAGGGGGTGGCAGTTGTCTGCAGAACAAACCATTACTGAAGGTAACAATCATGGCCATACATTTGAGATAGTAAAGTAATTAATTCTTTTCTAAATCAAATTGTTTAGAAAGAAAATGCTGGCTGCCTTCCCTCAGTAGGCTGCCTTCACATTTATGGCCTCTTTCCTTATGACAAGTAGCAGGTGACTTATCAAGAATTTCCCCCTAAGTATGAACTGCCTTTGGAGCTTGATTCTGATTGCTTGAGGAAAAAACGTGCCAAATGCACTGACTTTTGGACTTATGTGCAGTTGGAGTCTGCTTGCCCTTTTTGGTTGAGTAGGTAGGCAGAGTACATAGCCTTCTATGCTGAGGTTACAGTCTGTGACTTTGCACAAAATAATTATAAATTACGTGCAGAAAGTAAAGAGAAAAAAACCAAAACCGTTATAGTTTAAGAATTACTTGGACTACAGCATAAGTCATCTTTGACACATTGCACTGCAAGTATGATATTGAGACTGCCAAACTGGACAAACAGCTTTTCCAAGACTCTTTTTAATATTAGTGAGCCAGACTGGGGGGGCAATATGAAATCATTTAGTGATGCATGACATAACATTTTGTGTTGTAGGGTATGTAAGCAGTGTGTTGATGAATGTCAGAAGTTCAAGACTTACATGAATTACATAAAGAGAGGCTTTAGGGCTTTCTCCAAACAAAATTTTGGCAGAATAGTTTTTCATAGCTCTTTGACTGGGCTCCTCAAAGGTTGAATTCTGGAGTCCTTTACTCAGGTAAATCACTTTCTGTTCAGCAGAATGCGAAGCCGGTCCTTACAAAACCAAAGCTCCCCTCTCATGCTCATTAATTTAATTACCATAATCTGAATAATAGACTCTGAAAATTAGCTGAAAATTATCTGATTATGAACGACATACTAATTTTTATGGATATGAACATTTTACTTACATATGAATGAAGGGGAAAATGTGTTAGATACATATAAATTTTGAAAAAAATCTGGATTTAAATATTTAGAAATGAAATATTAGTATGTATAATTGAGAGCAAAATATGCTTATGATTAGGTTTGTGTTAATGAATGACCAAATAGCAAAATGTACTGCCTTGGGTGTAGCTGCATATGTGTGCGTATATATATGTATATATACACACACACTTTACTGTGTCTTTCCAGAACTCTGGTGGTTTACAGATCAGATTCTTCACTAGATTGTTATGGTGATATTAAATTGATTGGGATTAAAGGCACCATAAGCATTTGACTTAGAGAATTTAAGTGACAAATTAGAAATGTTTGTGTATAGGAGTTATATTGTGATATTGACCCTTAATGCAGCAGGCTGAATATTGTCTTCTAAGCATTGTTGAAGGGGTAAAATGATTCAGATTTGTTTCTGAATCATAAGTTTTGTTCTCCCCTCCTCCATCTTCTCTTAAAGGGCAAGATAAAACTGTTGTGCTTGCAAAATGAGTCTCTACAAGGACGCTTTTTCTCCCCCCTCTTTTTAAATATCAGAACTATTACACAGAAAATAATTTCTGTATTCATACTTGGTTACACATTTTTCCCTAACTAGTTACTCATTGAAGTGTTTAGAGGTGTAGACGTATCTCATTCTTATTTATGCCTCTGTAGATGTGCTGCTGACCTGTATGACTACTGTTCACCTCTTGCTCTCCTGCACTGCTCAGATGCCCAGAAAGGCCACAGCACTGCAGAGCTCTTGTCCCAGCAGGCTGTTGGGGAACACTGAGACTTCCTGTTCTTTTTATTCACATGGGTGAATCTTCATAAGCATGGTGTGTCCTGCTTGAGTGCTCTCTTTGATTGTTACACCTAGTTCTAATCACCTTCTCTCTATTATTTGTGTCTAGAATGAATCATTGAATACACAAGGTGTTTTATCTTTTTTGCCTCTGTAGCACCAGAGAAATCAGTCATACTCTGTATAATACTTTTAGATGTTTCTCTTGTACGTGTAAAAAAAACACAAAGTGATCTTAGAAATGTGACTGTTTTCAGTCTGTTACCATCAAACTGCTGTGTCTGAGAGAAAGCACATCGTTGTTTCAGGTTAGGTTTTTTATTCATTCTGCTTATAATGTAAAGAGGAAGGAAGAAAGAAAGAAATGGAAATGCTTTTCACTAACTGCGTTGATCTCCAAGCCATTCTGAGTGAAGGTTTTCATTCTGTAATTTTTTCTCAACCCTGGGATGTATAGGCCTCTATCTACATTTACTAAATTTAGTAGATAGTATTCAAAATCATGAGAAATCAGACTTGTTAATCCTGTAGTTCCTTTCAAAAGAGCTCTCCACAGTTCAAGGAAATTGGTGCCACTGCTGTGTCCTGTGTTGGGAGCTTTCCAACCACTGCCTGTAAATAGTCCTCTTCCTTCCAGGGCTGTTGAAAGACTTTCTGCTATGAGCTCATCTCTCTCTGTCTGTTCAAAGGGCAAGGATGATGTGTTTTAGAAATTCATGGATTTCTTGGTGTGTTGAGTCCCTGAGCATCTTTCAAATTAGCACTGCATATACTACCCTAAGCATGTATATTTATTTGACTTTTGTCACTTTGAGACTTTCTAAAATGCTTAAGACTTCCTATGCTTTATAAATAAAAGGTGTGATTTTACATATGCAGGCTATGCCAGCTATGTCAGTGGTGTGCTTTTGGGACTACAGTACAGTTTCTGCTTCTTCAATTCATATTTCTCATAAAGGGAGGAGCAGGGAGAAGGGAAGCAATACTGGTGTTATAAGCCCTTCAAAAACGGCTAGATTTTCCTCTTGTGTTTAGACATGTGTGAAGCAAATGTGTATCAATTTGTAAGTACTTCTTTATTTTCATCTCTGATTCCACATTGTAGGAACTTGGGTATGTATAAGGATTGATACAATCAATATCCTAATACAGCTAACATACAGGTTTTGTCAGTAGAAATCTCAAATTAAAAACTGACATCTTCTTTGTGGTTTTCATTCATTTGCTCTTGAGATTAATGCTTCTATTGTTGTTTATTAATCAGAAATGCATTTTCTTTTTACACATTTTGTTAATAAGTGCATGCTTCCTGCCCCTTATCACCAAGGTTGATGTTTCAGGAGGACAAGGTACAGCAGAAAGGTTTTAAAGCCACTGATTAATGTCTTGTTGGTTGTTGTAATAGAACACTGAAGCTTGGTAGCTGAAAGTTGTACAGAAGGGATCAAATTCCCATAGAGGATTATATAACCTGCTAGACCTGCTGCTGAGCAAGGACCTGAGGTAGCCTGCCCCCTGCTCATAAGGAATCATAGTTTTTCCTTCAGGCAAGGCAAAAGAATACTGGTCCATAGAGTTTTACTATTAAACATCTACGTGGCAGTGCTTTAGTCAATTTATTTCTCTGGCCATGCTATTTTGATATTAATTTTTTCAGGCTCAATGTAGTAGCCACAAAGTGTCTGGAGTGCTGAAGCAACATGCTGCCTAGTCCTCTGACAGGTGTGGCACTTGAGTGCACTTCCCTGCAGGCGCTCCACTAAGGACAGCTAGGTGCTGGGAGAGGTTTGTGTCCAGATTTTGAGAGAAAATGGTAGTGAAGGGGAAAGTCAACACTTCTGCCTGCTAGTCTCTAAAAATGAGAAGAGCTGCAACTATTTTATTGTGGTGGGTAAACTGGTTTTGTTATGGCCGCCTGATTAGCATAATTGTGTAACCCCCCTCACACATCGGTTAGCCCTAAAAAGTTTGCTGAAATGCTTGAACAAGTACCTCTCAAAGTGCACTGCCAACTGGCTTCTCTTGAACAAAAATCCCTTCAAACCTTAGGTTAACTTTGACTGTAGTTGTGCAACCGATTCTGTGCATTTGGTTGCACGAACTATTTATCACTAATCTCAGAAATGTGTATTTTGATGAATTACTGCCAACAGAAGGCAAAGGACAGGAAGCAGGAGTGATATACTTGTCATGCGGAGTCTTTAAAAAAAAACAGGGAGACAAAAGGGCTGCCTTGCATTTATTTCAGTCCACAGGTTTGCATTAGCAGGGACTTGGGAAAGTAGTTCAAGAAACGTGTTTGTGCAATGAAGACTGTTACCATAGCTGTTCTGGGGGGGACCGAGCTATTGTTGACTTGTTAAGCAGCCTTTACTCTTCTAAAGACAAAGCTGTGTGGAGCCTTTGAGAGCAGAATCCTAATGAGGTTGCTACACTTGTGCCTTCCCCCCCCACTCCTGTCAATCCCAAACCTTTGTAACATGTTGTAATCTATTGAGAGATCCATTTAAAGTGTGGAAGATGGATGGGTCAAAGGCAGGGTTCTGGGTGCTCTCCCCAGCTCCCTCGTGGCCCTATTGCACCAGTAAGTCAAGCAGAGGCATTGCCTGGCCCTCAGCTCCTGTCTGTTTCCAGGACTCCATTTCAGAGAAGATGTCTAGATAGTACTGTACCTGTGAAAGATGCTGCTGCTGGTTTGTGAATATAAGAATTCTGGTATTGGTATGATGCTAGCAATAAAAATTAATCTACATAATGTGTCTGTCAAATGAATCTAGGAAACATTGAATATGTACATTTATTGCTTGGAGAAATGAGAAATCCATCATCTCTGGCAATGTCAGTGTATAATTGTAATCATAGAGTTGCTATGATTTTCTGACTTGTAGTTACAGATTTGTATGATTATCAAGGTAGTTGAGGTACTGTAAAGGCCCTAATCTTTTGGTCCATCTGCTGATAGCATAAGGATCTACAGTGGCTGTGCAACTGGGAAGCATTCATAGTACAGGGAAAGACAGGAAGTAGAGCATTTCTTAAATTCCTGTGTGTCATTTCTTTGTTCTGAAAGACATGAGAAAAATATCAGGCTCTCCTGGAATGTATATGGACTATGGTATGATTTGCTGGATAAATCATCTTCCAGTGATGCAACTGGAAATCTCTGCCCATCAGCAACTATGACCATAACACAGCCTGCAATGGTCTGTGTGCGGCCTTGATCCTGGGCACTAGATACCATTTGTTTTAGTTGGTGTAAGAATAGGTAGCTAGTGTCACAGGTGGTATTTACTCCCCTGCTATAATTCTGCAGGGAAATGGATTAAATCTTCCCGTTGGTTCAGTTTTTCAAAATAGATTTAGAGATCCTCCAATTTTCAAAGTCTGGGATCAGGTAAACTGTACAAGAGATATTATCCAGAAAGATGCTCAAGTAAATGTTGACACTAAATTTGAACAAAGGTAACAATTTGATCATGTTAGTGAAGGAATTTTGGCAATAGGTGTTAATAGCTGTCCTGGTTGCAGCCAGAACAGGATTAATTTTTTTGCAGTAGCTGGGAGGGGACATAGCTAGTACCCAGATATTACCGGGATGCCTGTTATTAGCCGCTTATCCCGGCTTATCAGTTGAAGACGCAGAAATAATGAGAGTTGGAGTCCGAATGTTCTTGTGTTCAGAGCAAGGGCAGAAAAGGGCGAAACCCCTTTCGTTTAATTCTTATATACACTTTTAGAAATCACAGATCATTGGAGAAAGTTAACACTTCCGTCTCTAACTATATTGGTTACAAGAAGTGTCCGTCAAAAGGATCTGTGTCCATGGGAAAGGAATGTAAAAAGATAATTTTTACAACAACATAGCTATGTTTACAGAAATCGTCCTTGAGACTGTCTAACAGAAAAAACTAGCTATTTTACAGTGAAAAATGGGCAACACCCAGAGATTATTCTGTACCACTTATTTCACTGACAGGGGAAAGGGATCCCTTTTTGGGGAGAATGGCTTCCTTCTGGTCAAGAAAATGTGATGGAGGGAGCCATCTGGTATTGTCTATTACCAGGAGGTTTTGCATGTAAATTGATTCTTTTACCCTCTGCCATTCGTAGTGTTGCTGTGACTGTTTTCTTCTTCTCATCCCATTGCCATTTCCAGCAAGGTGTTCTCATCTCAACCTGTGTTCTTTGCTTTTTTACTTCCGGTGCTCTGCATCCTGCCAAAGGAGGGGGAGAGTGGTGTGTGGAGAATCTCGGTAGGGATACTAAATTGGGGAGTACCATTCCCAAACCCCTACAGCCTTATTTGGTGCTCCATGTGTGGCTCAAAGGGTTCGAGACAATGACAGATTTGATGGGATGCACAGGACTGAATTCATGTCTGTTAGTGCTGTTTAGCCGGTAATGAGCACGCTCCTGGCTTGCCATGGGGCTTGTTTTTATGGTTGTCTATTAGAGTCCTGTGCTTGTTAGTGGTTTTTACTCCTTGCTGTGGTGCTGTACTACTTAGCACCTCACTGTATTGTGCCTGGGGATGTTTTGATAGCAGCCATGGTGATGAGCCTGGGCTGGCAGGTGGCCAGGGGATTGCTACTTGTTTCTGCGTTGTTGTACTGGACAGGCTGGGATTTCAGTCTGAACTTGAAGGGATTGTGACATGTGAATGAGTAGACAATGGAGGAGATCCACCTGCAGCTCGTGGAGGAGTCCATGCAAGAGCAGGTGGGTGCCTGAAGGAGGATGTGACCCTGCGAGACGCCTGTGATGGAGAAGGTTTGCTGGAAGGGCTTGTGACTTCATGGGGGACCCATGCTGGAGCAGTCCTTGAAGAACTGCAGCCTGTGGGAAGGACTGGTGTTGGACAAGTTCAGGGAGAACTGTCTCCTGTGGCTGGGACAGGGGAATTAAAGATTCCCTTCCAGCCTGTGATGCAGACCATGGTGAAGAAGCTGTCCCCCTGCAGCCCATCAAGGCCTATGATGTGGACCATACTGATGATGGACTGTAGCAGGAACCCCTTGTTGCAGGCAGGCTGTAGAAAAGAGGAGCTCATTGCAATGTTAAACCAGATAACATGGCCCAGAAGGACCAGGAGTGGCGTTTGCAATGGATGTACATTTAAATGGATGTACCATGATTTGAGTTGTATGTTAGAGAAATTACTGTAACAGAAACCACCCAAACCAGTGGAGGAGAAGCCTTACAAGAAGCAGTTTCAGTGCAGCAATGACCTGCCCCGCACTGGCTTTGGTGCCCAGCCACCTCCATGCAACATTCCACCTCTCCCGTCCTAAGTGACCACCAGAACAGAGGGAGCCCAAAGTCATAGACCAAATGAATTCAATGGACATTTTGTAGGGGTGCTCCATAGATGAAAGGAACAGTATTTGTGTATTGTAGCAAAGAAGGGAAAGGAGGGTGGTGGGCAATGAAGTTGTATTGAATAGTCTGGGATCTGGGCATGATGTAAATGGTGTGGGATAAGGGGTGGAATGTGCACTGCCTTTGGCTGGTGTAGAGGTAACTTCCTTCACAGTGGCTTCTATGGGGCTTTCTTTTGGATTTGTGCTGAACACGGGGTTGATAATACAGAGATGTTTCTGTCATTGCCAAGCAGGGCTTGCACAGAGCCAAGGCCTTTTCTGTTTTTTCTACTGGCCACGCTGGTGAGGGGGCTGGGGGTGCCTGGGAGGGTGGGAGGAGACACAGCCAGGACAGGTGACCCCAGCTGACCAAAGGGATATTCCAGACCATATGACATCATTATATATCAACATACAAAATGAGTGGAAGTTGGAGGAAGAGGGGGACATTTGGAGTTATAGTGTTTGTCTTCCCAAGTCACTGTTACGTGTGATGGGCCCCTGCTCCCCTGGAGATGGATGAACACCTGCCTGCCTGTGGGAAGCAGTGAATTAATTCTTTGTTTTTCTTTGCTTGTGTGCGTGGCTTTTGCTTTCTCTGTTGAACTGTCCTTATCTCAACCCATGAGTTGTCTGGCTTCTATCTTCCTGAATCTCTCCCCAGAATCCTGCTGGTGGGGAAGTGAGGGAGTGCCTCTGTTGGGCTTGGTTGTTGTCTGAGGTTAAACTATGACAATAGCTCATGTGCAGATGGATGTGCGACTTCTCGCTGAAGCCTTATGAGAGTAAGCTCATCAATTCTTTCATTGCCCTATGGTTGCAACAACTAAGGAAATGCTGGTTTATTTTGAAATTTGTCTAGTAAAGCTTCACAGTTACAATCCAGCCCACAGACAGAAATCATACAGAGGAAAACAGACTCAACTGCTATGTTAAGAGCATTATGTAGACAATATGTTTTAGGTTTCTAGCTAGAGCCTCACATAACCCTACCTTTTATTAAAAAAAAAAATCGATTTAAGAGGATTCCACTATATATCTGAAAAGTAGCCTGCATTGCGGAATTTAATAGGATTATGCTATTGATTCTATCTTTACAATGCTAGCTAGTATTTGGTACTTGTGAACTGCAGACTATTATGTGACTGAACACAAGGGAAGAGGGATTAGTTTGTAAAAGAATAAGCAGCTTTCCCTTAAACTGCCCTGAACCAAACATACACCTGTTTTGGTCTGTTTAGTAAATGCCAACCAACAAAACATCAGTAGCAGCACCTCCTAAAAATGGGTATCTTCTCACAATCACTTGCTCAGTCTCCAAGCAGAAGGCAAAGAACCCCCCTGTGAAGTTGTATCTGTTGCTATAATGCAGCTATTTACAGTTTGTTCGGAAAATTTTATGTGTATGTCTTTAAGCAAAGAAATGCTACTAAAAAGTTGTCTGGAAACGTGTCATGTATTGATACTATGTATCTCCTGGCAATAGAAAGTGCTTTCGGCTATTTTTGAACTTCCTGGAATAAATGCCCCACAGAAATATTGTTTCCATAAAAGTGTATTTTCTGGAATGTAACTCTTCTTAACTGAGAAAATAGTTTTATGCACGAAGTCACTTCCTGATACACCAGCACTATTTGTTTTATTATTATTAATATATTAGTGACCATGGTCAATCCTTCATTTTTGCAAACATTGACCCCTGAAGCCCGATACCCCTTGTGATGACAGGTATTTCTATAGACTCTGTTTTGTAAAACTTTGAAAAAATATAATTTTAAATTAATTTTGAGATAGCTGTCTTTCTCCAGTTCCTCTTCCTGCTTCTCTGTACTGAAATATTTTTCTCTCTTTACTACTGAAATCTTTGTCTTCAGTAGTGTGAGTCTACAAAGCTGTTGCTTTCCTGTAGTTTTAGGTGGCTCTGCTTCTAAAAGGCAGATGGCCAACTGTGAAAACCCCAGTCAAGCAGAGCTACGTAGAACTTGCTTAGGAACACCAGCAAAGCACTGAGAACCCAGAAAACAAATTATACATCTGTGGGATAAACTTTATATTTGCTGTCTTCCCGAACTCAAAAGCCTATGCTGAATTGTGTCAGAGAAGTGGTTATAATGTCACCTTTATCTTTGAGGTGGGAGGCAACAAGTTAGTTTTCTGCAGAACAGTTCTCTTCCCTTTCCTTTTCTGTTTTAGTTAGTAAGCGAGGATGTGGAGAGAAAGAAACTTTTGGTACTTTACACGTTAGTCCTTTATGCTCAATTGGCTTTACATTTCTGAAGGCTATAGATGATGGTGGGCCTCAAACCTTCAAGAAAAGAAGCAGCAAAGAAAAAGTTGAGTAAGAACATCAAGAGTACATTAGAATATGTGAAGAGCAAACTCCTGTCCTCTAGCTTTGTCCGAATGGTTTTCCCCCTCAGACCTGGTGTGTGCTGTTGTCAGTAGTCAACCCCTCTCTCATGGAACACAGCTCGCTGACAAGCCATGCCCCTTCAACCTCTCTGAGTCTGAATCTAAACCAGCTTAACACCAACAGAGATTTTTAGACCTGAGGAATAAGGGTTGTGATCTTTTGTTAGTTTGGCTTTTCAGTTGAAGCTGAGAAATATCAGCTTCTCTCTTTTTCTCTTTGGCTCTATCATGTGCTCATTCAGAACAAAATGTGGTAATAGGAGGTGAAAGGAAAAACAAGCCAGTGACCTTGGTAGTTAGAAGGGATTAAAGCTATGTGCGATGTGAATGCTCCTGTAAATCTTACTGTAGGAATTATTCCTTTTTTTTGAAATGAAATTGATGTAGTTGAGAAAGCTCTACCTTTTGTGCTACTTTATTGAATTAGTATTTAAAGTACTTTGAAAATCTGAGACTTTATTGAGTATCCTTCACTGTGTCTGGCATGTCAGTCCCATGTATTGAATACATGACTTTAAAAAAGCCAGGAAAATAGCTTTTGCACAGTAGCAGGAGCAGCAATTCTATGGTTTCATTGGGGTTTTTTTAAGAAGTCTGTTTGCCAAATGATACATGTGCAATTAGAGTTGATAATTGCTGCTAAACCTAATGTGGATTGTAAGCATAAAGCCTCCCATGTCTGTTGAACAAGAAGGAGGTAGTGCCAGGTAATGACACTCAGTCAATGTTCTCTGTCTCATCAGTCATGCAGTAGGGTAGGGGGGGCAGTCTATCACTGCTAGCTATAAAATATTTCTGGAAACAATATGCCTGAGTGCATGGGCTCGGGGAGGACACTGAGAAAACATCATGAAGTGTATCCTGTCCTTTATATGTTTCTGGCAATGAAAGTTGGATTTATTAGCAGTTTGTTGCTACAGTAAAAACCATTCACAAGATTTACAACTGTAACAATAGCTGCAGATGTTCAGTTCTGTTGTATTTATTGAAGGTTTTGTTGAGCTCATGGCGTCCTTTGAGTAATTGTCATCTGAGGCATGTTTTGTAACAAGGACTGTGTCAGAGTTCTGTGTCACTGTATTTCATAAAGTTCTGCTAGGTCTTTAAGAAAAGGAAGTGCAAAAACATTAGCCACAACAAGTGTGTGGGCAAGTGGTAAAAGTAATAACTAACTGCTGCTGGCCATGATTTATACATTTAGAGATCATCTCCTCAAGTAATGATAGGTTTTACATTCTACTTCAACACAGAATAACCATTATCTTATTGCTGGGATGAGTTTCCGGAGCATGCATTGTAATGGCCCAGAACATTCTTGACCATTTAAAAAGAAGATGGAGGAGTATATTGCAGTCTGCAGTATTCTCCTTTCCTTTATAGTAGAATGAAAATGTAATAATGTGTGTAAATCATGGTACTAGAATAACATTGTGTTTAGTTTGCAAGAATTCTTGCAGTATTTAACACACAGATTGCAAAACTGAGGATCTTACTCTAGATGAACTTCACAGAAGTGCATTAGAGAGTTAAAGGTAACTTTTTTGACTGTGGGGGATGTGATCTGTTCATTACGGTTTTTTAAATGCTGCCAACTCCTCTCTGTGTGGTTTTGGAAACATAATTTAACCCAGAATCTGAAGATTAAGCTAAGTCCTTACTTTATACAAGTTGTTTCCATAAATACCCTGTGTGAGGCCACAACAGTCTGACAGAAGACCAGTTTTACTGTTATTGCACAAGTGTTATTGATTGGTATTTAACAGGGAATAAAAAGTAGAAAACCGATGTGATTTTGAAACCAAATATTCATAAAGCATGTATTATTAGGAATATACTTGCTGTACGGCTGATTTCAGAAATCTTACTACTTCATATGCACTGCACTTGTATCTTTTTGGTCAAAAAATGTCAAATTCAAGTTGTTTTGGCTTTTTTTTTCTTTTTGAGTGTACCCATTTCAAAGTGCTGACCTTCTGACTTTTCTGATTTTTTTCCATGATGTGAGCATGACTCTTAGTGATTTGTATCTTATTAACTCATTTGAATTGTGTGCTTAGATGCAAGCCCTTTTCCTTCAGTACCTCTAATGGTGTTTGCTTTTACATTCTCCTGATCTGAAAATGTGCATACTGATGTATTTTCACTCTAATATTTCAAAGCTTAAATTATATTTTTTACTAATTCCCTAGTATTTGAGACAGTTAATTTTTTTCTGTCAACGTCGTAGTAGAAACTAAGTCCAAAACTTGGGGAAGGAGGCTGAAAGACTTGTTTTTAATCCTGTATATTGTCAGAAGCTTTCTGTTACTAGAGGATGAGATGGGAATTTTAATGGATATTTCTGTTGGTAGCAGTTGGGCCCCCAGCTGAACCCCAGTGCTGCTCTGTGAGGTGTGTCCAGTCCCACCAGTTCCAGGGGCTCTGCAGGGCCCTCAGGGGGAGCAGGAGACAGAAGGCTTGGGGGTGTGAAGCTGAGTCTTGGAAGAAGGCAGGAAGATGGTTTTAGTTTTTGGGGTTTTTTGCTACCTGGTGAGGGAGCTCCCTGTCCTTACCTACACCCTGGAGATTTTTTTCATCTTGCACTCTTCCCCTGCCCTGCTGAAGAGGGCAGTGAGGGTGACTGACTGACAGCCAGGGCTAAGCCACCACCGATCCATCTATAATCCAATTTCCAAAAAAACACCACCAAAGAAGCAAAAAACCCCAACAGCTCCAAACAAACAAAGTTGCTGCTGAAAATGTAAAAATGTAACAAGAATGATGGCAATCACTTGTATTTCCTTTCCAGAAGGAAATTAAAATGGTCCTGTTTAGAAGTGTCACATAAAATGCCTCCAGCATTTTAAATAAGACTTTAAAATATAACCTTAAAATCAGCATTTTTCACTGGTTTCTTTTTAAAATAAAAAAACAGACCCACAATAATTACTATAAATAAAATATTAAAGAGTAGTCATTTTTCTTGCATTGCCTGCATTAGCAATATAATAATTTCTTTTGAAGAATGCCATTATATCTAGTAAATATTTAGTCTCTGGTTACACAAATCCAAACTGACTTTATCTGAAATCAGCTGGACAGCTAAAGCCAGTAAACTGTTGATGCACGTGATAAATGCTATGTAATTATTTAGGCAATTTAGTACAAATCCATTCCCAAATAAAGCAAAGGACACTCAGTTATGGAGATGTTACAAGTCATTTTGTCATTTTGGGGCTTGGTAGAGGAATCACTAACTTCCATCTTGGGCACCAGATGGAATGTAGTTGTCTGAATGCAGGACTTTGGTATCCTTACAGCTGCTGTTAGGACAGAGAAAGGACATAAGGAATGCCGTAACAGAAGTTTTCTAGTCCTCTGTCTTTCTCTTCTTTGCACAGATCTCCTTGTTCTGTTTCTGATGCTGGGTACCAGGAAAGCCATAACAATGACTGGTAGGGGCCCAGGAGGCAGCACCCTTGCAGGAGCAGGATCTCTCCCATGGCATGACTGTTGAGGGACACAGCTGGTACCTGTGTAGTCTTTGCCAGTCAGGTGTCCCTGTATTTAAACCATGTAAAGTCCTCAGTTTCTAAACACTTGTCCATTGTGCAGATGAGTTAAATCATGGAAGACCAATTTAGGAAAGCAGCCAGGTAACCACAGACCTGCTGATGCTGCTGGTGTATCCTCTTCTGTGGTTAAAATATGTGAAAGTCCATCCCCTGAGATTAAAAATCATGGGAGCAATTTTTCTGGCTAAAGATATATTAAAGTTTTCAACTTAGAGGAAAAAGGCAGAACAGAAAAGGGTTTTTTAGTGCAAGTGATGAGAGGGTAAGAAAGGAATCTTACTGCTATAGAAAAGCGCAGACCAACAGTGCAGGCAGAGCACAAGCAGCTGGATGTGTGTCTGTTTAGGAGACAGGGATGTTGTCAAACAACAGGACCAGTTGTTTTAATCTGGTGGTTCAGTTTTAACTTGTGCCTCTATCTGACTTTGCTTCTCTTCTGTGTTAAAAGAGGCAGCCGAACAGTTCCATTAAAGTATTGCTTTTGGAAATGGGAGGGAAAAATGGTCTATTACTGTTGTGACAGTCTAAAATTACTTATCTTGAGAATTTCTTCCAGTCCTTTATTCACAATCAAAGCATTTTTAAGACAGTTACAGGTCATTGTAGCCACATGAGTTAGATCTGGTTATGCTTTGCTGGTCTGGAGAAGATTATGTTCAGAGTAGCTTTTGTGTGTTCT
This sequence comes from Climacteris rufus, assembly GCA_013398175.1. Classification (NCBI taxonomy): domain Eukaryota; kingdom Metazoa; phylum Chordata; class Aves; order Passeriformes; family Climacteridae; genus Climacteris; species Climacteris rufus. The sequence continues at coordinate 257,264 of VZRZ01008697.1, read as the reverse complement.
TTCACTCTGCCATTCATGAGTGAATATTCATGCATCATTTCCTTTCAAACACTTACTGGATTGTCTGTTTTCACATTTTAACTCTTCTTACGAAATAAGCAAGATAATTCTGAGAAAACATTTTTATTAGAACCAGAAGCTACAAATATTTCACTATTTAATAAAATAGTGCTGCAAGATGCAAATGATTAAATGGAACATGTTTTAGATACTTTAAACTGCATAACTTAAAATTACATATGTTACCATAATTCCAGATGGAACAAAACCTTGATATATTGAAACTCATTTTCTGTTTCTCAGTGACTAAAACTATTTTTTCCTTTGTTCTCTACTGTAGGAAACGGTCCTGTTTTGCTGAAATCTGCTACAATAGGATTTAGCCTTTAGGAACAGAGGTAGGTAACTTGGTTTACATTTTTATCTTCAACTTAAAGACTATGTATTTAAAGACTGATGCAGTCTCTTTAGTTATCTTGAAAGATCATAAAGAAATCATAAGTAATAAAGAAGCTGAAAATGGGAGGCATCAGGGTCAGGTAATATGATTTAGGAGTATTGTGAATACAAGTCAAGTCTCATTGTACTTCCCCTTACTGGAAAGGTCAAGCGTGATTTTTGTTTAACATTCTGAATGCTTTCTATTTGAATAATGAAAACAGAAAATGGAAGGTACAAAAAAACTTCTGGTTAATGCAAAACAGTTAAAATGTATGTTTTCCTTTGGCGGTGTGAAAAGGTTTGTGTTGCAAGTACAATATTATTGTCAGAGTTTATTGCATCTGTATTCAATTTCTGGTTCTTTCCTTTCTGAAACACAAAGCTCAAGCTGCATTACTGCACAGAGAATTTCATCAAAATTGAATGCAGCTATATATTTGCATTTTGCCAGGCTGGGAAGGAGGGTCACACATTTACAATAAATACAAAGCACTTTGATGTTCTCTTTTGTCCCTGAGAAGAGGGCAGACTGTGAATGGTTTTGATAGCTTCTTCTTGATAAGCTTATGTGAAACTAAACTGCAGACCCTGCTTTGCAGCAATGTCAACAATGAGAGAACATAGACTTCCAGTTAAAAATGAGAAGATGAAATAAGTGACAGTAGAAAAAGAAAAAAAGGTCAATTATGCAAAGCAGATAAATACATAAGTAAGAATAATTTGTGACTTGGGATCCTGGGCATTGCTTATGGCTTCCTAATGTTCTTGGGAACGTTTTTTGCTCTGATACTGAATGCACTCTTTCTGTGTTGGGGTGGTTTTATTTTTTCTTTTAAATTTGGTGGACCATTTGCCTTCAAGTCCCAAGCTCAACCCTGACATTATGCTTCTAGCTGGACGTTCTATAACGCCCTGAGACTATTTTCTCTTAGAATAGAAATCTATATATATATATATCTGTTGTGGTTATGTTTTGATAATACATCTCTACAATTAATGTTCAGATGTTATTTGCTGCCCTTACTGTCATTTTTTTGAGAGATGACAAAGGGATAAATTAAATGGTATGGATTCCTTGGCATCATATGTGATTTCTCAAGTGATATTTTGATATTAGCTTCTATAATTACTAGTGGAAATTAATTAAGAAATGACTTTATCACTGGGAATTTTGAAATAGATCATTTTGTCCAGTGGCTGAGAGAAAACAGTGGCTGAGAGAAAAAAATATTTTTTTCTTTTTAAAAGAAAAACGGCCTTTTGCTGAACTGATCTAGGTAATATCTATTAAATATTGCAGAATCATGAGGTTTAAAAATATTGTGAATATAGAAGAAAATGGTGTGTATTTCTTGCTTGAATTAAACCTTCATCGATATTGGCAGTTGAATAGTTGAACAGCAAAAAATAAACTTTTCTGTCCTAGTCTGTTACATTGGAGTCTGGGGAATGAAAAACCAAAAAATCGGTGGATCTAGTATTGTAAAGAACAGCTGCTAAATACCTGCACTTCATCTCTGGGCAGCCCAGAACTCTGAGGGACTGGCAGACTGAATTACACACAGGAGTATAAGGTAGTCTTAGAGATATTACAAAGAGAATCATAAGACAGATGGCAGCACTTCCCTGCACCTGCCTTAGACAGATGAGCAGCCTTTCTTTGGAATTTTTCTATTTCTTTAGAGTAATGTGTCTGGAAGTTCAGTTATGTGTGACTTAGGCTTTTTAATGCTGGTTGTTATAAGACATAGATATTTTGGCAATTCCATTGAGGTCATCACAGCTGTGACCTTGCATCAGCTGGATATGATTCAAATATTTAAACTTCAGAAACTCTTGCTAATCTCTTTGGTAGTTTTTTACTTGTCCAACACATTGTAGTAGTTACACATTTTGTATACTGGCATAAGTTTTTATTGACTTGGAAGAATTATTAATTCATATTTCATAAACTTAACTCTGTTAAGATGAATGGTCACCAGCAGAAGGAGGAAAAACATAGAATAGATCAGAAAATCTTTGCTGTAACAGTAGTATGAACAAATGAATAAGTAGAATAGGAAGGTAAATATAGGGCTGAACTCATAATGAGTCAGAATCACACAAGTGAACAGATGCCCTGCAATCAATATAAGAAGAGATGGGTATTTAATTAAAAAAAGTAGTTTCAGCTAAAAATAACATCTGTAAAATTCATTTTTGGGTATCACAGCAGCAGGTGTTGTTATGTGGCAGTAACTTAACTCTGCTTTTGCAACATGTTTTGCAAAAGCCAGATTGTGACAGCACTACTTCAGCTGTCAAGTATCCTGCTCCAAAAGTGGTCTCATTAGCTTCACTTGAACTCATGCTATGTTTCTGGTGATTTCAAAGGGAATAGTTGTTGCTGTACAAACTTGAGAACTCCATTTGAGTATTAGACATGCCAGCTAGAACAGACAAGACTGACAGCTTGCAGGTCCTCATGTATTTTTACTCTAAACATGGTTGCTACTGCCCCACAGAATGAGTAAAGTTGAACCTCAAATGATATGCATCTAAACTATTTCCAGTTCTGGAAAAATAAAACCAGGCAGACTTGTTTCTTAACAGTAGTAACTGTCATTTCATATTATTTATGTGAAAATTTTAAATTGTAGCTTTTTGTCCCCTGACTAGAAGCTTCAGCCCTTTGCTTGTAAGAATAGAATGTATCCAAATGACAGTGAAGGACTTGATCTGCCACACCAGTGATGGTGGATGTACTGCTCTGAAATCAGTATCAAGGTCACAGGGACCTGTTCAAACTCAATTGCAGTCAGCCTGACTGGTGTGAGTTGTTTGTCTTGAGAAACCTGATGATGAATTTTTGTTGCTGATTTTGAAAGGAGGAGAATACAAGTTCAGTGAAGTAACTTGCTTTTCTAATAAGGGGCATGTTTGAGCTCTGTAGCAGCATTAGAAGGAGCTAGTGGTGGAATTGGATTTCCACTGGTATGTGGTAGACCATAAGTCTCCGTGACATGGTGAGATGGTGCAGCACACTGGCAAACTGGTGGGACTGGCTAACACATGACGAGTAGAGAAGTAGGTGATACAAGTAGCTGACAGAATGTGTGGCAGTAGCAAACAGGTAAAGTTAGTGTTTGCTGCACTGCTCATTACAGAGGATTTTAGAATCTCTCTAAAGCAAGGTTTTGCCTTCTTCAGTGAGAAGCTCTTGTGACAGTCTCAAACTGCAGTACCAAAAGTAAGAGTCTGAGAAACAAACAAAAAAACAAACTGTAGCATAACTAAGGTTAGCATAGCATTACCTTAGAGTCCTTGGGAAACTAAGAAATTAAGTGACTGAGTGAATGGTTGTGTAGCATGACCTCACACTAAATCAGCCTTGATATCAAGGGAATAAAAGGTTGTCACTGCAAATACTGCTTTTACTTGAGTTTGTGAAGAGTGTTTATATGATGAGACTAAAAGTTGTGCAGAACTACAGTATTCATAAATGCAAACTAATGAATGCACATAAGGACAAGTTGAAGCAGCTGCATTGACATATATGCAATGCTGGACTCTGGTTTAGTTCTCAGCACTTAGGAAAGACAGCTTGGAATTATATTCAAAAAGCAGATGAGGCCCAGAGTGTGAAAGAACAGGAGGGTATGGAAGAGGAGAGGCTCTTAAAAGAGAGATGAAACTGGGTCTTCAAATGACAAAAAGGTGTTGAGGTGAAATATGATGGAGATTTAAGAAATCATGAGAGTATAGAAAAGGTGAATGGGGAGTGATTGCTCACTATTTCTGACAATGCTGGTTCTAAAAGGTGCCCAATGCCATTATTCAAGCAGCAGTTCTGAAGTGGAAAAATAATATCCCTCTTCCCCCGTGGGGAGAGGTTAGTCATTTAAACTTATGCTTTCTAGAGGTAGGGAGTCCAAAAGAATAAGAAAAATTTAGAAAATCCAGTGTCCATTAGCAACTATAAAATATCTTCCCTATAAAAGTGATTGTCAGATGCTTGTACGGTATTGGAGGGAGGGCACATATTCCCTGTCACACTTGCGCTCTTTTCCTCAACACCCGTGAGTAACTTGTTGAAGGTCTGGTAACAGGGCAAGTAAACTTTGTTCTGATGGTGTAGAAGGGTTTCTTCATTCCTGCGTTGTAACTATTTTAAAATTTAGGTGTCCAGAAGAAAAAGTGTAACACTTTTCTTACTTAATCAGGGCAACTTGCAGAGTTAACAGCTGACAGGAAGCTCAAGACCACTTTGATATAAAGTAAGGTGGTGACTCTCGGGTGATATTTTGCCCTGTAAGGGCCTGAATTACCTTGGTAACTGTATATGCTGTGAAACTGTGACAAAATAGAGCAAAAGCTGAAATTAAAGCCCTGCAAATTGCCTGGCAAAGGTAGGGACCTCGTTCACTGAGTTTGAATGCTTAGACCTGGCAGCACTGAACATCTCTGATCCAGAGGAACTTGATTCACAGTGAGTCTGAACCATGCTGGTTATGACAGAGCAACTCACTGTGATCAGTGTGTAAGTGCATCCACTTTTGGAAGGTACTGCAGCATCAGGTACAGGCACCAGCTGATCAAAAGTTTTCAGACCCATGAGGGTGCTCTGTCATCCTAGTGGTAGTTCAGTGCCCAGTGCCATTTATGGCTTTATCCCTGTATTCGAAATAATTATTTCTCAAATTCTCTCACTTTAACCCTGTCTCAGCATATATTGAAAGAAAAATCTCTCAACACTCTTAACTTTTTTCTTGTCCTCAATGATGATTCAGAATACATGAACTATAATCAAGTTGATTAAATCCAATTCTTAAATTTAGTTTAAGTTCTGGAAAAGCTGATAGCTGGGAAAGTTTTTAAAAATTACCTCTCTGCCACTTCGGTCTTCAGTAAACCGGTTTGTCAGTGAACTTCAAAATAAGAACTCTTTTAAACATCCAGTGTTCTCTGCTTGTCAGAGACCTGTTTGCATCTGTGACACTGTCTGCTGTCATTCTACTCACCTGTATTTGAGAAATGTCTTTTCCTGTAGTCTTCCATGCGTCTCTTCCCAAATATTTGTAACAATCCTGTGAGTTTATCTGATAATTCTATTATTATGGTAGAGAATTGCTTGGGGTAGTCAAGGATAACTATTAGAATGAAAAGGTGTTCTCAGTGTTAAACCAGCAGAAAGCTGTAGTGACATCCAGTATATCAAGACTACTACTGTAACCTGGATCTACATTGGAATAAAAGAAAATTTCTCCTTTTTTTGCCAAAATTTGTTAACTGACTGTTAACATGGGAATTCTAAATAATTTCATAATTTTTTGTAGACCCTTCTGTGTACACAATTCACATGTGTTTAGATGTTGTTTACTGATTTTTAAAAACATATTTATTTTAGTAGCCCAGATTCAGGTAAATTAAAGTTTTTCACAAAAATTATGTAGCATTCTTCTGAATCTTGTGGTTTGCTGTTGTAATGTTTACAAAGTCTATTTTTCTGACCTTGTGTGCTAACTCAGGCTTTTTCATAGAGAGCTATAGAATAAAATTTAAGCACAGGTTTATGCTAATATGCAATTAGTTTGCAGGCTAAATGTTAAGGTAATACTTCAAAAGGAAAAATCAGAATCAAAGGAAATATCATACTGATGGAAAAACTGAACAAACAGAGTGTAATACATCTTTCTTTTGTTTTGCCTAATGGTACTAAAGACATGTAACCTTTCATATATTGACTATTCTGTTCTCTGGCTTTAATGAGGATGTTGCTTTGTAATATTCTTTAATTTCTTTAATTTACTTTTTGATAATCATATTAAGATGACTATGTTGCCTTATTCTCTACAACTAGATAACTAAGGAATATTTCTTGATTAATGGAAGGTATACAGGTGAAAGATTATTCAAGTTACTATCTACTGATGAAAAGCAAGTAAAATACCTAAAATACATGCATTTTTCTGACTAAGATATGCTATTTTATAATGATATTTTTCAAACACATTTCAAATATGTTTCAAAACACATTTTAAATACTAAACAACACTTTGTCCTCAATGCCTGTTTTGTATTTTTCAAATGAGAATTTTTTAAATAACTGGTCACTGAATAATACATTCAGACAAATACATTTTATTCATATTAGAAATGTCTACGTTAAAATAATGTAAAGGTCATCCTCAGAATAACCAGTCTCATTAATTCAGTAATAATATATAGCATAACTTCTCATTCATCAGAAAAATGGATTTCGATATTTGTCTGTATTCACCAATTATGCTGTTTAGTAGTTTTCTTTATTCAGTCAAGGTGGAGTAATTTAGACCATCTGAAGCAAACTATATTAGTAGTACTACTGCTTAGGTTTGGTTTGTTGGGGTGTTTCTTTATGCTTGCAGTAACACCCAACAGACCAAGTACAAAGCTGGTGAAAAATTCTTTTACTTTGTCCTCCAATAGCTTCATCCTTAGGGAAGAATTGTGGCAACCTAGAGAATAAACTAGAGAGCAGAAGTCATAGAAAGAAGGTTTTGATTTCTTAGGAGGATGTGAGTTACTAGTACTATGGTAGTATATAAACCTTTACCTTCCTTATAAAGAATGGTTTTTTCTGTCTGAAGAATTTTTAGAAGCTAGGAGTCGATCAGAGGAGTAGCTAGTGGCCCTTGCAGTTCAGTGTCACTGTTAGGGTGGTTTTGGAGCTCCCTGCTGTGCTGTGTGAAAGTTGTGTTCACCTCTGGAGTTAGGAACTTGTTAACACCTGGCCCTGCTGAATGCAGCCTCACACAGCACAAGGACATGGTTTGTGCACCCCTTCAATGAGACTGGTGAAAAATCAATTTCCCACTTGTCATACAATGCTGTATAGCTATGATATATAGCTGAAAATCTCAATGCAGTATCCAAAAGGGGACATTTGTGTCCCCTGATGTCATTCTGGTCATTAAGAGCAGATGCAAATGCGTGCAATTGTTCCCATGTTCCTCTTCATCCTTAGCTTGTCCTTTATCTTGACTAGTAAAAGGTTCTCAGAGCCTGAAATCTATCTGGCATCCCTGATTCCCAGAGACAGATCTGCCCAGAAGTACTTCACACACACTCCGTGAAGTGCCTGCCCAGTGGTACATCCCAATGTTGACTGCTTTTAAATTCTGCCATTGTGTGTTGGACAACCTCATGAGGTACACAGTAGCTCTCAGGGAAGTGAAGAAATATAACCTACTGTGTTCTTGGTGGAAACAAAATCATGTCCTCCTGTGCTCCATCCTGATGTGCCTAATTAGTGGAGCAATACTAGAAAATAACCTTGTGATTTTCACACATAGGCATGTTATCTACACACATACATGTGCCCATGAAGAAGACAAAGAGAAGGAAGTTTACTATAGCTGACCAAATTATATCCATGATGAGAGTTGTTCTACTTTAAATAAAATACTTCTCACATTTGAGGTTGACCTTTGGTTTTAATCTAGAGTTTGTTCGTATGTGATCTTCTGTTCTTTCAAGAACTTCCTGCTTGTACATTGCTTTCCCTTTAGTTGAGAATAAGCATTTGGTTTTTTCATTTATTAATGCCATAAGAAAAAAAGTATATTTATTAATATATGCTAAATCCTGGGTTTATTTTAGGCCTAAATCTCCAAAATGAATCATGCAGCAGATGTTGCTTTTTTGTTACATACAGTAGGAGTCAGGCTGAATGACCAGAAGAGGTGAAGAGGTAGCATTGACTGCAGTTTGTATTCATCTTTCTTCCTACCCCTCAAGCTATTTTTGTTTATATGGTCATAGGCCTATAAATGTGTGATGGAATACTGCCCTAAGCTATAATATTTAACAGAATATGATTGCCTTACAAGTTAAGAAGGAATTAAAAAAAATAAAATGGGAGATTTAATCACAGGTTGCTGAAAGGTATCCTTTAAAACACAATGGATGTGTTTGTATTCTGTATTTTAAAACAAGCTGGCCTGTTTATACTATGAGGAATTGTCAAATTAATTGAAGTGAATACTCACTCGAAATATATTGGAAAATGTCAATATGACAGCTATGAACTGTATCTACGTCTAGATTCTGATCTATTCTGTAGAATGCTTTTATTATAGAAATACCACTAAGTGTACTTAATCAGATACATACATTTTTCTAACCCTTTTATTATCCTGTATATGTTGAATGATGATCATAGTGCAGTTAACATAAAAAATATATTTGTAATCAAACAAAAAATTATGAAGGCTTCTGAATTAGAACTGTTTAAGCAGTGGATTTAAACAAAAGTCTTTAAGCACATATTCATTCACCTATTAAGATTGTATTTAATCATGGATTATGACTAGCTGAAATCTTCCTCTACATTGTGTTCTTCAAGCCTATAATTTCCTGCTGATGAAGTTAGTCATTAAAGTAAAATTCTAGGGTGTTCCCAGAGACAGACTGAAGGAAGAATCCATGAGAAAAACTCTTGGTCTCTATGGATAAATTGCTTTCTTCCTTGAATTGTCTACCAAGTAACTTGGAGACAGGGAGGTGTTTAAATCTATAATACAGCTTCTATAATGTCGGAGCTGGATATAACTTGTATGTGTTCTCTCTCTATACAGGGACTGTGCCCTGTACAAAGACAAAGGGTAAATGCAAAGGTTGTTTCTTTTATCAGTGCACAAACAAGCATCTGTTTCTGCATACAGCAAATGAGATGTTTCACACAGGGTTTGAAACAATATGCTACAGAACCAAGCCTTGCTACTCCACAGTATTCACTTAGTGAATACAAAAGTAGCCCAGAGGTTTAATAATCATTATCTCAAACACTTTAAATACAAGCAGTATTTTGCTACTTGATCTTGTTTTTCTTTAAAGCTTCTTCACAGCTATGGGGCTGGACCTTGCTGATTCATTCAAGAATCTTGTTTTACTTTTCTGTTTTAATATCTGATTTTTGGGTACAGTCAACTATTACCCCAGGGTGTTCTGACTTGCATCCAGTCTGTCAAAGTCCCTTTACTTGACAAAGCAGGTCTAGGTGACTCTACAAATATGTGGAACAGGTGGAGGTTTGCCTCTGTGCTGAGAGAACTTGCTGAAAGGAGGAAGGACAACCAAATGCTCTGTGTTGATGCTATGTGTCATATTAGTTAATATGAATGACCTAGAAGGGGAATTTATTCCTTTATAAAAAGGAAAGGTAAAAACATGACAATAGTACTTGCCTTGGACTTCAGGTTCATATTCTCCTGTACAGCAAACTAAATTAAACACGAATGACAGTTTTAAATAAGAAAGGAAATACTTTGTTATCTATGCTAAAACAAAATTTAGTTTTTGGTATATTACTGTTTTTCAATTACATTTATAACTGTAATTATGGAATTCAATATTACTAAATTTATTAAATTTTAGCAATACCTTTTTTACTGGCTAAACTTTTTTAGTTCTTAATGACAACATGGCTGAGGATTATTCAGTGTTGCTTGTTAATTTTAGAAGCAGTTTTCATTCTGCTGATGCATTTTATCGTAAAGAGAGCGTCCTTTATCTTGAAACCATGTCATTTTGGAAGTGTTTTAGTCAGGTCATCCTTGTTTTCTTTAAAGGCTATTTATACAGCAGTTCTCTTCAAGCTTCTGTTCCTTTCCTACTAGAACACACAACCTCTCTGCTCTGCATTTTCTATGTATTGGTAGACTTCCCCCATTTGCTCTTCTTGCACAGCTTCCTTATTCCTTTCTTGCTAGGCATATTTAGAACCTGCAAGCTTTGGAGTCTCATCCCAGGCTGTGCTGGCTGGTGACCTTTTTTCCTGTAACCTTGAGCCAGCTATGGTTTTTTTTTTTTCATTTTGTTTATTTTTCTCTTCCATCTTTGATTCCACCAAGAGCTTCAGAGGTCGTCTTCTTCTGGTTCTTGAGTGTGAGCATATGTTTCATAACTGAAGCTGACAATAATAAAGCTATTTAGGTGTAGTGCCAGTGAAATTACAAATAAGAAGGTCATAGACTTGACCAGATCAGTGAAATGTTTATAATTTTATCCATTCTAAAAAATAACATGAAAAGAGTTTTCCTTCAGAGTTTGTTGGCAATTTGATATTTTATGTCTGTGTAGAGCTTCTAAAAGGTTCTTAGAGCTTGTTTTTGAGTGTTAACATCAAAGAAAGAGGAAGAAGTCCCATAATTTATAGTTATAACAGACCCATGAAAAAATTAACTGGAATTTAGGAAAGGTGTCGAGGACTTTTTATTTGTGCACCTTTAGAAAGCATTCTACTTGATATAGTATGTTGGCACTTACACTAATCCTGCAGTAATCCTATGTAAGAATCACTCCTTTGCTTGATTTATGTGGGACTGCTGAGGATTTTGTGCTATGAGACTTCCTAAACTTGGTAGTTAAAATATGCCAAAATGTTATTTCAAAACTGACTCAACACACAAAGTAGCACTGTAATTTCTGGTTTCGTTTTTGTTTTTTTTTTTTAATTTAGAAACCTCTGAATATTCCACTCTTTTATGCTGGAAAATGTCTAGCTCTTAGGGATTTCTTTATCTGAAAAATGCAACTTTTCCAAAAGTTTCAATTACCAAATAAGTGGGTTTTTAAAAATTCTGTTGAGTCTGAAATGAAGATTGTTTCTTCATAAATACATTAATATTATGGAAAAGATATACACTTGTGGCAAGTGCTGAGAGAGCACGCTCTGAAATAGGCTTACAAAACTATTTTCTTATGAGTCAAATGCAATTCTATTCATTTGCAAAAATGAAATTCATTAAATATTTACAAGCAGAGAGAAAATGGAGACTGAAGAGCAGCAAGGCAAATTTTTAAAGGATTTTGGTAGTTTATTCCAATTACAGCTTTATAATAAAATCATGCTTTGTGTTGCCAATATATGTAAAATAATCAGGATAATTCACATTATGAGGATTTATATACCCTTTTTATTTTGTCAGTTGTTTTGGCTCCCTGAAAACGAACTTTAAGTGTGTTTCTACAAAACAGAGACATGTTAAACCAAAACTGTCTTTTTTTGATCCATAAATTGTTCTCCTGACTGCTACTAAACATACTAGAAAAACAGACAATTTCATTCACAAAGGGATCTTTAGGAAGAATTTAAGGAATTCCAGATTTAAGGAATGCCCTGTTTTATGTGCTGCATGAGAATCACTTCTATTATAAGCAACCCTTCTGTGGTGAATCTGGGGAGTGAAAAAACGAAGAAACTTTTTGTTGAAATACTCAAAGATTGAGAAGTGCAGAAATAAACTAACTGCATTGCTGCAGCATCAGATTGTTACTGCTCACATTGGTGTTTGTTTTTTGCATCTAAAATAACAGAGTTTCCTTCTATCTAAAAGATTAAGAAAAATACCCCAGATTGATGGAATTGTCTGTATTTTACATGTTATTGAAGGAAGCTATTGTTCAAGTAATAGGCAACTTAGAGTACTTTGAATCAAAGGAGTTTCATGAGGAGCTTTGAGAGAAAATGTAGAAAATCATGGTGTGATTGAAAGAAATTTTTGTGAAATACAGTGAGAAGACAAGCTCTTTTCCTTGAGGATGTTTCAGTATAAAAAGAGATTAGTGGTTTCCTAGAAGCTCCTAAGTAAGCCCCCCAATATTTATGTGCAGAATACTTATTATAACCACTTTTTCTGGATCCTGTAAGTATGGTGAAACAAACAAGTTAAATTTGGAGGGGGGAGAGAAGAAAGAAGTGAGATATATCCAAATTCTGTCACCTTTATTGGGTTTGAGTCTCCTGGGAATCAGGGCAATAGACCTTAGTGTTATGGTAATGAAAGACATAAAATAGAGTGTTAAAAGGGTAATGATTTAAAAAAACACCAACCAAACAAACAGAAAAGTGTGATTCTTTTGTTCCTTTCAATTTGAGAGCAGTAAGTGCAAGTGGAAAAAATAAACTCTTCAAAGTGTTCAGGCTGGGGCTAACAAAGGAAGAAGGTTTTGGGTGAGCTCTTCAGGTGACTCTGCAGGCAGCAGGTGGATTAGTGGGAGCAATGTGCTATCTGGCCCTCCACTTGGATGCTTTAGGAATCTCCTGTTCCTGACTCCAGAGAAATGGTTTGGTTTGATGAATGCAAAAATAAGGGAGTATAGGTTCAATTTTCTATTTATTAAAGTGTTCATAGCATGTTTAGGTTTTCTAAATGAATATGATAATATTATTGTGTTTTAAATATTCTACTGTTCGTGTTTTCCTTGGAGTTGAGCTGATTGAAGTTAGTTTCCTTTCATTACTTATTTCCTTGCCTGAATTGGTATATAATTTTTCCACCTGAATTTGGTTGCCTAGTCAAATCTGAAGATACTTAGGGTCTTTGTGGCTTAGCAGAGGTTGGTATATTACAGTACTGATAGTTCAGTCTGTATTTTGCTGGAAAAAGAAATTGTAAATAATTGATACTGAGTATATCTTAAGCTCCAGAAAAAGTGTGGTATTTTCTAGTACTATCACTTGCAGATAAAGGAATTCTTATGTTTATAGAGTATTTGTTTATGTAGAAGCTTGTAATTTTTACAGATTGTTACAATATTGCTGAATTTTTTCTGATAATTATTCATTAATAAATTTATTAAGTATATGTCAGAGAGGATAGTTGTAGGCTTTTTTAGTATTTGTGTATTTGTCCTCCATTGTTAAGGAGAACAGAGGATTTATGCTTATGATAGGGAGACATTTTGCAGTGGAAAAATTCAATTTGCTTGGTATATACATTGTGTGATTTATAACAAGTTATGTGACAAGTATAGCTACTGGCTTGACTGCTGTTTAAAAAAAATTCAGTACATTAATCAATATTCATTTTTCATACAAAAACATTATTTTTAGGCATCTAAAGGCCATGAATAACCAAGAATCAACACATTATTAAAACTGTTGAGTGTCACACTCCTCCATTTGTTTCAGTTTAAAGGCTGACAAAAAATTTCTTCTGGAATAGCTGGATCAGAATTCAGTGTGCCTGTTTGCAACAACAGAACACCCTAATGATAAAGTGCAATACTATGTAATAGAAACGAATGAAGTGTAAAATAAAATAATAGAACAACATGACAACCTAAATGCTTTCTGCAATGCAGTACTCTTGATAGTGAGTGCATCATAAAAAAAAGTTACTTTCATGTTTCCTAATTTCACATAGGAAATACTTCTGATTTATCATCTATCCCTTTGAACAATATTTTGATGTTTTTCTGGTTTAGCAGATCTCTGGATCTGAAGTTCAGGATTTAGTAGCCATGGTAGATGGACTCAAATATGCAGTAGTTCAGGACTAAATATTTTGTGTTCTCTCTTTTAATGTATTTGCTATATAATTTCCAGTGTATTTGCACAGTTTCAACAGAGAGGCTTAAAATCTCTCCAAAATTGCAACTTGCCAGCTTGTTTCAAGTACTCCAGGAGTGCAATACATCTTTTCTGCACCATGCCATGTTCAGGGACAAGCTTAATTTTGCAAAGGTGAGATCAAGAAAACACAGTAGGCTAAGAAATAATGAAAGAAATGCTGTCTAAGTTGAAAAATATCTACAACCCCAGATTTACTTTACTAGTTTTGAGGTCACTGTTCTCTCTTTATACCCAGTTAAATTGTGGTCAGCCTGCACAATTAGCCTACAATTAAGGAAATGAGGCAATCTTAATAAGTGAGCAGAACATGCTCTTCCACCCTCGTTTGTGGAAGATGGCAGTCAGCAGTGGCACTGGGACTGCCTCTTGCTGTTGAAAATTTTGTGCTTCCAAACATTTGCAGTTCCAGAGTGGGGCAGACCGTGGCACATGTGACAGTCATGGGGTCAGGTTTACCTTTTTTGGCTGCACTGTGCATCTGCCTCTTACAGACAGATTCAAGACCTGCCAAAGCAGGAGATTTGCAATCTGGAGGGTGCAGGGGGCAACAAGGAGAATTTGGAAGTTCCCCAGACTTTATGCTTAAGATTCTCTCTGATGAAAACTAAATTTGTTTGCAATGCAGGACAATTTTCTCATTCCTCTTCCCATCCCTTTGCCCTCTCTGAAATGGCAGACCATTGGTTATGTGGTATTGTGTCTGGGCCTGAGATAGTGGGGATTCCTTCCCTAATAGCCACAGGTGGTCATCTTGTAAGTCAGAGATTTGATTACCCATATCATTGGCTTAGCTTGCATAGCTGCAAATGCTATTAAAGGTAATAAAATTATCCAACCTTTACATCACTGTGCTGTGGGCAAAGGATATTGTTCTCAGCAATCAGCATTTATGTCCAACCATTTAACACTGGTGAAGCTGTGCTAATGGGTTTCTGTGACATTTTTGAAAGGACAGACACTAGATCAAACGAGCAGATATGTGCCTAGCAAAATGTAACATTCAAATATTTGTGAAGAAATGGAATTACCAACTTTCTTATCAAATTAAATTAGCAAACAAGGCTGTTCAGGTCTTAGATGCAGAAACAGATCTCTGGCTCTTTCTTTTCCCAGCATAATAATTCACTGCTGTGGACTGAAACTGGAGCTGATGGTGTGATTGGATAGAAAAAATTATATGTTTTGTAAAGCTCCAAAGAAGAGCAAAATGAAATTAACAACAGGGAGACAAAATAAGCAAGAAAGGCAATTCACTACTTTAATTACGAGCAGTACAGAGGAAGAAAAGGGCTTTATGGATGGTATTATGGACCACTCCTTGCTCCTAGCATAGGTGATAATTCTTCAAGGGGTGGACATCAGCTCCAGGAAAAGGTACAGCAATGATCCTATCATCTTGTTGCCTGGAGTCATGCATTACCTGTCCTTGGATTTTGCTCAGTCCCTTTGAATAAAAATTGTTTTCTACAACTGTTTTTAATATCTGAAGGACATAATGTCCAAGTCATTGCCTTTTAAGTGATACTTCTCTTCTTCCCTATGTAAACAGGATATACCCAGTGTGTTGAATCATAATGCTTGTGTAATGCTGGATGCTTATTCTGGTTATTCCATGTTCCCTGAAAAACCTAATATCCAGTGTATGCCTGTCAAATCCTAAATAATTCTTGTGTGTCATAATGTTTTAGATAATTTGCTCTTTTGTATCAGTGCAGAGAATTGAAATATTTAGGAGTATATAAGTCACATAAATAGCGCTCATTACAGAAAAAGCTAATTTTACCTCTGAGGCAGTCAGGATTATGGTTTGATTTGGAGTCTCACCCTACAAACTTTTATTCATTCGAGTTTAACAGCAACCACCTTCTAGTCATTATTTAATCCTTAACACTAGTAGTACTGCTAAGGTCAGCATGTATTGCACAGAAATTAAAGTTAATGCTAGGAGTGAAACTTCTCAGAAATTACTTTTCAAGTGATAGCAAAATAAGTGAGGAAAATTATTACCACCATATCAATTTGTAACTTTTAAAACACTTAGAATATGTAAATATAAAGCTATAAAATATGGCTGTTAATACCATGAATTCTAAGTATATATGATAATGTAATTGAAAGGTCAAAGAGAAGATCTCTTCTTGTAAATACTTAAATGAGACATCTTTGCTCATGAATTATTCTTTTTAGGTGGGCAGGAACGGGCATTTCATTAAGTATTGCTCATGGGAATAAGCAGTGCAGGATCATACATTCAGGACTTCAGTGTACTAAGTGGGAACTCTGTAATGTCACTCTGATAAATTTTTTTAATCAGTTTTTCCTGATGGTCTGGTTGGTTCCCAAAGCAGCTGGAATAGAAATCAGTCCAATTCCAAAAGGCAATGTAGACTTTCTTCAATTATCGGGCACCATACCATCAGTCTTGGTTCTGGCACCAAGCTGAACTGCACGCTGTTGAGAAGCAGCTGATTCATGATCCATGGGAAATTATTCCACCCCACAGGCTGTTTTAATGTGGAACTATACTAGTGATGAAATATATATCTAGTGTCTTAGTTGCTGCTTAGTTTTGGATCTATTTTTCGAACATCTCTATTCTTCCTGTTGGGTATTTAATTCATTTCTAATGTTCTGATGTTGAAATCTTGGCATTTTAATTTGAGCCTTCTATATGCCCAAATGACTGAAAGAGTGATCTGTCTGTTTTCCATCTGTGAATCTGACTTGTTCAGCAACTTTGGTCGTGTTTGAAGGCAACAAGAGTAAGCAAAGTGTGAAGGGTTTGGGGTTTTTTCTCCTCCTGAAACCTTGGGATTAAGCAAAAAAGCAGAATTATTTGTTCAGTATCCAGATAGTAGTTTTGTTTGCTAAAGTCTAATGAAATGTATCAAAAGTCATAGGTTGCTCCAGCTGTATAATGCAAAAATAATTTGAAGATTTTGCAGGCTTTATCCTGAGGTGAGCTATGAAGCTGGATTTTGCTTTCACTTGTGTGGATACAACATTATAGAAACTCAGTCTAAATCTGCACTTATAAAATGACTGTGAATGGTCAGATTTATATTTTTCATCTGTGGAACAATTAAGCCTGTTGTTCTTAGGAAAAGCAACAATCAACCCTTCTCTCCTCAGTCTTGCCCCATAATCTTTATCTTGGCTGAATTAAGATATTTGAGGGCTAATTATGTAGATCACCTTCAAATGTGTAAAGGTCTGGTTTCAAAGCTGGGAAACAGTGCCTGTGGTATTTTACTACTCAATTAACATTAATGCAAAAATATTCCCTGTTTTAGTTACTGTGCTGAAGTTAGATCCACATTCAGAGGATAACCTTGCATTTCACAACTTTTGTCCAGTTGTATTTAGACAGTGAAATCACAACATCTGAAGCTTTATGCTCTGTGTTGGCTACTCATATGCAAACAAAACAAATCTTCAGAGAGAACTGGAATTTTCTGTATTACAAGCACATGACAAACATTTTCAATAAGGTCTTATATATTAGCATTTTATAGTTTGATTTTGCATCTCTCTGGATGTTGGCAGCCACAGAGGAGTGTCTCTATTCACTGGTCTGTTAATTAATACAGCATTGATAATGTGACTAATAGTGAGGTCCTTGTCTGCTACACACTGCACAGAGCAAAGTGAGATGCAGTTGTGGGCATTTGAATTCTGTGCGCAGAGGTTATTGAATGCATATAGCTGGTAATTCAGACACAGAAAAAAATCACAACTTTTTCTACTCCTGAACTGGTTTAGGCCTGCTTCACATAATACCAATTATTTCCCCAGTCTTAGTACAATTGTAAAAAATAGGAAAAGATTACAGGAAACCTATCACACTGGCTTGTAGTATATATATGCTACAATATGCTGCTTGTGTGTGCAGGTATACGCACCATATATTTGGGGATGGGGGAAAAGATTATTCCAGTACTGGCTTGTGTTGGTTTCCTCTGAGTTGCCATGCTGATGCGTCTCAATCCCTTGAGTTCATGTGCCATAACTTTGGGGAAGGCATGATCACATTCTAGATGTGAGAGCAGAAGGGCTTAGAATAGATCTCAAAACTGTGGAAAATGAAAATATGTATTTGGGATGACTTGTTTGGCATCCCTTTGTCCATTACCAAATTAGAGCCCCGGTTCTTACTTGGCAAGTTTATTTAAAAAGGGCTTGAGGTACTACTTTTCCCTGGAATGGGCACACAGGAGAAATGCAACAGCTTTCTCAGATTAAAAAACAAACTTTGCCTGGCAAAACTTAGAAGATCGGAAATTTGGAAAGATTTGAAATAAAATATTCAACTAACATAAAGCATTTCACTGAACATTGACTTAGCAAACTATCACCTGTCCAATCTTAGATTACCCATATTTCAAGAAGAAGAAATTAGGAGTAGAAAAAAGAGAAAGAGAGAAAAGCAAGATACAGCTACCACCTCTTGGATCCTAGCATGACCTCAGCTGCCATAAAATCCAAGGACAAGTGGAATGTGACCATATGTGCCTCAGAGCAAAGGTTTTTATCTGCCGAGGCCTCCTGTGGCCACCTCCTTTTCCCAGGTGACCCTTCCAGTCATGCAGACACTCTGGGGCTGGACTGGGGTTCCAGGGCTGGGCTGTGGGGCACTGCTTCCAGTGTGCCAGGGACTGACAGCAGTTCTGGGCTGGACTGCAGACTCCAAGGGTGTGGAGTGTGGAGCAGAACATCATGCCACTGCTGCAGAACTTGCCCTGCCCCCTCCCACACACACACTTCAGTTGTTTTCTCCAGTCTCTCACACCAACGTTATTGCTATCAATAATGCTGATATCTCTCACTCCTCCTGCAAATGAAATATGATCAGTATTTTAGTTTCAAACAGCGCAAATGGCCGTTTGTCTGAATTAAACGCTTTCGTTACAGTGATAGTCAACATTTCAGCATGTTTGATCTCACTTTTCGTTTCACTGATCAGCTGATAAATTAAAACTGTACTCTTTTAGCATTGGTCTCATGTGTGGAATTAAAGAGAGCATCATAGTTAGACACAGTTCCTTGTACTAACAGTCTGTTTATATCCCATGGTGACATCATCTGAGATTTCAAAGGTAACATGCACTAACTTGTGCATGTGTTTCCATTATGGATGAAGAGCAGCATTCTTTCTTGCATAAATACAAGAGAAATTATATTTATAAACCACAGCCCTAAGCTTGAAAATTACAATCAGTGCCAAGTCCTTAATGAACAGCATTTAACTCTTTGTTTATGTCTTGTCTTAATTTTGCTGAAAGAATTACCTTGGTGCCCTTTTCACTAAAATACACTGAAATCATGACACAAGTAGCTTTCTGTGGCAGGTAACAGCAGCAAAAACTTGTGTGGGAGAAAGAAAACGTGCTTGCTTGTTTGGGTTTTTTTGTTCTTTTGGTTATCAAAATCTATGAATGTTACCCATGGTTAATTTTTCTTGAAGTGTTCGAACATAGATTTGAGACGTTATAGAAAACTGCCTTGGTGGTACTAGTAAGATTTCATTTCCAGGCTGGTACTCCAGGCCACCAAAGACAGGACTTACTCAGGGAGGCTTTCTGAGTGATGCGGCTTCTGGAGGTCTTAGATCAAGAAGAAGCCTTAGAGGAAAAAAAACCTCCAAACAATTGGACAGAAGTGGAGTTCAAGAGATTCAGCAATCACTGGACACATTCCCAGCAGGACTAGGAAAAGTATGGTGAGGAACCAACCTGGCTGTAGTTGAAAGATCAGAATGGAGGACTTCTTTTATTCTAGGTTAAGGTATGTTAAGATCTGCCTGAAGTAACACAGAAGTAACATTCAAATATTAGGGGTACATGAAAAGTGTTTAATGAAATTAAAAATATAATTAATTCCTAAAGAGCTGCTTCCGGTTCCTCCTGAAGTTCATGAAGTGTGAGCACTCTGCCAGAAAAAAAGAATTCACAATACAGTGTTATTCTGTTTAAAAATGTGATGTATTCAATAAGAATATTTTTTAAAGGTTCCATTCTTCTAAGCTCTTAATGATTATTGAATCATTAGTCTAATGTATCCCCAGGCTCTTGTTGTAGAAAATTACAAATAAAACACCCACATCCAACAACTTTAATGGTTCAATAAGTAGTTCCTTACTTGCAAAAACTTCTGTAAATTTGTCCTAACTGCACTTGTTATGCATTGTTTCATTGTCAGAAACAGTGTTATCCTAATCTAAAAGATGTCATGTGGGGGAAAGTAAAGACTATGAATAGTCAATTTTTGGCATTTCACTTAAATTCAGTATTTTACTAGAGGGATGTTTAATTTCTTCTTTGCTCTGTGTTTAAATATTACCATGTAAAGCACAACTTCCCTTAACTCTTAAAGTAAATATTAGCTCTCTACAGTACTGTAAATTGTTTTAAAAAGTAGTTGTTTGCAGATTGTATAGGTCTGAATAATGTGATGCTTCAGACAAGTCTGATGATCAGTTAATTATATTGGCACTTGAGGAGTTGTTAATCATTTGCCAGAGTTATCAGTCTTGAAATGAATTAACTTTGAAGTCATTTCAGGTTCTCTGTGAATACAGGCAAACTCTTGCACATCGAAGTGCATATGTTTGCAAAGTTTGGTTTTGCACAGAAAAAGAAAACCCGTTTAGGGAGTTGAACAGTTTGTCTGCTTATACATTGTCATCAGAACAGCAAATTTTGTCCCAAATTTTATTTTCCATCTTCTTTTAAGAGGTCTTTAGAATCTTGTGTTTGGTGTACTGAAGAAATAAGCACTGCTAAATTGCTAAAAGTTATAAAAATTATCTGGTAACCTGGAGAATGTTGAACTATGTTTAAATCTGATGTGCAAATTATCTGGGTTTTTTTCTACATGGTACAGAGTTTGTTCTTTAACAGTACCCTACATACAATATCATAGATACACACACTTTTATCACTACATCTAAAAGGGTATAAAGTTGAGTACTTAGTTTTTTAACAAATGCTACGATTAATATGTGCCACTAGAAGTTCTCAATTTTATATAGGCAAAGGCCTGCTACTTTATATAATTACAAAGCCATGTCTATGGAATCTTCCAATGAGCAACAAAGAGAAACCAGAATATCAAATATGGCTTGGTAGGCAGGTATCAATTAATGTGGAGAAGTGAAAGTAAAAAAGCGCTGTTAAAATAAAAGCATTGTGGTTTGCCATAGTGCTCTTAATAGTCAGCCTTCAGGACAACTCTATTAAAAGTAGATGTGATTTGTGCCTGTCTGTCTCCTCCAGAAATATTAGGAGGTTTTGTCTTCAAATTATATAATTGCCCACAAACCTAGAAAGGTATTAGGATGATACAGAAAGGTAAAAAGAAGACATGAGTGAAAAAAAATGGACTGCACTAAATCTTTATAACTCCCGGTTGTTCTTTTCTAGCCATTCTTGACTTTTCTTTGAGAGCAAAAACTTGCATGTAAAAGGTCAGGTTTTTCATCTGTTGAGATCAGTGGTGGGCTGTCCATTTACTTCAGCAAACAGTGAATCATATCTCAGATTTCCACAGCTGATAATGGCATATAAATAGGTTTGTTCTTTGTTCCTTGTTCCTCCCAGAGAAATAGGGAACACCTTGGTCAAAGCATCACTCTCTCACAAAAAAAAAAAAAA
>VZRZ01008697.1:138065-235760 GCA_013398175.1 Climacteris rufus | reverse complement strand
AACCCAACAAAAAACTAATTGTAGAAAAGCAGAGCAGAGGATGAGGTTTCTTGGGGAATACTTACTATTTATCTTAGAGCCGAGATAAAGAAACCTGGAGTTAATTCTGGTTGGTCGATAATAGGGAGGAACAGCCGTGGCATGAACAGTACAGTCTGTGCTCTACATGTGATGAGCATGTTTCTTACAAGTCAGCTTGCTCATGGTGCTGTTGCTGCTAATGAAACCAGGAGTGCTTTGTGACAGCAATATGCCACAATGCTTATTCTTTCTGGTTGCAGAATAGAGGATAGAATTTCATACTGGGTGTCAATCCTTAGCCTGAGATGATGTGAAGAACTGCAGGGAGGTGCAGCACAGTTCTGAGGCAGGGAAACATCTACCCTGATTTAAAGCAGAATGGTATGTGTACGTGCACAGACTTCCACCAAACACTGACATTTATGTTCCGCAATACCGAGATTTATTTTCAACTCATAAATATTGGCCTACAGCCTAGCCACAGTCAATAGTCACCTTTTGAATTAAGAATTTGTGATGGCCAAAAAAGAAACTGATACTGCTNGTGTGTGTATGAAAATAGTATTGCACTGGTACTTGCCAGGCTGTAACTTCCATTTAAAGTGCTTCTGATACAGGACTATATGTATGCCAAGTAACCAAATCATAATTTTATTCTTGTGTTGACGTGTTTATCTTTGGCCTATGATGAGGCTGTGGATGTTGTGGGAAAGACTTTACAGGGAAAGAAGTATGCAATGTGGTTTCAATTTTTGTTTTGGTTTTGTTGTTCCTTTAGCCTAAAGAGAATTCAGAAAGCAAACACACAGCTCCTTTTCATAAATGCAAAAACATAACAATTACATAGCCAATTATTTAGTAAAGATTAGGCTTTAAAAAAAAATCTTTTGTCATATAGTTTGTCAAAGAAGCTGTAAGATGAAATATGATCAAGCGCATTCATAATTTGAAACCTACTGAATGTTGAATGCTTTGATTTATAATTGATGCTTTAGATACGTTATAAGTGTGAAAACTTCAGATAACTATGGTAGTTTACACACAGACATAAAGGATTGTGCACTAAAAGCTCTATTTTAATGGACCTGGTCCTGTCAAAATATCAGCAAGCAAGAAATAATACTTCTAAATACTGAGTTCTATTTCACCCCGCTGATTAAATACTCTGAGGATAAGAGAGCTTCTTTACAGTCATTTTTTTCTAGAGAAGTCTAGTTGTGTTTCATAATTAAACAATCAATGCCATGCCTTAAAGATCTGTGATAAAGTAGATCCCATTTTGTCACTCAATATACCCCTGCAAACTTGCAGATAATAATTGTTTAATGGGTATATGACAGAGAAATTTGGGGGTGACTACACTAAGAGTTCTGGTATTTGCGCCAGTATTTTACTTTTTCTTACATTTGGGACTTTAAAGCTAACATAAGTGCATCCTCAAAAGGAACATGAACAATTCCTTCAGAGAGGTAGGTTAATAAATGAGAACAAAGGGTACAAAGAGAGAATTGGAACCTTGATAAAGCAGGGAAATGGAATCACTGGTGCACCTATCAAGGGTCAGCTGGGAAGTGAGGTCTCCCGGTAGTGAGGCATTGAAAAGACCTGAGGAGCTGAGCATAAAAATGCAGCAGATTCATCAGCACAAGGTGTGTTTCAGAGAGAGAAAGGCAGGTATAACTAAGGCAGTTCAAGAGGCCAGGCTGGTCCTCATTGCTGAAAACTCCAAATGCAATGCTGAGCGCTAATTAGTAGTAGGCATGGCATGGCATTCTGCAGTCTGTGTTTTTGAAGGTTTCCTCAAACCTTATATTCAAAGGATGGAAAAGCTTCAATAAAAATACTGCTTTTGATTTCTGGCTTTGTTTAAAACTCAGCCTTTTGTAATGTTACTGAAAATGAAGAGCATATTTCTAATAAAGGAGATAATTATTATTAAAATTCTGGTGTCAGCAGAACATTTCATCCTCACAGACAGAAATGAATTAGTAGTTCACAGATATTTATTCTAAGTTTCCAATAAATACTTGGCAAAAATTCAATAATGTTCATTAAATACATAAATGGAAAAATTAAAAATAAAGATTTTTCCCTTGTGATTTATTATATAGTGTTTTTGAAATCAAAGTTGAAGAAAGAAGTGGCTATCTGGCAGAAAAAGTACTACAGAAATGTTAATTAAATTGTATAGTCATAAGCAAGCCAGTGAGCAAGAAAAAAGCTTCCCTGCGTAGAATTGGAAGCCATATTTATTCTGGCTGGATGCTTAAAGATGTGAAAAGATTGTTTTAGATATTACAGTGAAATTTAAATAAAGCACACAGAGCAATATTGCTAGATAGTTCTCTATTTGAATTATACCAAATGAGGAAAAGTAGGAAAACCAATTAGGAGGTGTTTCATAATTAAGAAGTTGGAAACAAGCGTAGGGAGGTTTTTGCAGACACACTTGGGGCACAATTACGTTATGGAGTGATTACAGAACAGGTGAGGTGGTGCAGAACGATCTGTCCCTATGGACGGATAGGAACAAATGGGGAAACGCCCTGGACTGTGCTTGAGTTGCTTCCCTTGCTGCAGAAGCTGATTCTGTCAGGACTTGGGGAGGGACCCCATGGCTGTGGGCACTGCAGCCAGCCCTCCTCACTGCCTGGACAGCCTTAGGTGGGAAAAGTGGAGTTCATGGGTTATTGGATGGTTGTTGTGGGAACATGTTCCTTGGTGCCTCAAATACATGAGGTTCTTGCACCCTGAGCACCTATGACTGGGATTGAAGCCAAGTTCCTCTTACTATTTTGCTTGAAAAATAGTTTGCCTGTTTTATTTTGTTCTACATAACCCTGACTATTGAATGCTGTGTGTTTTCTGTGAGTCTAACACCTTGAATGTTGATTTGAAAGGGCATATGAGAATTTTAGGTCTGTTTAAAAAAAACCAAAACCAACAAAACACCAAGCAAACAAAAAACCCCACCCAACCTACAAATGAAGCAACAAACAAAAGCAAGAAAAAACCAAAACAAACCTTTGATTTCTGTAGCTCATGATAAAATTACATATGTTTTGAAAATGCATTCTCATCAGTGTAATGTGAATCTATTTCTCAATGCAACTGCAACACCCCTCAGCCACAATTTGCTTAATTTAATGCGGCTTCTAAGTAACACTGAGCTTTACTTCAGGGAAAAAAAAACAAACCAAAACCTCTCTTTATATTGTACTTCAAAATGATTATTTACTTTAAACTGTTATATTAAAAGGACCCCTCAGAAGGGTTTTCATCTGCTTCTGGACACCTGGTTAACATTAAGAACAGTTTACCAGAGTTTTGTGTAGGGATACAGAGCTTACTCTGAGAATTTAATCAAATATTTTAGCAGCCTTATATGGGTAGTTCAGCTGTGCACATGAGTGTTCCTCAGCAGGATTATGGTATTTCACTCTAAGAAGGTGTGTAGCTTTCTTTTTCACATCATAGGGTTTTGTAGCACTTTTTAATAATAAATATTCCTCTTCTCTGAAGGTGCTGCTTCATACAGCTAGAGCTTTCAGATCGGCATCATTTCTTGGCAGTGATTGCTAGTACTGTGGTTTTAATAAAAACAGTATCAGAGGAACGTGTTCTGAAGCATGTTTTGTAAAGTGAAATTGTATAGGCATATTCTGCACAGGCTCTTGTTTCCTAAAACTTGACATTTGTAGAAGTTATTTGAATAGTTTGAATGAGCTTGCTGATCCATTCACAAGGACTTCTTGTCTCATCTAATGTGAGGAATACATTTGACAAATCTGATGGGAAATAAGTTTCAACCTAAGGAAACTAGTGCAGTAGATTTTTGTTGGGGTTTTTGTTTTTTTTTTCCCTGTGATGAACTGAGGGACTATGCAACATTGTCCTCGCTTATTTTTGAACCCCTGTTAGATATGAAATGAAGGGGTCAAATTTTTCTTTTACTTGTTTCTGCATGACAATGTTAAATTTTAATACATAGAATTGGTGACATTTTTGGCCATTACATTCCCAAAAACTGCAGCCATAGACAAAACTGGAAATGGGTGACAGAGTATGCAGTGGCAGACTTCTCTTGTGGTAGTGATTGCTTGTAAAAAGATTTGGGGGATATTTTGTTTGGAAGAACAAATTTGTTTTGCTTCTTTTTTTGGTCTTTTTTTTTTTTAATCATAAAAACTTCAGCTAACAACTTTTGAATTATTTTAATGTAGGTGGTGGGAAATGTCCAATTAACTAGCACATGCATTGCACGTGGTCGCTTTCTGCTTCCTTGCCATCACCCAGGCACACACTAAGGAATGTTTTGTATAAATAGCAAATAACAATTTTCAAAGAAGGATGGGGAGGAAGAGAGGGGAGAGAGAGAAAGATCTGTTTTGTAGGCATTCTGAATGTCTTGTAAAGGTGACTAGTTGGGATTGAACTGTATTATTGCTGTGAAAACTGAAGGACATGGGGTCATAGGTCCTGAACTGAATTGCATGTGAGGTGTAACAGACAGATGCATCCAACACTGTGACACTTCACCCTTTCTTTATAAATTAAAAAGAAAATAGAAATGATAAAGTATCACAAGTTACTCATAAGAGTATAAAGGCATCTAAAAACATCTGTAGTAGCTTTTGGAAAATTTTTATTATTATCTTGAACTCCACTTGTTTTTTGGTTTTTTAGTTTTTTTATTTCTGTAAAGAGAATAAAATTATACATGCTTTTAACCGTCTCTGTATAATTGAAAAGGTAAAACCCAGACTAGAATTGCATTTTTGTGGATAGCCATAATCAAAATATATACAGACAAGGCAGATTTTAAGTAATGTGAACTCACCATTCTTTATTTTTAGTGTAGCTTGATGGTTTCTCTATGTTACTTAAAACTGTTCTTGCTATCTAAAACTGGCATCATTCTCCCAAACTTTCTTGAGGCTTGGCTGTTTCTGATTATTCATGACTTCCTCAAATATTCTCCATTTTTAAGAGATACTGCAGTTCCTTTACTTTCCAGGGAGTTGAAGGTATTTTCAAAAATTGTCTAGATAAAACCTAAATGTCAGCTTCTCTACAGCAGTTAAGTACCAAGTTCAGTGGGAGTTAAGTGACTTATAGAAGACAGAAATACCTTTGGAGATAGGGGCTTAAGTGCCTTTTCCTATCTCAAGGAAAAAAGAGACAGAGGCTTCTGTTATTTGTGCTTCGTAACCACAGATGTACGTTCAGTATAGTAGTTGCAAGTCTATAGAGCCTTTCAGAATTTTGTTTGCAGCACAAAAGTATAATGTGTCTCTTTCACAAATAGTCACATTCAATAAACTCCTGAATCATGTGCACCATGCTCCAGGTGATTTCTATTGGGATTATGTGTTCTTTGCTTGTATTTGTGGATTTAAATGTGATTAGGGGCAGGAGGGATCTTTTCCCTTTCCTACTCTGCTGCATTAGTTGTGATAGAGCAGATCTTCAGGGGAAGCGCATGGTAACCACAGCAGGGGAGGCTTGGATCACTAGCAAGTAGCTGTTTGCCTTGTTTCTTCTCCCTTCTGGAGACCTTGTAGAATCTATGAGAAAAAGACCACAGATCTTTTATTTGTGGTGAAAACTCTTCTGGCTCAAGTCAACCCTTGGTTGTCACAATGTCTTAACCCAGCAGCACCTTGATCTGGAGTATGGCATTAAGCTTTCTCTCCTGAAAAAAAAAAAAGGCAAAGGTCTAATGTGGCACAATCCTGCACTATTTGTACTTAGAGGGGCCTTGCAAGTTGCAGAACAAATGGAAGAAATAACACTTAGCATGGCTGTAGGCTGTCCTGCAAATTCCAGCAATACAATATTTGGCTCTGACACAATTCCTCTCTAAATGGATGAAGTGACAACAAACATCTTCAAAGCGGTTTGCTTTAAGTTCACTCCTTTCTCTTGAGTTTTAGGCAAGTGCCAGGAGGGGATATAGCAATCTACCTCTTGGGATTAATATGTTATATCACATCTGTCTGCCTCATGCAGAGGAATCTCTGGTAATGTCAAGTGCCTGACACTTCAAAGGCAGCTAGAAATCACCAGCCGAGATATTTATAGAGTCCTTCTATAGGGAAATGTCTTAATGTTTCCAGATCAGTAAGTGCCTTAGATCTGAAGCAGGGCAAGTAATTCTGTTTTTATTATCCATTCCAGTGCCTCATTAGTCACCTTCTTTTCTGTTATGATTGGTCACATGAAAAGTGCAAGAATGTGCAACTTACTTGTAAGAAAGTTGACTTCGTGTCACATGTCGTGCACTGTAGAGAAAACCAGAGTGTAAGAGAAGAGAGACAGACAAGTAGGGAAGAACAAAGCAGGTCCCATACAGGGCAGGAGCAAGATGCCTCTGCCTCAGTACAGAACACCTTGAACTTCAATTGTATCATTGAGCTGCACCTGGGTGTCCAAATACAACCCAAGCAGTCAGAGATTTTGGCATGCTGCTTTTCTCAACATATCCAGGTGGGAACAGAGTTGTGCACTGCCAGGCAGGCTTTAGTGAGTTGACATATTCAGAGGCTGCAATACTCTGCTCCGTGCTGGGGGAATGTTTTGGAAGCAGGAGGCATTTGCAGAGGCTTGGTTGGTGCTGTCTCGTCAAACTGCTTCAGAGAACAGGGAGAGTATGTAGAGTTTACAATGCAGAAAAGGCAAAAATGGGTTTTTTGATGATGGAATGGTCTATGGAGTACCACATATGCTGGCATCAGATGGGACTCTTTCTCAGTAGAGGGGAGAGACCCTTTGCTCAGGAACTAGAATCTCGTGTGCAGAGCTTTAAAATAGATGTGAGAAGGGAGCAGGACAATGTCAGGCTTATCCCTGGCAAGCTGTGTTGTATGAGTGTCTTGGTTTAAGACAATTTGTGGGGCAGACACTCCAAAATGAGTTTCTTCCCTTTTTAACTTTAACCAATCCCATTCACCAATAAGGAGAGACCTATGCAAGAGAATATATGTAAAAGAATAACAGTTTACTAGAAAAAAAACCAGCAGCAACCAAGATAACAATAACTACTAGATACAAAGGTATCCCAGGGACTCCCCAGGAACAATGAAAACAAAGTGGTGAAGCTCATCCCTCCCAAGGTGGCACCTTCCACAGACAACCACGTGGTCCAAGGGACAAAGGCAAAGTGGAGGATAAGCTCCCTTTCCCCAACCATGTGTGGAGAAAGAGAACAAAGGGAAAAAAAAAACCAACACAGCAACTGAATCTGTGATTACAAAAAGCTCCCTCTTCCCCCAAACAACAACCAACAGGGAATAAGGATAAAACAAAAGCAAACCTGGAGACCAAAAAACGTCAAATGCCCCTCAAGCTGTTTGCTTCACTCCACCCGACTGCATTTCTCCTGACAGTGGCAGCTCTGTCTACACTGGCAGCTGGAACTTGGGAACTGGGATAGCAGTGAACCAGTGGTGACAATTTCTCTGCAGCTTTTCCAGCACTGTCATTCCAAGTCATTACTGCTTTGTGTGGAGAGGAAGTGGTCCTGTTGGGCACCAAAACCAGCAGCCCCTGACCCCACAGACCTGCTGGTGGTAGCTGCCACTGCAGAGAGGTATTTGTGAAATTTGCCCTGAAGTAGTTTAGAATTGCAAAATGCGGTTTCTTGGAGGCCTAAGCCAGGCAAGGAGCTTGGAGAGAAACAAAAGTAGTCTTCTTTCTTGTGCTGTCTCAGCTTCCTTGTGAGAACAAAAGAGAAAGAGCCTGTGCCTGTATGTCCCATCTTTTAAAGGGACTCTGGCACACACCCTGGCACTCTGCAATTCCCTTTCCCAGGTCTTAATGGGACAATACAATCTTGAGCAAATTATGTAGCACACATACGGAATAAAATACTCTTTTTTTTTTTAGTTACCCAGATCAGAGAGGCAAAGGTTAGAGGAACAGGGTGCTAGTGAGGGTCCTCTACTCCTGGGTCTGAAATGTCCTGGCCACACTAGAGCACAGTTGCAGTCTTATGGAGATGAGCCAGGAACTCCGGAGGTAATAAAAGCCAACAAGGAAACACCAGAGAATTATCTCAAAGGAATTAAGGGGTGCTCCTTTAGGAAGGTGGCACGGCTGACAGCCCAGACCAGGTGCTGTTCCACCCATGCACACAGCATGGGAGCAAACAGGAGGAGTTGGAAGGCACAGTGCTGCTGGAAAGCTGTGATCTTATAGCCATGACTGAAACATGGTGGGATGAATCCCATGACTGGAGTGTGACTATCAATGGCCACAGGCTGTTCAGAAGAGACAATGGAGGAAGGAGAGGCACAGGAGTTGCTCTCTACATTAAGAGGGCATCAAGACTGAGTGTGGAGAGTTGTCTCTGAAGAACAGCCACGAGCAGGTCAAAAGCCTGTGGTAAGAATCAGAGACCCAGGCAACAAAGAGAACCTTGTGACTGGTGTGTACTACTGCTCCCTGACCTAGGGGAGCATACTGACCAAGCCTTCTTGCTCCAGCTGCAGGAGGCATTGTGCTTACAGGCTCTTATCCTGCTGGGAGACTCCAACCACACTGACATCTGCTGGAAGTAGCACAGTGAGCTGTAGGCAATCCAGGAGACTCCTGGAATACATGGAGGATTATTTCTTGAGCCAGGTAACAGACAGCCCTACTAGAGGGGATGTGATCCTAGGTCTGCTGGTCACCAGTGAACGAAACCTAAGTGGGAACATAAGGATTGGAGGCAGTGGGCTGCAGTGATCATGCATCGGTGCAGTTCTCAGTCCTGAGGAATCTGGGTCAGGCAAGGACCCCTAAAACCGTGGTTGAGTTTGACACATAGGAGAGTGCCTTGTGTTTCCCTCTCACAGTGATACAGCAGTCTCTGTGCAGCTGTGAGAAGATTGTACTTTGGAGCAGTGCCAGTCCTGCAGTTTTGGGGAATTAAACTCCATGTGCAGCGCTCTTCCAGATGTCGTTTTGCTTTACTTACACTGAAAATGTAGGAGATGCAATATAAAGTTTATCTCTGCTGATGAAGATTTAGCACAATATCAACATTTATTCTAGCAACTGAGTGCTTGGTGGGCATTTTAAATTATTTTTGCAAAAAGATGATGATACAGAGAGTGTCATGTCTGGAAAAATAGGATAATTCTGGATTTGTGTTTGTACCAGCTTAGAATGAGGTTCTAGCAGTTGTGCAGTGTAGTGCAGTTGAATCTTCTTTGAGGGTCTGCACATACCTGTGTTTCTGCCACAGATTTCTCTTCTTATTCCATTCTCGACTAGCTCCAGAAGCTGGTACTCTGATAGTAATGGTGATTATACCTGTAAGCAGAATACCTTGTGCTGCATGCTTTTTTTTAAACTGAATCATGCTACTTTCACACTCTACAATTTGGCCTTAGTCTGAAGGTTATTTATCATTCACCTTGGACTTCTAGAGAACTTTTCTTTTATCTTGGGTTTTGTTTTGTCCAAGAAGAGGCCATCTTGATGAGTTTTTTCTCTTCTATATGTAGATAGAGTTTTAGATTTTTGTCTAACAAGGAGAAAACTTTTTATTTGGTTCTAATAATCCCCCAAAAGTGCACTTTCAAATACTAATCTTTTTATCTGCTTTAGCTAGTGAAAAAAAAAAATTATGTGTAGGACAAGACACAAATAATTACAACTTGGGCAAATTTAGAACAAAACCAGAGTCTTCCTACCGACAAATTCCCAACTTGGTGCTTGGACACTAGTTCATGTGAAGGAGAAGCAGCTTTGTTTTTCTTATTCATGTGCTTGTGCAAAGTAACATGCAGACAGAATCACTGTCTGTGAGAGGTGAGGAGCAATGAACCTTTGTTTTAGTATTTGGGTGTCATGGATTATATTGCCTTTCTAAGGAGAAAGGCTTGCAAGCTTTATTCTCATCTTTTCCAGCTGAACTTGTAGCTTTCAGGTCTCAATAATTTTCAATTCTGTAAGCTTACATCATTGATGCCATTCATTAGTTTGTCTTTCAATGAATTTGTATAGCCTCCCTGTTATCTCAGGGTTTGTACCATGTTTTATGGCTGAGATGAAAGCATCAGATTGGCTTGAAGATAACCCTTATTTTAGGAGTGTCATCATTAATCCATTTTTCCTTTTTAGCTTTGTTTTCCTGAAAACCGCAATTAGGCATCTTTGCTAGGGAAAAAATGTTTATTTTTAAAAAGAAAGCTCCAAAATTAGATTTATGTTCTTGTGACCCATTTTGTCACCTTGAAATAAATTTCTTGGGCTTCATCAATACAGATTTTTCCAGATGAATTAGTTGCTGTCGTCTTTGTCTTCCTGGACAGAACCTGTGTTTCCAATCTGGTGGCTAAACACAGAGCATACAGATGATTGATTGAGCATTGGTGTTGTGCAGGATCTTACAGCCCATCATTTCTGGCAGACTTGGACACAACTCTCTTGCCATACTGAATTGTGGATTACCTACAGTTAATGCAGGGAACTAGGAAAAGCAGGCTAGAAACTTCCTTTACTTGGAGAAAAACTCAGGTGTATCTAAATATAATTAGATAAATTAGTATTTTTATACACTGGATACACTTTATTCAAACTAAGCATTAATGTTGCATTTTAACCTTCTTTAATGCCTTATCTATGGTTAATTTATAAGTAGTTCATTGAGAGGGAGGTTGTATGCTGAGATGACTAGACAAAACACTGATACTTGTAAAGACACCTTTCAAGTGAGAGTGTGGGTGTTTCTCTTGTCTTATGAGATTGTCTCCTTTTTTTAGACTAAAAAATCTCACTTCAGATGAAGGACAAAGACATTTTTTGGCTAAATCACTGTAATAGTCTTGAAAAAAATACTCACTTTAGGGTAATCCTGAATGCATAAATACAAATAAGGCAGGCCTAAGCAACAATTTAAAAGCCAGCATGTTTTTTTGAGCTGAACAAAGCAAGAGCATATGTAGTGGCTTATAGTGGTGGTACACTACAATGGTTTAGTAATGAGGCTTTTGTAAAGGAAGTACTAATGTTCATGTTTTCCTGAACCAGAGTCAACAAAGATGTAAACATTAGTGTCTATACACAGCTCTATTACAAAATATGCTGATTTTCCCTGTCTGATCTGCCTCCTGCTGAGTTAAGGAGGCAGTTTTAAGGTCAACACGCAAAAATCCTCGTGCATGATACATTTATTTAATGTCTGTATTGTTAAAATCTGCCTACATTTCTTAATTCTTTTGGTTGGCAGAAAATAACCCGAATAAAATTCTTCTCTTCTTGTGTCTACTAGAAACAAATTCTGAGGTTCTCTTGTTTAACAACTGTGCAACCTCTTGCATCAAGATTAAACACTTTGTTTTGTCCCCAGGCAGTTGTGTATTTATTACTCTTGAGGCAGTGGTATTTGAAATAAATAGAATTGAAAGATCCTGAGAAATGGTTTCTGAAACACATATATTGAGTTATTCTCTCCTGTGTGAGCAGAAAATACTTCTGATATCTCTCCCTGAACCCTTGCAAAGGAAAATAGCTGATATAAAAATATCACATGATGGGGTGGTGAAAAGGTAAGCATTTTTATCCTTAGTCAGTGAGGCTTTTTGCTGCTTATTGTCCTGAAAATAATTAAGTTATCTTTATGAAATGCATTATTATTCACTAAAGATAACATAGGTAAGGGCATAATAAAGGACGACATAAAAGATAAAAGGAAAAAGTCTCTCCTTTTCTGCCTCAAAAGGTACAATATGAAAACAAAAAAAAAAATAATCCATGGTTTGCAAATAGTCTTAAAAACTTCTCAAGATTCAGATATATTTTGGGCTGGTGACAGGGCTTATCTCTTCTCCCTGATCAAAATAATAAATGTTCACCAAGAGAAAAAGTTCTTTTATGTTATAAGGAAAACAATTTCCATGTAGCTTTTGTGTGTGTGTACGCATATTCATAAAATATGGATTAGCAGCACTAGGTATTCAGCTAAGTAAATATTCATAAAATAAAGGTGAAATTGATATGCATTTCCCAATAGAGAGTAATAAGCATATTTTGATTTCTTAGTAAAGAAAAATCAAGCTAAGGGGAGAGAAAGCCCTTTCTTTTGTCTGGACATGTTTTATTCCTCATTCTCTTGTGTTGATCCTGCTGGCAAAGACTTTCCTTCCTGACACTTTGAATACACAGTATTGCTAATATTTTTAAACATACAAGAATCAGGTGTATTGCTTAAAACATAAAATAAAAAGACATTTTGGATTTTTTTTCTCTGAGTCTTACTTTTGTCCTTGAGTTACATTAAAGTTGCATGTTTAAGTTTGTCTTTATAACTATGAGAGATAGATATGCCTTTTTTACTAAAATATTAAATTCTCAGAAGTGTCAGGTCTGGAGCCTTGTTAGTAATGTGTGCTAACAACTGTTGGAAGACTCAATAAATAGATGAAAGATAACCCAACATGTGTGTTTATTGCTGCTTTTTGCAACACTGAAACTTCTAATTTATTTTGCGTAGTTAGTTTCACTCACCATATAATGGCTTATTTAGCACCCCTTGCAGATGATTCACTGATTTATGCTGATTCATGCAGATGTCTGATTTATGCTAAATTTAAGGAAATAAGACATATGTTGTGCTCCTGAACAGTATACTTATAGGTATTCCTTACAGCTTTCTTTGCAGTTCATGAGATACTTTAGAGTAATAGAATGGAATAGTTTTTGAATAAACTGAAAATTAAGTGGATGTTCTAAAGCTTTACCTGAGAGATCTCAAGAACAGCTTTATTTCGAGCAGCTCATTGAAACATGAAAAAATTGCATGTTGGTATCCAAACAGGCTAAAGTTTAATAAAAATCAATTCCTTGTAGTCAACCAGAATGCAAACAGATTTTTTGCTATTGTCAATATCTAAAGAGTTGGCTTAGGGTCCTGTTTTGTAGAAATAAAATGTTTAAAAGCCAAAATTGAAGAATATGTGTTCCTAGAGTTAGTGTTTGATATAAATAGGGTTTGGAATGTGCCTTGGTCTTTACCTGAATTTCTGTTGATGCTGCTTCTTTGTTTCTGTTAGGGCTGTTAGCAAAATCTATTTCATCCCCTTCTTCTGCTTCACCCCTTTGCTTGGGTCAGCTGTAACTGGCAGTTCTCTTTCCAAGCTGGGGAGAGTGGCATAATTGTGCATGGACAGAGCAGGCAGCTCATACCCTCACCCTCTCTTCCACTCTGGTGTTTTGTTCTTTGAATATGAACAGTACTTTTCAATAGCAGCCATATTTTGGACAGTCGGGAAATACCAAGTCTTTGTTCTATTTATTTTATGGACTTTACCTGATTTATCAGTGCTTGGGCTGTGTGCGTTCAGTAGCGTCATTTCAGTGTGTTCATTGCCAATAAGGAAGATTTAAAAAAAAACATTTTTGGCTACTGACATGAAGATGGGGTGAGCCAGTAAGTAAATGTTATGCATTTAAAAGAGATTTTATTATTTCAGAACTGTTAGAGGAAAGAGGACCATTGTCATGTAGTTTGAAAACTTTTTTCTAAGTGACACCATCAGCTGGATGCCACTGATCATTTCTGCACGCTGAATAAATTAGAACCATCATAAATTATGGCAGCAATCTCCACTAACACAGCTTGTTGATACCTGCTTGTTGAAGTCTATTATTTAAAATAATTCCTTTGGCTTTGTCAATGTTTACACAGGCCAGCATCTTTAATGTTGATTTAAGGTTATCTCCATGTTCCATAACTAGAATACAGAACATTTTTATTGATTTCTTAGCCGCACTCCTCTACTTTACTATCCATAAATGAATTTTGATTCATAAAAGAAAAACCCTGGGAGTCAAATGTCAGCTATTATCCAATATATTGCTCTCTGCTGCAAGTAAAATAGTCTGCATCTCATCTTGAAAATATAATGTATATAAGTCTTCCCTGAAAGAATTTCAATAAAATATTGATGTAAGCACTTTTTTTTTGTTTTGTTTGATAAGGTGTTTTGTAGATATGGACAAGAGCATAAAACAAAGCCTGGAGTCATCCTGTTTCATGTTTTGTATTTTTTTGAGCTTTTTCACAAAAAGTGTGTGTTTTATTTGTGTTAAGGAAAATAGTCTGTGGTATTATCTTGAGTGATCTGTCTTAGTAGATTTTGTGCTGGGAGTTATGATCAAGCCAAACAAAGCCTAATAACAAACAAAACAAGTACTGTACATGTTCCTCTGGATATTTCATTTGTTAGTTATACCACATTCAGGTGCCCTGCTTTCAAAAAATGTGTTTCTACACAATCCTTTTAGCTTTTTTCTCCTGTGTAGCTTAGTAATACATGTAATTAGGATGTTTTGTTTTGCTTAAAGACACGTTTGTAATTCTATGAACAATCTAACAGGATTTCCTCTTCATACTTCACAACCTGAAAACAGATAAATAAAGGTAGCTCATAAAAAGAAGGCTGATGCCTCCTGGAAAATTTGGGCACCACAGCAGTTAGAAAATATCACTTTCTAATGACTTACACACTTCCAAATGGATGCATTGGAATTGGTGTGATTTTTAATTTCTTTTTTTTTACTCAGAATAAAAATAGTTGTAATCTCAGGGCACATAGCATTATCTGGGGACAGGTCATGATAATGCCAAGTAGTATAGCTGTACATTTTTATTAAAAATAGTATCTGCTCATTTCATCTCCCTTGGTGACATACTGGCTATTAGCTCACAGGAGAGAAAGTCAGAGAGATCTTTACCCTCAGATAGCCTCAGTGACAGAAACAGAGTCAGTGATAGATTTGGGACCTGCTGCCCGCAGGGCTTTGGATGAGCCCAGGGCATGTTTGGCTTTCTGGGCGGGAGTGTCCATGGCCAGGGCATGTCCAGCCTCTCGTCCACAGCATCCCCAAGTCTTTCTGGGCAGGGCTGCTCTAGATCTGATCATTCCCCAGCCTGGATTGATACCAGGGATTGCCCTGACCCAAGTGCAGCACCTTTCACTTGGTCTTGCTAAACTGGTTGAGATTCCCATTGGCCTACTTCCCAGGACCCTCATATGGCATCCCATCCTTCAGATGTGTCAACTGCACCCCTCTGCTCGGTGTCATCTAGAAGTTTGCTGTGGGTGCACTCAATCCCTTCATCTTTGTTGTTAATGAAGGTATTAAATCACCCTGGTCCCAATACAGGCCCCTGATGGACACCACTTGTCACCAATATCCACTGGGTCACTGACCCATTGGCCACGACCCCCTGGATGCCATCATCCAACTGCTTTCTTATCCATCTAACAGTCCACCCATCGAATCCATTTGTCTTCAGTTCAGACAGAAGGATGTTGTGGGGGTCCGTGTCAAAGGCTTTGCAACAGTCCAGATAAGTGACACCTGTAGGCCTTCCTTTGCCCACTGATGGAGTCACCCCATCACAGAAGGCCACTGGGTTGGTCAGGCAGGACTTGCCCTTGGTGAAAGTGTGCAGGCTGTCTGAAATCAAATCTCTGTTCTCCGTGTGCCTTCCAGGAGGATCTGTTCCGTGATCTTCCCAGGCCCAGAGGTGAGGCTGACAGATGGGTAGTTCCCAGTGTCCTCCTTTCTACCCTTTTTGAAGATGTGTACAATGCTTCCCCTTTTCTGCTCACCTGGGACTTCATCTGACAGAAATCAAGTGACTGTAATTAATTCTTTTAATTCTTTTGCAGCAAGCAAAGGCAAATTGTGATATTTTTATAGTATAAATGAAAAAAGGGTGATCACTGGCATTGCAGTGAGTATCAAATGAATATATAATAACAGAACATTAGGAAACAATTAGAAAAAGTGCCTAGACATTATTAATTCATGTGATATTCATTGTACCAACATTGATCATGTGAAAGAATTGTGGTGTTAGTTACATTTTAATCATTCAGTGTTGAAGAAGGACTAATTATTTTCAAATAGCAATGGGAAGGATCTGGTTTTACTAAAAAATCATGGAATATCTAATTTACTCCACAGAGTTTTAATAGGGAAACATATGGTTGCCGGTATTGGTAAAACAGTGGAGAAAATCACAGCAATTGTTCATGTTTCAGCTCTTACAAGGAAGGTAGACACACTGTTCCCCTCACAAGAGCTTGTGGTAACTATAGGATGGTGTGCCATCTTGCCCATCCAGATTAGGCTTTACCCAGACTAAGCATTTTGTCCCTTCCAGCCAAACTACTTGGATTTCTTCAGTGCCTTCAGAAGGATGCTGGGGAATGTGAGCAGCAGGTAGCTTTTTTCATGGACTCGGTGTCAATGAGGGGCATGCCTGAATGGATACAAGTGGACAAAAAAGGGAGTAGGACTGGTTGGGACCATATCCCTGCTACCCTTATCCTCCCCTGTGGAAAGCATGTAGGGGCTTCCAGTCCTTCTTCTCCGAAGAAAGAAGTTGCACGTTTCTCCTCGGAAAGTCATCTTTGATCTTGCACAGGTGTATGCCTGGGAAGAAACCTGAAAATTTGGTGCCTTCATCATGGGAAAGGTTCTCTTCTTAGGCTAAGGCTATATGCAGAGGTTCAGATAAGGAGCCCAGGGATTTAGAGCCTGGTGAAACAGTTGTGAATTAGAGAAGCAGATATACATATTTCATGGTCAAGCTGCCCAGCTCCAGGCTCATTTGGATGTTTTGTAAGTGGTAGCTTGTTGGTGTTTGTCATTCCTTTTTCCCTTCTCTAGGCAAAGGACCCCAAAAATGCTGCCAAATGGAGAGGTGGACCTCTAGGGACTTCTCTGCTGCCCACATGCAATTCTGTGAGCTTTTATTCCTAGAGTGAGACCCTTATGGGTGGGGTCTTGTCAGGCGTGCTTTGAGAACAGCATGTGTCTCTCTCTTATTTCTGTATCTTCCCATAACTTGTGGTTTGGGAGACCTCAGATCAGTTGTAATGATACAGTCAAAACACAGGACAGCTGAGGGATGAGAATCAGTGAGCTAAATCTGGGGTGATTTAGGCAGTAACTTCACTTTAAATGAATAGTGCTTGGGAAAAGCTTAAGAACATGGGTTCAGAAGTGTGTATACAAAGCCCACTGTAGCTTATTGGCTTTATAACTCTCTGGATACTTTGTCTGTTAGAGGAAGGTAAAGAGCAACTTGTAAACCACAGTAACACACACTTAGTGTTGTATCATGTTTACTTTGGTATATTGTCTTTTTTTGTAACCTCTGAGTTTGCTTTATTCATGTTATTCAGGGATTAAAGCAACACATTTTCTGTGTGTGGATTGGCTGGTTTAAATTCATGGAAAAAATGTGTTCTTGCTTCAGTATTGGACTCCAAGTGGACGTTTTTTATTATATTATCTTCCTTAGTTTCATGTACTATTGATGAAATTGAAAATCAGTGACCTGACAAAAACAAAATAATATAGCATGAAAATTACTACCGTGATTTCATGCTGTGTTAATGCAAGGATGTCATTCCTGCTTCAGAATAATAACAGTGTTTTGCTTCTGAACTTACAGCACCTCTCTCTCCCTTTCTTCCTCTGCCCACCCCTCCTTTTCCTTTTAAAGAGCGTTGATGCCACAATGAAACTCTTCTTAATCACATCTCTTGGCTGTTTGTTAGCTAATAACCACTACTAACAGGTAATTTTTTGAAGCAGAGGGCGGAATCTCTGTATTCCATAAGCATATGCGGGAATTCAGAAAAAATCAGGCTTGAGTCACCATAACAATGGCTAATTGCAGAATCTGGGAATTTTTTTAGTCATTCTTCCTCAAAGAGCCATCATTCAGGCTGTGTGGCAGCACTCTTTGAATTCTCACAGGACACATTTTGTCTTGGAATATGCAGAAGTGATTTTTGCTCTCTGTTCTCAAAAATTCCTATTATCCTACAGGTGCCAGAAAAGATTCGAGGAACAACACTAAATTCTGATTAATGTAGTCACTGAACTTGCAATAATGTGATCAAGTTTCATATTTTAACTGATTAGAGACCTCCTTGTTGAACCTTCCTATCTTGCCAGTACTGGTAGAACTTACAAATTTGATGTAAACATTCTAAGTTTTACAAGAAATGTTAGGATATACTTGTCAATTTCTGCCATGTGGGAAGCATGTCTCTCACATCCCAGATACCTGTTCAGACTCTGCCATCATAAAGACTTATCTGCCCAGAGAGAGAGGGAGCAAATGCCAAGTCCCAAGTTAAAGGCCAGCATTAGCACCAACTCCACTCTGTTTTGGCTCTCCCTATGTTTCTCCATTGCTTGCAGAAGAGGGGAAGCCTGGCTGTTACGAGTGTACAGAATGAAATGGCTATCTCTACTGTGCTTCATGGAGGAGATGGAATGGGAACAGGAAGAAACAGATAACTATGCCCTCTCCTCATGCTCTACCTAACTGATTTGTCTCAGGAACAGAGGTCTATTTAATAAAAACAAACTAACAGAACTCCCTGTCCTCCCCAAAATCCGATAGCTTCTTGCATTTACGGCAGTGATCTGAAGGGCTGCTGATAGAAAAGTCTCTCTGTGTATATATTTGCTTTACAGTTAAAGCATTCACATACACTACTTCAGGTCTGAACTGGTTCAGACTCTCTTCTCACATACAAGGAGTTTCCTTGACCTTGGTTATTTTAGGCAGAAAGTAATTTATGATTCAGTGAGCCAGAGAGAAAATACATGTGAGCATGAGGTTTAGTGGTTTGTATTCACCTGAGGGCTCCTGTTTCCATGCTAAGGACAGCTTCAGCACTAATGTCAGTTTATGACACAGGGATTTGAAGTTCTCTTCCCAGCTAAGGTGGCTCATACACAGCAGAATTCTCTAGTTTAGCGTTGTCCTCTATAATTTCATAGCTTTCATGAGGAGAATAGGGAATATCTTGGTGGATATGGTAACCTACCTCTGTGAAGACAGATGGGAATACAGAGTTCTCTGATCATATGAAATAATTCAAGCAGCCTGGAAGTGTATTCTTTTTATGAACTCTCTTGTAGGGTCAAATAAGAGCTACCTCATGTTGTAGCTTAATTAAAAAAACCAAAGACAACCTCTCCTTTATTTTGAAAGATGTAATATTGGTGACTTCTTAGTTAAGACAGAGGTTTTTGTGAAGTCACACTGCTTTTCTGGATGTTTCTTTTTAGTAAACTCAAATGGTTCTTTGCTGAACAGTAGATCTGCTCACCAGCATAGTTATCATTTTGTCATTTTCCCTTCTTAGAATAATTTTCAGATTTTTCAATCTCTATGGTAGTATAAGGACAAATATAAAATAGATGATAAAGGAAAGAAAAGTCTCCTTCCAAAATATAATTGCTATTTGCTGAATCAATTTTATTTTGTATCCAAGTGTTTGAAACCCATCACTAACTTCTGCTTGCCTTTCAGGGTGCCTGAGCTCTCTGTGCTTTGTCTTGCTAATAAAGTGTTATGTGGCTCTGTTTTATGTTTGTTTCTTAAGCTGTTCTTGTCTGTTGCCACTGTTTTTTCAGGTTGTTTGCTGTTTTAGCATCTTTTGTTTATTCTCCCCTGCTGCCTTTCGGTTCTTGCAGCTCTCTGGGTTTTTGCTGTGAACTGCCCATCTGATGGGTTTCCTGCTGACTTTACTTGATTGCTGGAGCTCTAGCATCAGCTGCACCAAACACTGGAGCACCATCCATGGGTTCCACACTGCCTGGTAGGAGACCAGGTGCTCCAGTCACTCAGCTCCAATGCCTGATCCAGCTCTGAGACTGGCTGGTATCAGCCAGACTGGATGGAAGGAATTCTTTTGGTCTGTTCTTTCATTTTTACATATGTATGCCAAAGGATTCTCTAAGTGTGGGTTTTTACCTATTTGGATTTTCCTGCTGCAGCAGCATAGGAGATTGCTGTAACTTAATGAAGAAGTCCTAAGCTAAGTATATGCAAGGACCTTAGTTGCTTTGTGTTTTTTACTAAATATGATGATGTTTTTATTTTTTCACCACAGACAAAGTTTTCAGTGAATATGATCTGTTCATAATTACTTGTTATGAAAAACAGATTTTTATTACTGATAGAAGCATGAGGCAAAAAGGGAAAGGGCACGGTGAGTAGAGGAAGAGGGAGAATTGGAAAGCGGTGCGGGAGGATGATGGGATGGGAGTGAGAGTGGGGGTGCTGGAGCTGTGGGGGTTGCCAGATGGGAGAATGGACTGAGGGAAAACCATAGAGAGCAGAGTGGTCGTAGTAGCAGTGCTAGGTTTCGATTTGTGTCCTCTTCCTGGGGAGAGTGTCTGTTTGCAGGGACTGGAGTCTCCCAAACATCTTTTATTAGCTAAACACACATGGGACAAATGACTTTGTGGCAGTAGGAGTGAGTGTAAAGGACTCTTAAAGAGTGACTTGTTTAGCTGTTGGAAAGATCTGCAGCTGAAGACCCAGTAGGATAATGGCTTATGATTGTCCAGGATAGAGGTGGTGAATATGTGTGTGTGTCCCCACCAAGTCGTGTTCATACCTCCCTGGTTTCTGAGAAATCAAACCTACACCTAGATGCAGATTTCAGACTGTGTGGTTGGATCATTTTTTGACTTCTTGCTGAGAATAATTTTCTGCCTGATATTTTGCAATTCTTCCACAATTAGAAAAGAAGACATTTTCTAATGCCAGATTAAATGCTAATAAAATTTCACATTTAAAACCAGATGAGGAACTGTGAAGTATACAGAGGGTTCCAAAGAAAAGAAGTGGTGAAGTTTTGATTTATTTTGTTAATTTCTGTATAATTTGTCTTTAAGTTCAAATGCAAGAACGGGCTGTATTCAGACACATTGTGAATGTAATGGGTCAATTTCACATTCAGGATAACAAATTCAGGTTAAAAAAAGATATGTATTTTTAATGAGCTTAATTCATCATGTGCCTTCAAATGTGGTGGTTATTTGTTGTTGGAACCCTAAATTGCACATGGATATCCTCCTAAAGCAAACAGCAATTGAAACAGAATATTTTGGTTTGATGCAGAACTTCTCAGATTTTAGGAGAATTCTAGAGATGCAATCAGGCTAAATGAACATATTTATACTTTGTCTTTTCAATTCCTGAAGACACTGTGCAACAGCTTTCCAAGTCAGCTGAAGCAACTAAATTAGGCTACTAGGTCCCTAAATGAAGTGCTCCAGGCCAGAGTGGAGGCAGAGGCTGCCCTCACACTCTTCTGCAGGCTCCCTCAGCTGCGGGAAGGTGGAAAGCTCGGAGCTCTCCACCTCTGTCTGCAGCACCATGTGTTGGATGCAGGGCAAACTTGTCTGCATAGGCTCACATCAGCTGTGAGGTAAACTATCTGCATAGCCAAGGGTAGGTTTTTATTTTGTATGTTATGTTGCTTTAGGGGCAATTTCAAGTGGTGCTTTCCAAGAATACACATCAACAGTTTTCCTAAAGCCTTCCAGAGGTCTGAACTGGTCTGCCACAGGATATACCACCTCCTTGTGGGATACCTATGGATAGGAACTGCTTTGCTGCTTCTCTTGCTTCCTTTTATTAGAAGTGATGTGTTCAGAGAAGTTTAATCCAGAAACCATCCATGTCTTTTGTAGAAACAGGAATGCCAGTTGTGGCCAGTTACTGATATTGGATTTAAATGGCAAGCAGAAAATTCTTCCTGCTTATGACCAGGAAGGTACCTAGCAATAATTTTTTGTAGGTGCAGGCTGGTCACACTAAATGGCAAAGTAGTAAATCTGCTACAGGTATTTGTGTTTTGCTTTAGGTTGCAGAAAATTCCACAGTTCTACTTCTTTATTGCATAGCTTGCTCTTGCTAGTCGCTGTACAATTAC
This sequence comes from Climacteris rufus, assembly GCA_013398175.1. Taxonomy (NCBI): domain Eukaryota; kingdom Metazoa; phylum Chordata; class Aves; order Passeriformes; family Climacteridae; genus Climacteris; species Climacteris rufus. The sequence goes on along the minus strand of VZRZ01008697.1, from coordinate 213,975 downwards.
TGAATTAGAAAGTTAGATGAAATTATAAAAAGCCATATGTAATAGATATCAGTATGAATTAATACAGTGCAAAGTAGGTGTTTGTTCATGGATACATTTGCTTTGTTGCTGCAGTACATATGCAATGATACAATGCTTTTTGAAACTCATGAATATTTACTTTTATGAAAATAAAAGTAGAAGATATTTTTCTCTGATTTATTCCATTTTAGGAATTAGAGAAATTAAGCTTCCTTCTCTTTTAATTATGTTTTACAGAGAAACTGTAGTCTCTTAATCTCTGAGGCTTCTCTCTTTTACTTTACCCATTGGCATTTGCTGACATGGAGCCTGTGGTTGGTACTCTGCAGCTCAGAGGGGTGTGCTCAGAAAGCAAAGGCCAAATTTTGCCCACATATGTGCAACTTGCTTGGACTCCAGGGCAGGTGATTTGCACTTTGGCTACACAATAAATTGATTTGTCAATTCAGTGAGCAACTTAAAAATAGTAAATAAATTAAATAGTAATAAATAGTAATTAATAGTAAATAAATTAAAATGGTTACAATTGACAAGAGACAGATCTCTCTTTACTCCATCCCACTTTTTTTTCCAGCTAATCAAAGCAAGATGCTTTGTTCAAGCTAAAAAATGCATTTCCAGACATTTGAGATGTAAACAAAAGCTAGGTCTACAGGACAATATCGATGCTGTCACAAAAGAGGTGCTGCAGTTTTCTTATGTATATTCAATCAGAAACAGCTCAAATCTCTACTGATTTTAAGGAGATGCACCTTTTTTCCCCCTCAGCTAGAAGGACGTGTCCTAACTATGAAGTTATATGCTATTACAGAATGCCAAACTTTGCTGTTGGAACATCTCCACTATCTATAGAATGCTTCATCATCTATTTTTGTCAGGAGTACAAAAAGTAACTCTGCAGCCTGCTGCTAAGAACACTCTGGGGATGCCCAGGTTACTGTAATAATGAATCTAAGTGCTCAAAAGAAAAATGATAGACTGAGGGGGCACAAGCCCACAACACTCTATTACTTTGTGCCTAAGACATTTTCCTAAATGCTTGATTTGGTTCAGAGAGAGATTAGATTTGAATCTGAGTCTCTGACAGCATGTTCTGATTGTTTGGCTGCAAAGCCAGAAAGCTCCTTTCTGTGCAAAATGTCATGAAAGTAAAAATTGTTAAAACTTTGGGGCAAAATAAGAAGCTGCCACTTTGAAATCAACAGATGACTGTCTACAACTGCGTGAAATGAGATTGTAGCCAGGTGTAGGTTGGTCTCTTCTCCCAGTTAGCAAGTGATACAACAAGATGAAACCACCTCAAGCTGCACTGGAGAAGTTTAGATTGGATGTTGGGAAAAATGTCTTCACTGAAAGAGTTGTTAGACATTGGAACAAGCTGCCAAAGGAAGTGGTTGAGTCACCACCCCTGGAGATTTTTGAAATGGTTGTGGCCCTTGGGGTCATGGTCAAGTGGAAGTGCTTGGCAGTGCTGGGCTAGCAGTTGGACTGCATCTTACAGGTCTATTCAAACCTAAAATTTCAGTGGTTCTATGAACAAATCATTGGGAGGTTTTTTCTCTTTTATTATTCGGTGGGAGTTGCTCAGTGTGACTGTTCCACAGTTATTCTTGGAGGAAGAAGTGTTTACTTTAAAAGTAATTAATCCAAACCTAGGAGATAGATTTTACCTTTTATACCAAAACCTAGTCTGTAAATACATGAGTGTGCAGTCAAGCAGGAGAGTTCTTTCCAGGCTGAAGTGAGAGCCTCACTTCACACGGGTGAAGATGGAGTCATCTTTCCTGTCATATTCCACCTTATTTCTGTGTGCTCTACAGTGGGGAGTAGAAGGTAGGTAAGATCCTTGCAGAAGGGACTTCAAAACCTGGCAAAAAAAAAAAAAAGTCGTAGTCAGAATCAGTGGACACTTGGATTTTGTTCTGTAATGCTGACAGAAATCTACACAAGCATCAAGGCAAAGAGAAAAAGATCAGAGCCTGGGAAAATATCACAGCATATGATTCAGCCACCTCTCTTACAAATGAAACAAATTTACTTTTGCTGTCATGAGTCTCCTCATACATTATCAATTATTCTGTATCTCAATCTTAGATGCTTGCTGCTATTTGCAGCAAGCAGTGTGGTTTTGTAAACCTGACACTTTTTAAAAGGGAAGGCCTGTAGGTTTCTGTTATTTAGGTGATGTGTGTGAATAGCATTGCTGTTTGATGAAAAATGTAAAACATTTTGTGGACTTGCCTTGATTTTCCGTCTCTTTGAGTTTGGAAAGGAAAAGAAATACAGCTTCTGGTCTGAGAGTTTAATATATTTGAAATGTATGGTGAAACATTTTTGGTCATGAAAATGGCTTTATTTTGCATTATTATACATATAGCATGCTGATATTTTAATTTTTGCAGAATTCTCTATTGCACTCATGTATCCTCAGCCTGTTTTCCCTTTTAAATGCGGTAAGTGGACACACTGTGTCTCTTAAAGTAATACTGTCATAAAAATCTGTGAGAATTAGCTCCAGAAAAAAAGTCTTGAAACTAAACTTCATAACTAAAGACAAGGATCTAATTGGTTGTACAGACTTATTAATCTTTTTAACCATTCCTATATTGAGAAGTTAGTGCAAAATGTTGCCTGCCTGGTCTGGCACAATGATTTGAAATCAATGGACAAGCTGTCATGTTTTCAGTCTCCTTTTGAGATCCCCTCTCACCATTTTTCAGGCATGCCTTGTGTCTGGAATGGTATTTTAAAATAACTTCTGAACTGTACTCTTTAACATTTCACTCAGTTCGGACAGTTTCCCTTTGTGTGACAGTTAGTTTAAACCTTGTACTTCTGTTCTAGCATAATTTTCCCATCCTCTTCAGGTAGGCAGCATCTTACCTGAAGCCAAAAGCCAGTTGCTTACGCTTCCTGAGGAAATCTAATTATAAGACCTTGAATAATTTATCTGCTCGCATTTTTCCAAAAGCTGCATAACCAATATCTGGCCTTGAAAGACAGGGGTGTAGGGAAAAGCATCATTGGGAATGTTCAGCTCCTCATGACGTTAGTGCTTCATTGTGTGAGTGTACGATGCCAGGCACTGGATTTTGGCATGGTGTCCTGAAATGGCTCTGTCTGCTTGTACTGTTGGTTCCAACTCCTTTTCCTTCATTCCAGAAGGTTCAGGGGACAAGGAGCTTAGGGATTCATTGCAGAACAGAACTCCCAGCAGCTTGTGATTGTACTCCAGAATTGTGTGGTTATGGATGCATGGGTTAAATCTTTGCCATTCTTTGAGCAGGAAAGCGGAAGAAAGCTGGTTGTCTTTTTGTAAATATAATAATTTTTAAACTATACTTTCTGTCTGAGTCATGCAAAATCCCAGTGATTCCTTACTGTGAATAGGGTTGCCTAAAAAATTCCTTAAATGTTCAAATATATGTTGTTGCTTACAATTCTGTCTCATTTTTGAGAAATGTACTTTATTCTTCTCACTATATTCCTTCCATACTTGGACTTGGTAGGCTTTTTGTGTTTATTTTCTTTTTTTTTCCTCTTTGTGTATATACCAATTTGCAAATGCTCAGTAGACTAATTAGGGTTTCTGAAGGTTTAACTTTGTCTTCTACAGTAGATCCTGAGACTTGCCATGGTGTTAGCTCAGTAGGATGCAGGGAAGGGTTCCAGAAAATATCATGTAATATTGCCAAACAGGGCTTTGCTGTTGAAATTATTTATCCCACAGAGCTCAGGTCAATGTTAATGTGACAGGGGACATTTAATCCTGTGGGAAGGTGTTTCCATCACGTGTTTTTAAAAGAAATGTTATTACCTGAATCTAAAAGGAATTGTTCTGATAGTATTTTATTTAATTGTTCTTTAAATTGTGAAAGAAAATTATATATTTAATTAATTGCCAAACCAAAGCGAGTTCTCTACTTTGTTTATAACTGGTCACACTGGAAAGGTTCTGAATCAGCAGAGAATATTTCCCTGGTTTTATGTAAAAGAAACATATTTGCGAAATAATTGCAAAAGTTTTAGGGGCAGCCTTCTACCCAAGTTATTTCAAATGAGAGGTAGGACAGTTACAGCAGCTTAGTTCAGCCCAGCCTTGTTCTCCCTGCTGTCAGGGTGTGATGCCACCAAACAGTGCTGGCTTCTGACACTGTATCTTTTATTTGACAAAATGAAAACCATGTAAAATGCCACTGGTCTTACCTCATGGAATTATTGCCAGTTCTTTGTCTTGAGATTTTGCACCTAGCTCTGGAACACTTATTATTTTCTTAGAAGAGCTTCCTAATTCCTTTCTATTCCTGTTAATTATTATTGCTAAAATTGCCAGGGGGGTTGGTCTGGACCTGGCTCACAGGAGAACTCAAGCTTGCCCACACTGGCTGGCAATGGGCAGAGAGAGACAGAGATCTTCACTGGATTTTCAATACTCAAAAATGATAGAGGATAGCATGGTTTATATTTTTGGGTTTGTTAGTTGTCCAGACAGTAGATGATATCATTACCCTGTGTTTGGGCCAAATACACAATGTATACATATCCCAGAGCAAGGATTTTTGCCAAAATTACATCCTTGCCTACAGCATTGACCAGACTTAGAAAATATACATATACATCAAAATGAAAAAACTAGGGAAAAAAAGGAAAGGAAGAAATAAATCCTCTTTAGTTGTATAATGGCGAAGAGCTGTATCAAAATCCATAAATTAGGCACAAGTTTAAAACCACATATAATTTCAATTACATACATCTGTTTCTCCTTAGGAAGAATGAAGTGAGGTCAACAACTAAACATTTTACAACCATCAAGATTCTGGAATGCTTTTAAAGCTATATACATATGTGATTTGTAAGAAACCTATTTATATGTAAAATTTCTCATTTGAACATTCATTCCTTTTATTATGCAAACACCAAAATTTTTGGAAGCTACAGGCTTCCAAGTGAAGTGAATGCATGTATTTCAGCCCAATGTTATTGCTCTAATTTTTTTTCATTTTAACACCCTGATGTTTCTGTCACCATGAAGAAATATATCTGTTTAACTTGCAAAACCGTAGGTAGTAGGGGATAGATGGGGCATAGATTTTCCTTAAGAAAAGTATGTAAAAGTTTTCTGAGCTCTTTGACAAAAAATAAAAATTAAAGCACTAACAGAGGTTTTTGAGAGAAGATGGGCAAGGGAGGAACATTATATGCTGAGACTCAAGGTAAAAAATGTTTAAAATCTTTAAAATATTTGTAATCATGTATTTGAGTGGCACTTCCTTTCCTTCTCTCACCCAGTGACATTCACAGCATTGAACAGAGCTCAGTTAATTCAGCTGTGACAGTCTCATGACCCTGATGGGGGTTATGTCCAAGACATGGCATATATCATTTCACAAATGATGTTAATAAAGCAGATGACTTTACTGGTAAGGTTTTTAGTAACACAAAATAAAATGGAAATACTGTTTATGTTCATGCTAAAAGTGTGATATAATGTATTGACCCTCCCTGAGCCTGCAGATTTTTTGAATTCCTCAAATATTAAAAAGTGAGCAAAGACTTGGGTAAGCTTGCTCAACAATAAATCAAACAAGAAAGCAGAATTGCTTGGAATACATAATCATAAAACCTTCATGCATAAAATAAAAAGCAAAATACTGACCTAAATTGTTAATAACAGGAAAAGTCTGTTAATACCTGTTGTATAAACCCCTAATCTTTACAGTTGTTAACAGAAACTGGAGTGCATGCATAAAAATACCTCTCTTCACAGCAATGCTGTTATCCACATCAATCAAGATAATCCCACAGTAAAACCTTGCTAAAGAGGAAATGTGGCATGTTTGGATAATGTCAATGATTAGAAAACATGTCCCAGAAAATGCCATGCAAAGCAAGTTTAAATATTAATGCACACCTTCCTAGCCCTTTTCAAACTGAGAGTCTGAAATTATTTACAAGGATCTCAAGGGCTGAACTCTGATTTAAGTTCCAGATGCGAAACAAACAGAAGTTTCTGTGTATTTGAAAGCAAAGTGTAATTCTGTGCCGTAAAACTTCACAGCTGTCTTTTCACAAAATATGAATTCTCCATCTACACAAGGGTAAATTGAGTCACAGAGCAAGGACAAGATTTATTGGATGTGAACACAGTGAAACACAGCACACAGCAAACTTTGCTATCTCTTATTACCACTTCCTCCTTCTTGGCTCAAGGAAACATGCTGCTGGTTCAAATTCATTCTGTTTGTCTTAGGCTGACAATGTATTTGATCATAGCTCGTCAAAGAGGACAATTTTATGGTTTAGACCACACTATAAATTGAATCCCTGGAAGATTTTCATAGGGTGCATAGTATGTTCAGGAGAAATCATTGAAAAAGACAGAATTACACACTAAACCTCTGTGAACAATCATGTCCTTATTTTGTGCTCTAGACTGATGGTAATTGAATATGATTCACACTTGCAGGCTGGCACTCATGGACTGCTAATCACTTGGGAAAATACAACACATTGCGCTCTCGAGTGCTGTTCTGCTATTGTTTCTCAGGGCAATCAAAGAATTGGCTCTTCTCATGTGCTTATGAGGAGGGTGGTATTAAAAAAATAAGTAAGTAAAACAATTAGCTTGGCTAATTTTAGTTGGCTGGAGTTTAAAAGTCTGGATCTTTGCTGGTTCTCGTGATTTCATGAGACTGAAGTATATTGTCCTATAAAATGCCTCTTTCTCTCCACAAACTGTAGCAGGAACCTTCTTACAGAGACACAAATGACTATGTTGTAGCTAACCTAATTCAGTGAGATGAATCTCACCTATATGGAACAAGTTAAATGGAACAAGTCACCTTTCTGCAGAACTTAGCAAAATTGGGGCTTTTAAAACTATCTGGAGCAGTGCAGCAGCCAAACCCTCCAGAAACAAAAAGACAGGGGAGAAAGACAAAGGAAAGCATGAACATGTAGTAGAAGAGATGTCCACACTAATGCATAAAAATTGCATAAAAGTCTATGTTTCAATAAGATGGTGGTTAGATATGTAAATGGAACCTGTGTCAATATTATAAATGATCAGAAGGCCCACAGTGTCAGCGCAGAATTCAGTATTCAACAAGCTCTCAGTTCAAATCAGCTGCATGAGATGCTGTGTGGCTTTAAGGAAACAGCTGAAAACCTGGATGACCAGTTGGATCAGCAAGGAAGTGTGAGGAAGTATCCTGTGCTAAAGCACATCTTCAAGGAAGGGCTGCCTGGAAAGACCATGTGTAGCAAAGGGCTTGGGTTGGGTGTTTTTTTTAAGTTTTAATTTTTAAAGTAGAAGAAATATGTTATCTCTGACCTCCTTTCTGGGAAAAAGAAAAAAAAGAAAGACATTAATAAATTATTTTATAATATTTTAAAATCAAAAGTAAGATATGATTTGCTACAGGAATAAGCATCCTACCAGTAGAGCTTCTAAACTCTGATTAAATAGTTTAATTGTTTTTATTTTGAAAATCTCAAACATCTGTGATCAAAAATTTGTAGGGTGCCTTAAGCACAAAACAGAGGAAAACATGATTCTGGCAGTGGTCTGAGCTGTAGGAATTCTGCTCTCACATTGTGGTTCACTCTCTTTATGTTAAACATTTATGAATAGCATTTGCTTGACCTAGATGGCTGCAGAAGGATGTAGGAGCCCCCATACCTGCAAGAACATCCAAACTCTGCAGGTTTGGTTTTGTGGGCTTATGCTGATCATATACAACCTCTTCTAATGAATGGGAGTGGACATGAAAGGTAAATCATGACTTGTGCTCTGCGTTGCATAACCTTGTTGTTTTGGGCTGGATTTTTTTTAGTGCATGTTAGCAAGGAGGATGTTCACTGGCCCTGGTGCCACAGGCGGCATCTGGCTGTGCTATTGAACACTATCAGCATCCAAAGGGGAAGGGACTGCATCCAAACTGTCCAGGGGAACAGCCTTAACCTACTGCACTGCATTGCAGATGGTACTGTCCAAAGAGTGCCAGCTCGCTGCACCAAAGGTGTGACAAGGGCAATTTTAATGGTTTAATAACTGCAGAGAGAGAAATTTTTGTGAGCAGAAATGTGTTTGGCACCTGAGTTTACTGGAAAAGCTGTAATGATGGTGAACTAGGATTTCTGACAATATACACACCAAGTTCCTTTAGGAAACTAAGCTCTTATGAAGTGAGAAAAAATGTTTTTACTTGCGAGTGTCACTGTTCCTTGATCATAGTAATTATCAGTTGTGATGATTAATGCCTGGTTTAAGGGTAAGATAGAGCATTATGAGTAACGGAAGTTTTTACCACAGATGGATGCTACCAAGTATATGAGGATATATTTGTTCTGAGGAAACAGAGGACACAAAGTGTACAAGAAAGAGGCTCACAGAGATCAATAAAAACATGTAATTACAAAGGTGTCTGTGAACAATTTACTTAGGAAAGAATAGTACTCATCTGTCTGTTTTCAAGGAACAGATCTAAAACTTGCAGGAGGAAATATTTTTTCATGGAGTTGTAACTAAATTGTGGAACTTGGTTCCACATGAATGGCAGATAGGCTGTTCAGAAAACCCTTAACCTTCTGACTGCCAAAAGCAGTGAGGATTGCTAAGGAGGATCAGTCCATCCTTGCCTTGTTTCTCCCATGCTCCCTAAGCAGGCTGCAGTTGGAGGCAGGATTTTGCCATTTCAGTCTAAACCAGCATGACAGTTTCTATTTTTCTGTAGCCCAGATCATGTGTGTGGAGAGCATAAAAAAGGCAACGTTTGTTGACAGCATTTTATTCTTTTCCTTTATCACCCACTTGTCAGCAGCCCTAAGATGATTTTAGAACTCAGAAGAGATAAGGAAGCACTGCAAGAGGCATTGGAGGGGAAGTTATGACTCTAAAGTGTTTGTTTGCCTCATTATGCTAATTTCTCCATTATCTCTGAGGTAGTGTATCATCTTGATCCAGGTGAATTTACATTCAGCTCTTAATTCCATTGTTCTTGTGCTCTCACTCTGTAAAACTGGGATGCTGTCATGAGAAGTAGTGATGGCAAATCCACCATCTGTGAGATTCTCAGCTTGTATTACAATAAAGGCCATCAAATTCTCCATACCATGGGTTTCTAGATACGGTGCCATAATAAGTTATCAGGGAATAAATCATGCAGTCCAACCAGGGACTAAACCATGCAGTCCAACATTTGTACACTCAGGCAGCAAAAGCAAAGCTCCTCAGGTTGATGCCTGAGAGAGTGCAGCAGGACTGGTGCTGCTGGCACTGCTAGGTTTGGAACTCCTACACACATCACTGCAAACCTCGGGTATTTGTCACCTCTGTGGTTTTGGGCACTCTGATTTTTGCTCAGGGACATGTAAAATGTCTGAAGGTAGGAATCTTATCCTTCAGTTTCCCTGGTTATAAAGTAAAAACAATTTTCACGTTGCGGAATGTTTTGATTGTTTATTACTTTGAGATTTATGTATCAAATGCATCATAAAACCACAAAATATTTGTGTTCAATAGATACAGCATAAAGGAGCTGTACAATGGTGCACAGATAGTTCAAAGAAAAATTGGATTTTGAGAAAGTGCATATGTAATTTCTGTAGACAACTGCCGTTATCCTGTGAGGCACAAGTATTGCCAAATTATTAAACTAATTACAGATATTAAACTAAATATCAGTCTTCAAACCCTCTGTTGCCTTTTTTTCTTCCTTTGAAGGCTTTTTAATATTTTTTTATTACTGTAGACACCTATAAAAACTTTTAATTTGAATAATTTAGAAATTTGCATTTAATTATATTATATTTCTTTTCATGTAACTGCAGTGTTGTCTTTGGGCTTTTAATTGATTTTTTTGTTATTGTCAAACACTTTGAAACTTCTGAAATGAACTGCATGAAAAGAATAAATAATGACCTAGTCTTAAGAGAAAACCAGCAATATTTTATTAAAGAGACTCTTTCACAGAATTAAATTCTGTGATTTTAGTATTTTCTGAGCAATTACAATAGCGTTTGTACCAGGTCTTAAGGAAGTAACGTATCTGCATGTACAGAGCAGGCATAGAAAATGCTGAAAATACATGCCTTTGATCTAAATGACAGAAATAAATTTGCCATGGACACGGTAACATTAAGCATGTTTCAATGACCCATATTGCTTGTAGTGCAGGTAGAGTATTTCTCCTTTTGATCAGGCCATTTGATTAAAGTATAAATAAAATTAAGTTACATGCATTATACGTGTGACATAATTTGGCACATTAACTCTTACAGATGTAGGTTAATATTTTATCTATCCCCTATTTTTTCCTGTTCTGCAGTTAAATTTATCACGAGTCTGCAGGCATGACTTGTGCTACACGTGGACATGAACAATCAAGTTTTCAGTCAGAACTACAGTGAGAGGCTCTGATCCAGCTGCACTCACTAAGCCTTGTGGTAGCTGCATTGATAAGGTGGAAAGAAGTTCATGTGTAAGAAATCTGAAGTGAAGGTGCAAATCTCAGGCTTGGCTGGTATTTTGTTATCTAGGAATACATTGATCCTGAGTGGCATCAGAGCAGCTTTACTTTCAGAGTGTTTCTGTTACAACTATTTTTAATCTTTTGGACTCTTATCATTATTTCAGGGAACTCAAATTTATTAATATTGTGATTAGAGTTACCATTTCATAAGGTTTTGAGCAGTTTTTTAGAAAGTGTTCATTAATATTCAGAGCTTTTTTAAAAAAGTCATAAACTTGTACCTAACATTCAATAAGACACATTTTAATTGCTTTTTATACATCTGGAAGCTGGCGATGTGCTTTCTAGTTTAAAGCAGTCATAAATGCCTTAAGTCATTATCATAAAATTAGAATATTGAAAATATCAAACTTTTTGTTTTTTCCCCACATATCCAAAGGGTCTATGACTCTAAAATAAACTGCATATAAAATAATGAAATAAGCAGTCAGTTTTTTTTAGTTAATCATTGAGCTATTGTAATTGATTTTCAGCATGGCATACTGCTATGTTTACTCCTTGTTTGAATAGTACAAGAGTTGGCCATCTAGATTTCTACAGAACTGTAATATTTTAGACTCCCTGGAGAAAGGGTACAAAGCTTAGGGTAAGTAAAACATAGGTGAGATTTAATTTAATAGACAGTATAATCTGAAATCTCATCATGTTTAAACAGCAGAAGCCAATGAAGGAAAGGTTCCAAAAATTTGAGGCAAAATTTCCACTGCTTTTTCACAATTAAGTATTTGCTTGGTGCTTTTCCATGGGCTGAAAGAACTTTCATACTGCTTTTATCAGTTTTCAGTACACATCAATGTTGAGAACACCTCAGTCCTCACTCCAAGTTTGTTGTACATCCATCTGCATGCTACAGAGAGATAAAATTCTAACAATAAATATGCTCCTTCCTTGATTACTTTTTGAAAAAACTGATATAAAGTGTATTGCTTGTTCAGAAAAGCCTCTGTTATGAGATTAGTCAGAGATATCAAGTGCAGTGATAAAAATTTCCTTAATGATCAAAAAAATTTGCAGTGAGCTGGGAAGAAGGATGTGGAATAGTGAAGCACAGAGGAACAAACAAATTGGGAAAAGGTGAAATTCACAAACTTTTTTCTCAGTGTTTTCCCGGAAGTATGGAATGTAAAAAGATATTTCATAAGCTAAAATACTGATTAGACTGGCCAAAAATTAAGTGATTAAAACTGTGCTTTACAATCTCAAATCAATAACTCCGTTGTCAAAAAGAATTTGAAAATGCAAATCTCACTCAATTTTTCTGTAAGAATCAAAAGAAAAGAGGAAAGATGGGGAGAATGGAAAGCAATAGGTAGATGTCTCTTCGTACTTAAGACTGAATGGTTTGAATATTTCCTGAAAGTCTTCAGAAGTCTTTTGAAAAGCTTCATATGTCAAAATAGAAACACCTGAAGACCTATTATCAAAATAATAGCCTGTGCAGTCTGTGAACTTGGATAAAGAGAAATGACTCATCTCCAATGATATGGGACTGATGGATTCCACTGGCAGACTGTGACTGTGACATGACTAGATAATAAGGGCTTTTATTAACTCCTTTGCCTATTTAAGGGCCTAAAAATGAATTTTGAAACACAGACCAAGATCAGGCACCCAGAGATGGATTCTCTGCTATTTTTAAGAACTCTTGAGACTGCAACTACGGATGGTATCTATGAACACTCTTTGCTTAAGTGGTAAAATATTCTGTCCTCTTTAGTGAACAAGGGAATAGTTATTCCTGTAATTTTTAATATAAGCTTAGAAAATGTAACTGACAGTGATAACCTCAGTGAACCCTCCTGGAGACTACAGGTATTCATTAAATAATAATCATTCTTTGTAGTGCATTAGCACAAGGAACCTTAGCAATGGACAATGAAGCTGTTCTGCCAGTTAGGGAAAAAGCCTCCCCTGGCAGAAAGACCTTCTAATTTAAATTCTCAGTGTGACACAACAGTTGGATACAGAAGATGATAGAGCAGGTAAAATGCTATAGGGGTCTTTTTGGTAGTATTTCATATTTCACTCACAACATAGAGATCTTCAAGAATATTCTACAGATTTTAAAGTATGAGAGTGTAATTAAAGAAAGGTATGTGGTCATGGATTTCAAAGAGAAACTCAGTCTGTTGGATTCATTGTATTGACATGAGATCAAGTAAAATATCAAGCTCTTATGTATTAACTAAGTAAATATTTTATTCGGACTAATTAGAGTATTGTTTTACAAACATTAAAAGGCTTGCTTAAAGCTATGTCATTCATTATTATCCTTAAAAATACTGGTATTAGGTCTTTGCAATAATTACAAACAGCAATTCTTCATAGCATAAAGGGGTAGGATTAAAAATAAGCACATACAAAGCTATTCATTAATTAAATAAATCAGCCCATGCTATGAAAACTCTGTGAAAAGATGCCTTAGAGATTTAGTGAATATCAAGGAATTATTTATTACAGGAATGTCGATTGTTTGGACATGATGAGAAGGAAAACTTAGCAGTATTGTCTAGATAAGACTAGAGGCTTATTTTTTTTTTTAAATACAGGGGAAGTGGTATGGACACCAAGACATTGTGGGTTTTTTTATTTTTTAGAGTGATTCTAATATAGCTGTGTGAAAAGCCAGATTATCCTGTATAATAGCATAAATACATATGATAAAATGATGTCTGTCATGTGTTGTATTCTTCTGACACCCCACTCACCCCAAAAAACCCCTCCAAACCCACCACCCTGTAGTCTGCAAGTGTTTCATTTTGTGGCTCTGTTTAGGCTATTTCTTACCTAAATATCTGTTGGATTTGGAAATCAGAGATGCAGGTCTTTTTCTCCGGGAGTACTGAAGAGAAGTAGGTCTAGCTGTAGGCACTGAAGGGATGTTCAGCTGTCTCCAAGTCAGTTTTAAGAAAAGGATGCAACATCTCTGAGTTAGTGTGTTGTGGAGCTGAGTTACTGTGTTGTTTCCCTGGGTGGCCAGGCAATGCCAGACTGACTAGATAGCATTTAGCACCTTCAGCAGTATTGTGCCATGTCAACATATCAGCTCTCTCAAATATGCTGGGGGAACTGGCTTTGGGAGTAACACCAGCAATAGAGAGATGAGCAAAATGGTACCTGAGGGGGAGCCAAGGGCCACCTCCAGCTGCCCTGCGTAGAGTGACACCTACACACAGGTTCCCCTCTGTCCCCCAACACTTCACAGCTGCTATCCATCCTCCCTTTGTGCCCCAGACTCCAGTTCTCTCTTGGCTGTGTGGATGAGACTCACCGAGAACCTCTGGGCACACTGTCTGCAGAGAAACTTCAAGGACCAAACTCCTTGTGCTGAGCAGGCTGTGAAGAGAGCTCCGTATTCACTTGGAATGGAAACCCACTCACTTCCCTGAGCAAACAAAAGACTAAGCTGGAAAGTCAGAGAGCTTACTTTGCTGTGGCAGGTTACCCTCATTATCACTGCAGGGTTAGTAAATTATAAATATCCACCCATTAGAAGAGTAAAACTCAAACACAAGCCCTGTTTTTTCTGCTGGGCTTGCTATTATTTTATTATTTCTAATCCTGTAAACAGTAATATTTCAAAAGTAAAATGTGTTCATAGTGCATGTAACTTTACAAAGCAGGATCTGCTGCTACATATAAACAGCAGTACATGAGCCATTCCAGCTTTGCAAGTCTGAGTCTGTACTCACTGAACACAGCCTCTAAACTGAAAGACACCAAAATTTAAGTTGGAAATGCATCACTTCCCTGTACCCATTCTCCAGCTCAGTTGTAACAGGAATGAAAGACAAGTGCATAATGTGGAAGGCCTGTAGTGTGTGTGCTGGAGGAGTGTGTGTGTGTGGGGAGTGCTGAAGGAGCTTTGCTTCCTGCAGGGTGTGTACTGGCAAAGTGTCTGCCGTGAAGTATGTGTTGGCTGAAAGGTCTGCAAAGTCACCAATCCCAAACAGGGATATAAATAGAAAAGCAGGTTGGGTAGTGTGTAGAGGCTTTATTTGGAAAAAAAAAACACCTCATCAAAATAGACTGAGAACAAAAAGAGCTTTTCGCTGCCTCGAGCCTGATGCTGGCCAGGTTCCAGATAGATCCCTACTGCTGGCTGAAATTAGAGCTGTGTAAGTCTACCCCAAGTTGTGTCTGGTTGCCTGTAGCCCTGGACAGCTCTTCTGAGAGTTACAGGTCACCCAGATTTGGGAGTGCACACCTTGTTTCACTTGGCCTCATTCCTTACATTAACGGCTAAGAGACAGTATGATGTAGGAGTCATTTTGAGATCCTAGACAATCTGAAAAGTTGTCTGCAAGTTTACCTTTTTCAGTGAGAAAATCCTTTGATTGGTAATGGTACACTTGGGCTTCCTTTTGCATTTTAAGATTAATAATATTGACTTAATATATGCAGTGAGGAGGAGTTAACTCTTGCTTTCAGTAAATATGTAATATGTTTTTAATTTACACACATAAAGATAACCCCACATTCTTGTTCTTTTTTTTTTTTTAATAATTTTATGTAAAGGACTTTTGTGATGCCTGATAATCTAAATAACCAGAAAAAAAGCTGGTTAAAATTCCCTAATGTGATGAAAAAGTATGAAAAGTATTCCAGGAAAGAGAGCTTGATTCTTTGAGAATTTGGAGCTACAAAATCTATCCTAAGAATGTACAACTTCCAGAATAGATTGAAGTCTGAGGGGCAAATCAAGACCCAACCTCCTACAAAGATTGATTTTAGACTGTATTTGTCTTCATGTCTTCTGTATTACACCTAAATTCACTGCTGTATAATCAGGGTGATTTGATTGAGTGATGCAAAAAATGAGTAAAACCTCTGTATCTTTGCTTGCTTTACATTTTCAGGGTTTTTTTGTGACAAGAAGACATAACTACATAAAATGTCATCCTGGCAGAACACAAGCATACTGTTGTGTGATGAGATCACAGTCAGCAGTCTTGGCTTTACATTTTTGAATCTGAATGTGCACAGCTCAAAATACAGGTTTATTAGGAATCATCAATCCCAGTTTATGCAAAGAGCAGACAGTTCTTTTATGGTGGAACCTGCTTGCTAGTCTGTTGCACAGCTGGGTATAGCTGAAGAACAAGTATGAGACAAATTAGGAAGTTTGATTCTTGAAATAACTGGAAATATCCAAGCAGAAATATTCTCCACATCTCAGGCCATTAACAAGAGCAAAGGCAGTACAAAGTACATTGTTGTGAGAAGCATGGCTCTTGAAGACAGCTTCCATGTCTTTTGGAAGGAGCGTGCTGGTCTCTGAACTTCCCTGGAGATCTGTGTTGCTGCTAACAATGCCATGTGCTTGTGTGAAGGCAGATAGGTCCTGCCAGCTTTCAGCTCAGGAGTGTTGGCCTCTGCTTTCTGCTTCATCCATTCACCCTACTCAAACAACCCCACAATATCCTGCTCCCACACTGCAGGAACGGGGTGTTTGATGTCCAGTTAATTTCCTTGCATCCTAATGTCTGATTACATTCTCATAACCTGACCATTTGTACGCTTGCTCATGCAACTTTTGTGTTCTGTTGACCTCTTAGGAGCTGGCTCATAAATAAGCTGTTGGCAAAATGAAATTATGTATGTGCTAGGAGTGTTTATCTCTGCTGTGTGTAAAGGGATGCCTTTTTTTTTTTTTATATGTAGATGATAAACTAAATGGTGACTGTTACTGTTCTCACCACTTTTTTTATATCTGTTAACTCACTGCAAGGTGTTCCTGTAGAAATTGGGAGTTCCTTCACTTAAAATGTGGAATTAAATTTTCCTACTATAAAAATGGCACCAAAAATATTAGAAACACTTAATGCTGTTAGTGTTAAGAGTAAAGAGTTAGGAAAGAAGAGGAAAAATACTAAAGGCTCTTCCAGCTCCTATTCTGCCAGTCCATAGTATATCCTGTATTATATTTACAGTGCTTCGTCAAAATTCCATGAGATGTGACTTCCATCACAGAATTTTCCATAATCCAGACGAACTCATTATCAGAGAAAATTTTTTCTCTATGTTTTCACTTTCTTTTCGCTATTCTACTACCAGTATTTCTAGAGTATCAGTCACAACAAAAGAAACATTTTCTTTCCAGTTCTTCTCTCCACACAAATCCATTGTTGTGTTGCATTTGTATTTCCTTAGGTGTTTACTTCTCTGGGGTTTAGATATGAAGACAAATTTTCCAAATGTATTAAGATATTCTGTGATGTTTTGCCACAAAAAGAATCCATAAGGTTTATCATAAGCATGTTCCCAAGATACGGGAACATCCTTATAGAATGCCTAATCAGCAGATTATATTGTATATGGTTGATATGCATCCTCATTTCTTTCTAGATCAGCACTTTTTATCCATTACTTACTGAACAAACCTCGATCAGCAGTAAAACTATTCTGACTTTCTCACTGAGTTCCCAGGCAAACAGATTGCTTTTTAAAATCTGTGTATTTTCACTAATTCTTTGGAATAGGTGTCTTTCTTGTCTGGTGTTCACAAAACATAGAGAGCTCATGTCTATTGAATATTTCATGTGCACACAGTTCCTTTCTCCATGCATTGTTTTTTTAATGAAAAAAGATGTGGATCCTGAAGCTGGTGCTGTAAAAGTCTTTGTTATATGAAAAGCCCCTTAATTAAAGACAATGTTTAATTTTTATTATAAACGTTCATTTTGTGATGCTATTTTTCCTGTTGCTCTTCAGAGTCCTTTGTGTGTTATAAGTGGCAAATTGATTGACTTCTGGGTAATTATTTTTCATTTCTGCAGAATCAGAACTATTGAAGACAACTCCAAAAGTCCATCAATAGTCTGATGACAATACTACATTTTCTGTCAAACAAAACCGTATTCACATCAAGAGGCCAGAGAGAAGTCCAGTCTTAGAACAACACAGGTTTTTTTTCTTTAAATAGATTATCTCTTCAGTTCTTTATTTAATTGTTGTTTCAAAAGGTGGAGGCGGTAACACAGTAACACATACAGTTATGTTTTCCCAATAGTGTAAATTCCTAAACTTGCTCCTTTAGAAAAGTCAGATATAATGACTAGGATAGAAGTTAAGGCTGACTCTATGCGATAAAACTAAGGCACTTGACCCAAAGTCTATTTTTAATTAACCTCTTGAATAATCTCTGAATAAACAGTGGTCCTGTAAAACATTCTGCATAAAAGTACAAATGGATAAATTAGGAACTGGGAGTCCAAGGCCAGCCAGAGTCTGAGGTCCTGGCAGCTTTATTCTGGGAGAAATCCTGCCATGTTTGGAAATTTAGGAGTGTGTGTTTGCATGTGTTCTACGGTGTCTTGTGGACATTTTATTATTGTTGTTGTGTGTCTGGAAACTTTGAAGAAAAGGAAAATTCAATGTACTTCTGAAAATGGGGATCGTAATATCTTAATAAGGTTGTGAGACCATCTGCAATCAAACAAAAAAATCTTCTGAAAAGTTATTTGTTGTTCTTGGGCACAATAAATTACTTTTTCAGAACCAGCAAGTTTTCATGTGAACTAAGACAAAGGGTTAAGTGCATGAAATCAGAGATGCTTACTCTGATGCTTTATGACATAATGATCATTCTTCAAGTCTGATAGAACATTTATGGAGGTGCTGTGAGCTTACCATAACGTAGTTGATAGTTAAAGAAGAAAGAAACTAACAGGAGAATTAACCATTGCTTTAGAGCAACTGTGTTTTACTGTCTGAATTCCAGATACTTTGTAAATTATCTATGAAGCTATTGTTAATTATTTTATGGACTTATCTATAGATTTAATCAGGAAATTAATTAGTGCTATAGCTGTATGTTTATGTGAGGTAAGATGTCCTTTTCTCTATTCCCATATAGAGGGGAGTGATTACAATTTAATACAGGTCTACATGCTTTCAAATAATGCTATAATATTGGAATGCTTTACAGTTTATATCAGCTTCCAATCAATGCTTCAAGGCCTTTATCTGCTTCCTCAAATGAAGGGCAGTCAATTCCTATGGAGGATGGCTGGAAGGAGATACCATCTCCTCCTTCAGAGACCATGCCGTGCTCTTTCTTAGGGGAAGAACTGAATGCAGCTTTAACTTGTGAAAGGAAGGTAAAACTAAAATGAGCCACTAGAAATCTCTGTTAAATTCCATTATTTTTACTAGAAAAACTCTGTCCCTAGTTCAGCTGCTCTTACTGAGACAGATTTGTCATTAAAGAAATGTATCTAATTTTGTTAAGTCTGCATTTTTCCACTTGCAGTCTTTTTGTTAATATATTCTTTACCACTCCTACAACATTTGCCTACACACTCATATCAGTGAGAAGGGTTTTCTTGCCTTTTAAAAATGATACATTGTTCTGTATATCTTCACTTAATATCCCACACACACTTCTGATAAAATAAAAATGCCACCAAAACCAATGAAGAAAACTCCAGTTATACAAGACCACTGCAAACATCTGGAAGCAGAACATCTAATAACAAAACATGAAGAACAAAACATTGATTTTTTCTAATTCATGGACTGACATATCAGCAGAAAGCAGAAACTTGCTTTCTGAATGAATTATCTAATTTTCTTCCCCTTGGCCCTACCCCATCTCAGTATAGGTGATGCAAACCATTAATTTGCATATGCTTGAGCATCAAGTGCACTACTTCCTGAAGAACTTGTACATTAAAATTGAGCAAAACCACTCTTGGCTATTCAGAATAGACAGTGAGTAAGTGAAAAGAGTCTTGTATCAAAATCCAACTTGGGTATTTCTCATAAACTGTGTAATCTTTAGCGATTGAAGTTGTACTGAATCAATAAGATGCCTTTATTCCTGCCCAAAGGTTTTTTGGGACTACTGCTTAACAATCAGTTCCGAACCAGCCAATTGCTTTTTGATTTTTTTCTTGCACGTTAGAAAGTAGCCAATTCAGAGCTGATTCCTGGAGGATAAAAAGAGGGAAGATAACACCTGCTTAGTAAATGGCATAAAATAGTGCTAAAGTAAGGATGTATTTAAAGCGAGAACGTATGAACACAGATGTGCTTTTCTTTATGTGAATTGCTGATAATGTTTCTAAGACTTTTGGGAAACTTGCCTTTGTTGATCAGTTCATCAAAGAGTTAAAAGAACAAAATTGTGAGAGAGTTTTGCTTCACATCAATCACTCGCTTCAGAATTTGAAGATCACTCTTCCCTTTTAATCAGCACATGGAATATATTCTCTTTTCTTGGAGAGGGCAATTTGTTCATTACTAATTGAAGTAGACTAATTATAAATGATTAGCATTTGAAGAAGGCTTTTAACTGGTATATAAGACCAGTTCAGTGTGCCTTTCTCTGCACTTCTTGTGAGTATAACTTAAAATACATGATTCAATAAAGATCTCAGTATAAAATAGGATTAAATGTACTTATAAGTCTTTACCAGTCATTTCTGCTGGTTTTTAATCCTAAACTAAATGATGCTAAATATGCAGAATCACAAAAGACAGAAATCAGGTAATTCAGTGTAAACATGCTTGCTTTCTATGAGATATTCCTACTACTTTTCCATGTACCATTTTGCTGCAAATACAGTTTCATGAAGAACATTAAAAAATACCTTAAGCTTTCAGTTCAAAATGGAGAGCAACTCAAGAGGTAATATTGATCTTGTAAATCCAGATGAAAAGAATCACCAAAATCTAAACTGAAAAGAATTGGACAGATTTTGTAGTTGCTTGGAGTAGCAGTAACAGTATTGATCATCAGTTTAGAACAAAACCATTAAAACAAATTATTTATGTTTTAATTTTGTAGAACATGAAACATTGGTGGCTGGTCACTCATAAAAAGATGTCAGAGAGACGAGGCAACAGGTCTGGGATGCTGAAGTAGGGCCGTGAATTACTTTATGGAAGTAGTTATGTTTAAATTTGCAGGTAAGGGTAACCTGAGATAATTTAAAGGCAAGAGTGAGGGAGACAGAATGTGTTTTGGGTTTCCCTCCAAGAACCTCAATAAAATCTAGAGGGATCTGTGAAAGGAAGTGGAAGAAAATTACCATAGTGCAGAGTCAGAGAAGCCAAAAGGAGACTGATTTCAAGAGGAACTTAGCTGTATTGAAGGGAGCTGACAGTTCAAGGCAGGATAGAGATTGCTATTTCTGAGCCTAAAGAGATTAAAGAGAGAGGAGAAATGGTAGTTAAAGAGGCAGGGGTTTGTGCTGTGATGTAAGAGGATGGGAAAGTAAGGCAAAGATTAAAAGAGGGAATAAGAACAGAGATTAGCAAAATCTGAAGTTATTGTTCCAGTTTTGCAAGAGGTAAAATGAAAAGAAATGAATGTAGCAGGAAGGAAAGACAAAAGATTGTGATGAAAGCAAATGGAGAGGACTGAAATAAGTTCTAAAAATATGTCACAGATGTTTCTTGAATCACCAGACGGTGATCTTTCTGCCTACTGAGGATAATGAAAGTAGTCAGGTCCAGATACTACAGGACAGACTGAATCACGGCTTTGCCACGCTCATTCTATACTGCTCTGACCCAGGCTGTTTTGTTTCCTGGCTCAGGCATTGTAGAGGGAAGCTGGAGGTTGAATTCTTTACAACTAGGTTCAGGTGGATCTGAACATCCATATTTCTGGATGAGGCTGTTACGGAAGTTGAGTGTTGGCTAAACCACTAAGTGACTTTTAAAGAGGCAGTGGGTTAAACCTGTGGGTTCAACAAGCCATGAGCATGTGTATGAAAATGCCCCGAGTGCACACTGGAATGAGAATATAAAAACCTAAACGTTACCCTATCCATTTTTCTTATTTTGCTGGCATTTAGACACGGTGAAATTGGACAAGTAAATGTAGAAACAAAGTTTCAAATCAAAATCAGATATTCAGTGTTTGCAAAGCCTTTTTATTCAAGGAGACAATGAGTAGAAACTGCTTGGATAACATAGTTGAAGACAGGCAAATTCACATCTATTTCAGAAGTTTGAGTCCTTTTACCAATTGTTTTTAGGCTTTCCTTTTCATCCTTTCTTCAGAATTGATCTGCCATTATTGTGTTCTTATTAATGTTGAGTTTGTTCCAAACAAGAAGGTGGCTAGGGATGCCCTTATTTTCCTGTTTCCCTTGTAGAAAAAGTACCTGATATAGCATGTCAAGGGTGAAAAGATTTTTGTATCATTATATAGATAGAAGTATGTTTTAGCCCTATTATCTACCAAAGTTGCCATCTTTTATGCAGGTACTCTCTGCACAAACTAAAATTGACTGTAGAAAATCCTGTCCTTTAAATATAACACAGAAAACAACTGAAGTGTAGTATGGCAAAGTGAACTACAAGTAGCTTGCACAGCTTATATTGCAAGTATTTTAACAAACTCATCAAACCAGCATATAACCACTAAGTATTTAAATATCCTTGCTGTCTTACAAAATTGATAGCCTGTAAAATTTTGTATGTGCCAGGGGATTCTTCAGATACATTTACCATAGTTGTTATTTTTTTCTCGTTATCTCCTATTTTCTTGCAAATTTGAGCTCAGAAATATTTACATGTATAAAAATTCCTTACATTCCTCCCCCTCTCTTAATTTCTCTGTTCCTCTTTTCTATCTCATATCAGAAGCAAAGTGTATAAGTGTATTTGCAAATTTCTCTTTTTCCTCTCCAGCTTTTCTCCACCAGCAGGTCTTTGATTTGAAATTGTAAGGCACTTAAATCTTCTGCCAGCATTCTTATAAACAGATTCAACTTGTCCTTTTGTCGGTGCTTCAGCATGTAGCCAATTTCCTCTCTTTTCTTGCAGTTTAGAAGACCTCAGATAATTCTTCCTCTGTTCTCTCACAAATATATGAAATTCTAAGTAGTCATCTAACTTCACATTCATGAGGCAATTTCATCACCACCAAATTGCAGACTTGGCAAAACATTGTCCATCTGCCTTTGAAATGATTTAAGAAAGGATTGAATTTCAGAGATGCTGGTACAGACAATCTAATCTACTACACGGCTGCTTGTACTTTTACAGAATAGCCCTGTTCTTTTGCATATCCCAGCATGGAATGCTGAAACTGTTGTTGAGCTTCGTTAAAGTTTCCATTCAATTCACCGCTGCTTCACATTTTATTTGGATAAAAGACAAGGTCACTGGGATTCATGCAATTTGGCTTAAAACTGCTGATTTCAGGAAACAATGCAGTTCTGTATAGATCTTTAGAAAGGACTGATCTGATGTCAGTATGCACTCTAATGTGGCTTGGCTGCAATTTTAGGCTGCTGAAGTAGAAGTGGTAAATGCTTTTACTTGTGTTCCAAAGTCTTAGTTAATGCCTTTGCTGATAGGTTATCTAGGAACAGTGTGATATATTAATCCCTCAGGTTTAGTTAGATAACCCCTTCCAAAGCTTTATGCAGCTGCCACCTCAGATTCTTCAGTCTGAATCTGGTCAGATCATCTGGAATCCATTTTTTTTCCACTTTCCTCTTCATTTTAGGACTTTCAGTCTGCAGGCTGTAAGCATACACAAAAGAATGCGAGCAGCTGTGGTTACAGAGACATGTCTAGTAGGCAGCAGTGTGTGATTCACAGTGGCACGGCCTGATGCGTGGAATTCTTTTAAAGAAAAAAAAGTATTTATCCTATCTCTTTAACAATGTGTTTGAATGCAGAATAGGCAAAAAATTCTGGCTCACTGTCCTGTCTCAGTGGTCTCTGTCCCTCAAACAGCAGTAGTCCAAATACTTCAGTGTTAACTTCCAAGCACACTAAATCTGCTGCAGTCAGGAAAGATATTAAATACTAAAAAAAGAAACATACTGACTAAGTTGCTGGCTCCCTCAGTCTGAACAGGCTCATACATCTTTTACCCTCTATAGCTTGTAGACTCTGATGTAAGAGAGGAAGAGTGGCCATGTACTCAGAGAGAAGGCATTTTCATTATGTCAAAAAATAAATGGCTGAATACTGAAGTGTGGCTAGTGCTGAGTGTACTTCCTTGGCAGGAGCTGATGCCATTCTGAATAGCAAAGCCTTTGAGATGTTTCAGTAGTCCTGTATTATTTATTTTGATCACATAAATGTTTATTATGCATCTCTAAAAATAGAAGAAGTGAATTTGAGATGTTGCAATGTGAATAAATGGCGAGTCGATGAAAATTCTTTCAGCAATGTATCTAAGCCCCAACCAACCACACACAATTTTGTTTTATAAAGACTTTGGGGAGTAGGGGGGAGTTAATGTTGTGGGCTTCTTGGCTTTGTATACATTTGTTATGACCCTTTTGTTAGTGAAATAACCCAAAAAAGAGATAGGAATCAATGCAGCACTGTATGCAGTAAAAATGAACTTGTGTATGTTTCAAATATAGTTGTTAAGATCTTATCTTGCCATGCTTTCCCAAATGCTAACAAATCCCAAATACATTCTAAACCTGGAGCTGCTCTAAACAACACTGTAAACCTGGATAGTGTGAGCAATAATCCAAAAATTTGTAGCAACAAACTCTGCTTTCTCTTTTTGCCAACAGTACCCAAATGTTTGCTGCTGCAAGCTGAACTCAAAGATGCTGATGTGTGTAACTGTAGTGATGGGTTTATGGTAAGTATTTGAAGCTGAATTTTTCTTTTTTTTTTTTTTTTTTGAGACTTATGACCTATATTTCACTTAGTTGTGGAAAAGCCTTGGAGTGATTATGAGCAATTCTTGTGATTTTTCAGCTGTTCTGAAATCTTATTCCTCAGTTTGTGTCCTGTGCAGTAGGATGGCACTTATAAAAGCATATTTGCATATTTTAGTTAACTTATAACATAGCAGTTAGAATAACAAAGTCCCACTTTAATAATCTGTTTAACTCTTTCACAGGTTAAGTAACATCTTTTTCCCAAGACAGAACTACTTTTCTGAGATTTTATTCTACATTTAGAACCACTAAAATAAATATTTTCTTATGAATCTGTAACATTTTGGTCTTTCTAGCAAAGTTAAAAAGAAAAAAATGAAAAAAAAATCAGTGTGATTAGGAGAACAGTAGCCCTGAGGTTATTCTCTCCTATCTGTTAAAATCCATTCCTACCAGACATAACAAGAGCTCAACTTCATGGCAAAATTGATTTGAAGTGCATCTTCACTCTTGACTTTCTCTGCGGTGGCTCATTTCCCTTTTCCGTGCTTCTTTGTAATGGCATTCTTCCAAGCTGTGAGACTGAGAAGTACAAGCCCAACACTGATTTCAGCAGGGAACTGCAGAGACATTTGCCCTTTATTGTAGATGCAGAACATAAATTGAATCCAGGGAGAGCAGCATCCTGAAATTACCCCAGGAGTAATTTTTCTAGACCAGACATTTAGATGATGAGCATTGTTCCTTTTTGCTGAGCTTTTTTAATATCATAGAAAGTCAAGCATGTTCCTACAGTAAATATTGTATATCCCTTTTTTAAACATGATTTTTACAAGAACCCTTTTGGGTGGCAATACAAATGCAAAATACTTAGGATCCAAATTAATTCAGAAGTAGAAGATCCAATTTGGAACTTTGCGCAATAAATAACTGATGACTGTAGATTTTGATGGAGCGTAATTTATCAGATAAAACTGCAGGTCACGGTGTATTTAAGGCCACCACTTCTAATACTGGATTTTATTGAAAAATCAGTTAATTGATTAATTAATTATAGTCAGTAATTTATCATCCTAATGCAGACACCTTTTCTCCCTCAAAGTCATAGTATGCCTCTCTCGAAGGAGTCATGCTTTCCAGAGCACTTTGTATTTTATTGGATTACTTTGCGAAGGGAGAAGGCAGACCTCAAAGCCACAGAGGCGGACAAAACAGATCACTTTCCTTCCTCTGCAAAGGCAAAAATCACAGGCAGAACTTTCATTTGCAGGGAAAGAGATATTACAAGCCTAAACTAGAATCCTGATTTTGTTGTTGTCTTTGCCAAATTGAATATGGGGATTGTATTCAGAAATAGTTTATGGGACTCTTCACAGGAGTTGAGTCCATACAGTGTTGCCAGAATGTGTTTCTAGTAATAATTAAAAATTCCTCTCAACTTCCACCAATTAAGAAAGATGTTCCTGTCTGATTGTCTGTGTATCACCAAGGGACACACATATCCAAATGGCATTTAAGAAGCATGGCATTACACATGGTAGCAACCATGCTCAAAAACAATCATTCTGTCAAAAATCTGTATGTTGTCTTTGTTACCTAGCACAAGGAAGGGTTCAGAAAAGAATACAGAGAACACAGAGAAATTACATCCAGTTAAAAAGGAATGCTGAACATGAGAATCTGTGTAAACCACTTCAGAAGCTGTTTCATATCCTTCTCAAGCTCTTTCTTTTTTTGCAGTTATATATTTTTCCTATGCCTGTCACATGAGGCATAGCCAGAAAGGTGGAGATTGAAATCTGTATCCTCTGTGTATCTGCATGGATTTTTTACAATTACTGCTCCTCTTGAATTTCTTCTCTTTTGAACAGTGCAATTAAATATTCAAGGGGCCAGCGAGAAAAAAGAGGACAAATATCTATGATGGGTGCAATCAGTCATTCACATCCTGATATTTGAACCTAGCATCAAACAATTCTTATCTGGTGTTTATTTACGGACCTTCAAGTATCTTTTTTTGATGTATCCTTCTATCACAGTTTAGCATTCATCATTTAGCTGTCTATGATCAAGCTTCCCTGATATCTGGAGGTGTACATACACTTACTACATATATAAGCTTTGTGTATAAGTTATTTTAATGCCACACCACTCACTTTGATGAGACATATGATTTAATCTGATTATGAATCCTTGTTTTCCTGCTGTGTGCTTTACTGATCAGTTCTTTGACCCTGTGATACATATATTTCAGTTATTTCTTTCATATAAATTCAGTTTTTCCATATGAATCCCAAAAAGCAAACAAGCATGAAGAATTTATTAAATGTTAATGCTTCTTTGGAAGTTATTGTTAGCGACAATCTAGTCTGCATTGAAGTAATGTATTATTCTATACAATTTTCTGCAAAAACTATCAAAAGGAAAAAGAACACAGGTTGACTTTTGCAATCCTAAGAGATGGCCATCATCATGAAGGTTCTTTCATTCCTATTGAGATTACATGATTAGAATCACAAAAGAAAACATGCTTTGTAGAAATTTAAATAGTAATTATCCGTGGGACAAGTTGTGGTCTCATTGTTCTGTATTCACATTAACTATAATGGAGGGGAAGCATTTGCTACTCAGGGAATAAAGAGAACTCTGTATCTCTGCAACTTGCAATCTCATTGTATGGCTTACATTTGACTTCTTTTGCCATGTTCTTCATGTCTTAGAAGAAACAATGAGAAACTCAGTAAACTGTGAAAGAGTTCCATTAGACAACATCTGTTTTCTGGTGCTTTGTTTTGTTTTTTCACCTTGAATAAGGTCATTTAGCTATTCTCCAGAATGTTTAACAATACTGGTTGAGAATGAGATTCATAGCATCCAAGGACCACGAGAATATTTTTGTCAGTGGTCTGTATTTCTCCTTCAATAGATGTTGCTATTTTCACACTTGGAAATGTAGCAAGAGTCCATTGAGATTGAACTTTAATATGGAAGTAAATGTCAATTATATAATGAAGTTTTTCTCTTGTGTTGGAGAAAAATAGGTAAAATATCCTTAAACCTTGATCTTTTTTCATGTTGCATATTGTGAAGAAGTCAATATATCAGATATAACCAGGAGGCTCCTAAATAAAGTTTGAGTGAAACCCTTTTCTCACCTCCAAAGTATATTTGTAGTCTGAGTATTTGAAAAGCTCTATTATTATGTTGGCATACAATGTTGCTAATAACAGCTTCCAAAGGAGAGCCGGGTATTTAATGCAACTCTCAAATTTTTTAAACGGAAAATGGAGTTATATGAAAATGCTGAATATATTCTAAATAAATAATTGAAATTTGCATATCATAGGAAAGTGCCTGCCATAGAGATCTTGATTATAATGAGATTTATTACACAGGGAACACATTTTTATATGCCGATTCAATTAAATTTGAAAACTTGCAGTAGTGTGCCAGTATTGCTTGTTGCCATTATTTGCTTCCAATGCCACAAATTTATTGACTCTGTTCAATATAAGTCCTAGGAGTGGAATCATAGAATCACAGAATGCTTTGGTTTGGAAGGAACCTTAAAGACCACCTTGTTCTTACCCCTGTACCATGGGCAGGGATGCCTTCCAGTAGACCAGGCTGATCAAAGCTCTGTCCAACATGGCCTTGAACACTTCCAGGTATGGGACATCCACAACTTCTCTGGGCAACCTGCTCCAGTGCCTCACCACCCTCACAGTGAAGAATTTCTTACTCAAGTCTGATCTAAACCTACTGTCTTTCAGTTTGAAGCCATCCCCCCTTGTTCTGTCAATCCAGGCCCTCGTAACTAGTCCCTCTCCATCATTCTTGTAAGTTCCCTTCAGGTACTGGAAGGCCACAAATAGGTTGCTCCAAAGCCTTCTCTTTTCCAGGCTGAAAAATTGTCTCAGCTTTTCCTCACAGCAGAGGTTCTCCATCCCTCCAACCAGCTTGGTGGCCTCCTCTGGACTCACTCCAACAGGTCCATGTTGTTCCTGTGCTGGGACCCCAGGGCTGCATGCAGCACTGCAGGTGGGGTCTCACCAGAGCAGAGCAGAGCGGAGAATCCCCTCCCTCCCCTGCTGCCCACAGGGCTTTGGATGAGTCCAGGACATGTTTGGCTTTCTGGGCTGGGAGTGCCCATGGACAGGCCATGTCCAGCCTCTCACCCACAGCACCCCCAAGTCCTTCTGGGCAGGGCTGCTCCCCGTCTGCTGACCCCCAGCCTGGACTGACACTGGGAGTTGCCTTGACCCAGGTGCAGCACCAGCACCTGGCCTTGTTAAACCTCATGGAATTCCTATGGGCCCATTTCCTGAGCTTGTGCCCTGGATGGCATTGAATGAAAATATTGTTTCTGCAGAGGCAATATGGATACATCCTGATGCTGAGTTTTCTTGCGATAAGTGTTATACCAACAAGTCTCCTAGTTTCAGCTCTTCTAGGACTTGACCCAGAAGTGTTATAAACTTTGGTCACTGAATTTACTCAAACTGTACTAAAAATTGCTTTGGTATTCCATGGAGTTTCCAGAGCTCAATTAAATATTTTCAAATAGCATATTACTGCAGCTGGAGTTATTAATGCGAGATCCAGAGTCCTTTGAAATAAATGTATTTTTAAGGCTCTGAACTTCAGACCATATACTCAAAGACGAGGAGGTATGTAAATGGAACGTGATTCCCTGTCCAAGATGAATACATGCTTCTGATCATATCTGTATGAAATATTTAGATCCTGGTTTAAAGCACTTCAGTGCTATTTTAACATTAAGCAGTGCTATTTTAACATCGTCAGTCAGGCTGTTTGTGCTTAGAGTTAGCCGTGAAGCTGAGAATGTGGTAATCAAGAAAGTTCTCAAATAGTACTTAAGACTTCTGGTTAAGAAATACTTCCAAATAAATTTTCCTCTCTGATTTTCAAATTCTGCACTTCTGGTTTGTTAGGTCATTACAATGCTCTCCTTCAGAATGATTCACTGAGAACAATAAGACTCTATAAAGTGGCCTATTATTATAAATTAGTAAAGTTCAACCTCTTAAGCAAGAGAAAAAGATTGTGTGAAGTGCAGCTCTCAGTCACAAACAATATTTCTTCCAAACATTGGGAATTTTCATGAAAATCATAGTGCTTCAAAAATTCTGTTTCCTTAATTTTCACTAAGTTACTTGACTTTTGTCATAGAATCACTTCTAACTACCTAAGTTTATCTACTTTAAATGGTGATGAACTTTATGTTTGAAACTTTACAGGATTGCTCACAGGTAATTCTAGAAGAACATCTTAAAAGATAATTTGGGGCGCTAAGCAACAGAACAGAATAAGCTATTTAAATTAACAAGCAAGCTCTTAGTCAGATTAACAATTAGTGTAGTGAAAAAATATCATAGGCAAACTTCATTAATGTGTTGCGGTAGAAACAGCTATTTCAACAATTTCTCGGTCATTAAAACTCTTTAAATTTGTACCCTGTCTCTTAGTCTATATTATGCAAAGCTATATAGGATCAGAAAAGAGAAGGAGAGGAGGGGAAGCGTGTAAAACCAAACTATTTGTATATTGAACTGGACGAAAAAGAAAAAATACATGAAATTATTTTTTGCCATTTTTCCACTGCAAAAGACATACATCTAGTCTTGATTAACCATGTCACAGGATAACAAATAAATGGGAAAGAACAAGTTTGAATTAATAAATATAATACAGTAGTTATTTACTTTTCAGGGCATTGGAAGGAGTGACTACCAGAGAAACCTCCTGGATAACATCACACTAAATACTTTCTGTCTGCCTGTATGGGTTTGATAATATTTAACTCGATCTTTGTCACTTATGCATTATGTAGCTGGCAATGCCAAGTATGTAATTTTAAAAAGATCATCCATAAATTTAAGCTCATAAACTTTGGTAAATATGCAAATTAAAAAAAAATGCTTAAAGTAGGAAGCAAATTTACTTATTTTGGATAAAATAAGATGTGATTTATATCTAACACATCTTCTGATCAACAAAAAAGGCCATTCAGGACTGGATGGTTATGCTTATGTTTTCATAATAATTTGAGCTTTCTGCCTTTCCCTTGGTCGTTATGGAAAAACAGTCCCAGACTCTGAAGGGAGAGGGAAAAGCATGTGTTTGCCTCTTTTTCTTTGAAAACTTTCTATAGAAATACCACTTGTGAAAAGAATTCCGTTTTTCTCTATATCTAGTAGGGCTTTATTGTCCTTATTTGTTTTCCTATTCAAAATCAACTGTTTATGCATTTTCCTCTTCTGCAGGATGCAGAAAACTGGCCAAATTCTCTCTTTCCAGTGATTCTAAGACTTGCACCTTTTGCCTTTTCTCATATATTGTTTAGCCAAGTGTTATCTTGGTTACATTAACTTAGTTTTACCAATATAAAAAGAGGTAATACTTCACATTAAAAGTTCCCAGTGTGTAAAATTTGTTACCACAACAGCACAACCTGCCCCTTCAAACAAGTAAATGTTATCTAACAAAATAGTAGCTGGTGTAAAATGGATAGTTTTGAAGGCTATGCTACAATCAGAATGTTTTTCAGGTTGTTTTTGGAGGGTTTGATACAGAGTGTTTTCTTGTGTAGGACATAGGAAATTTGTATTGCTACACTGATTTTGTTTTGTTAAAAGAAGTGGTTTGGTTTTGTAGTTTGAGAGTGCTTGTGCAGATTTCTTTCCTACAAAGTAAAACCTGTTGGCTTTTGATGCAGGGGAAAACACAGGCTTGATGGCCCATTATGGAAAACATTTCAGCTCCTTGAGATGAGGTGAGACAAGAGAAGGTTGTAGGACAGTAAATCAGCTTGCAGTGAATCTCCTTCATCATTAGATTGTGTTAGGTTAGTTACGTCCCTCTCCTCAGTGAAATCCCAAGGCTCTGCTTAGCCTTTTGTGGCATTGGAATTCCTTGTGATCTATTATCAGATTATCCTTGAATGAGTGCTGTATCTTTCACTCCTAGAAATAAGCAATCTGCTCTGTAGCACTCACCATTACATGGAGTCATTTATTACAGCACAACTTTGTCATTCGATTATACTTTTGTACACAGCACATGGTCAAAAATCTCAATCACAGCTGTCTGAAGTTGGTTAAAGAAGTTGTTGGTGTTCCAAACTTCAGAGATGCTAATCCAGTGCTGAGGTGCCTGTGTGCCATTGTCCATGGCAGGGAGGAGCCCACTGCAGTCATTTGCTGACTTCTGATCCTTTTGTTGTCTCATTTTTCAGGCTGTGAACATTTTTTTATGGCATGTGAAATACTTTTCCTTCTTTTGAAAGTTATTTTTCTCAGCGTGCAGTGAACTGATAAAAGTGAAAAATATTTAGCTGAAGATTTAACTACTTTAGCCTACTTATTATGTTCAACACCTTGCTGTATGCTTCACTTCAACTTCTTTTTAACCACGTTTTCATGAGGAAAAACTGATTACAGCTAGAAACCTGACTATCAGTAAGAGACTTTTGGTGTAGAAGAAACCTATAAAATTCATCAGTTGTTTTTATGAGATATGTTTTGTTGTGCTATGTAGAAAGGGATTTAAGTAGCTGATAATTCCTTTCCCCAAATAGTCCATCTTTGGTTTAGACTTAACTGCTGCTAGCAATTATACTTTAACTTCCTTATGCCCAATGCAGGAATTCCTTGTGTTCTCTAGGTACCAAATTATGTTTGTTAGGAATAAACCAACATATTGACACAGCACGATATCATCAAAGGTACTTGTGCAGCCCTGACAGGTCTGGCTTTTGTTGAGCCTTGTGAAATCTACTAGCCAGGAACTACTTGTACTTGCAGTTAGCCCATTCATTTCTTAACCCACAGGCAAGGTAAAAGAATATCATAAAACAATGGGAGGATGATGTAGAAGAGGTAATTGCATCTGTTCTGTTCATTCCAGGAGGCAGGAGCAGGAGCTTCTGTGATGGAAAGTTAGTCTTTGAGAGTGTAGAGACCCTGGAAAGAGAGAGCAAACCCTCAGAATAGCACTGCTCAGGAAAGGAGCTTTGGATTTGGTCTCCTTTTGAGGCATCTGCTACTTTGCATTCTCTCAACTTTTTCTACTTCCTCCTTCAAGTCACTCCAGAATTTGTTGTACACCTTACCTTCCTTGCTGGCTCTGCAGTGAGGTCAGTTGTTGGCTAACACATGTAAGAGGGTGTTAAACACAGTACAGTGGAGACAAATCACCTCAGACCACCAGGAAAAAATCATGCACAATCAGGATTTGTATTTTAAAAAAGAGATATTTTTATCTTTCTTTCTATTTTAGCCACTTGAATCATGATTCATTTGTATTTCTACTAGAAATAACATTTATCCAGACGAGGTGTTGGTCTTTCAGGCCAACTACTGGCTCAACAGTATTATTTAGTCTTTTCTGTGCAACATGTTGCTATACATTTGGCCTGATTTTCACACAATCACAGAATATGCTGAGTTGGGAGGGATGTCCAAGGACCATTGAGTCCAACCCCTGGCCTTGCAAAACACCATCCCCAAGAGTCACACTGTGTGCCCAAGAGTAGTGTCCCAAGGCTTCTTGAACTCTGTCAGGCTTGGTGCTGTGACCACAGCCCTGGGGAGCCTGTTCCAGTGCCCAACCACCCTCTGGGTGAAAAACCTTTTCCTGATATCCAACCTAAACCTCCCCTGGTACAACTTCAGGCCATTCCCTCGGGT
This sequence comes from Climacteris rufus, assembly GCA_013398175.1. NCBI lineage: Eukaryota > Metazoa > Chordata > Aves > Passeriformes > Climacteridae > Climacteris > Climacteris rufus. Next base: position 181,113 of record VZRZ01008697.1, on the reverse strand, counting down.
TCTGTCACTGTCACCACAGAGCAAAGATCTGTGCTGCCCCTGCTATTCCCCTCACAAGGAAGTTGCAACTGCAATGAGGTCTCCTCTCAGTCTCAGGCTGAACAAACCAAGTGACCTCAGCCACTTTTCATATGGCTTCCCCTCAAGGCCCTTCATCTTCTTTGTTGCTCCCCTTTGGTCTCTCTCTAATAGCTTAATATGGTTCTTGTATTGCAGTGACCAAAACTGGTCAATGTGGCATATAATTGTTCCTATTTTATAAAACTCCTGTTACTCCTATTTGTCATTGTCTTGTGTAAAACTCCCCTTGTTCGAATTGTGTCATCCCTTTCCTTTTGTGCTGAGAAAACATATTCCACTACCCGTCTGACTCAGTAATTACTAGTTCTTGGTATTCTTGTGCTGCTGGTGCAATAGTTGTTTCTGCTTCTGTTGAGTCCTAGACTACTGTAACAGGATGCCATTCGAACAGGTTCATTTTGGTAAACAATCATTGATTTTTCTTTTCAGACAAAAAGTGAAAAGTCACCTAAAGTAGTGAAGCATTCAGAGTTTCATCACCGTACTGGGAACAGGGCCCTGCAATTCCTTCCCAAGTATCCTGTTTGAATCTGGCAGTGAAAGACCATCATTAGAGAGGAGCAATGAAGGTGTGACAGCACCTTGGGCAAGCTACCAAGTGCATGCAAAGGTCAAATGGATGAAAGAGGAGAGCAGGAATTAAATGAAAGGAAGAAAATGCCAGCATTATGCTGACGTTTTCATTAAGAAAATCACTGAATAGATGAAACAAGTCTGACATTTACTTACACAGAGGTAGAAATCACTACGCTGTGTGTACTGCAGGTTTTCCTGATCAGTCAGCATATTGTACAGCTGTGATAAAGGGGGCTGTAATCACTTTGCAATAACGGTGACACAAAATTGTTCATTGACTCAGCTTTTCCTCCATTATGTGAAATATATTATAACTGGCCATACAAGTCAATTTCTTTCACCATACCTGTACACATATCATGGCTGTAATCATCCTTTTAAAATGATTTCTCAGATGATGCCACTTTCTACACAAATCACCCACCTCTCCTCTATCTTTCATTTAAACAGGTATGTTCACTAAATTACTGTAACTGGGCAGCACACATTGCAAAGTCTTATTCTAGTTACATAGCTAGAAAATTTTGCTGCAGTGCTGCTTAGTGGGAGGAGAAATTCATCAGGCCTGAGTGGCAGATAAATCCACCATGGACTGTGGTGTGGTGTGTTTCTGAATTCATCAGTTTGAAATGCACATGAAAGAGTTAACTCTCCATTGGACTCATCCAAATTACATCACTTTGGCAATATAAAGAGGTCATAAAAGGGTAAAAGCCTTTAGAAATACTCCTCACTTGGGAGATGTGCTGGGGTTACAGGCAGGCCCAGAATGGTCCATTATCTGGCTCTTCTGGACAGGTGGATGGCTCATAGGGGATGCTTGCAGCCAGAAGAGTAGCTTTAAGCTTTCTCTAATTGATGCCAGAAGTTCAACAGGTTCCCAGGCAACCTGAAAATACAAGAAATATAAAGGTGATTCTGGAAGTTTGGTAGTAAATTTCCCCCCTTGGGAACTCAGTAACAAAAGTCATACTGAGTTGGAGTGTGGCAGAGTGGGAGGCCAGATTTATTGCTTGACGCTTAATCTTCTTGGAAGATGCTTGTAGCACTGAGCCAAAATCCCTTGGGGTATGACACATGGCCTGTTCATTGCAATTTCATGTCGTTTAAGTTTTGTTCCTTCTGCTGTTTCTTTGTCTGTGTTGGAAGCTTCATTTACACAAAGAATGGCATTAAAATTAGTGTTCATCTAAAGACATAAAAAGGTCCCTCAAATATTGATTAGTTTTATTTTACCACACAATGATGGGATGGAATGTGTAGTGGACTAATTCACAGGCCACTTCAAAGGGATAAAAGAGGAACATTGATTCTGCAGCGCTGATCTTTGGCTATCATGAAATTGTCACTGCAAAGGGGCAGAAAAATCAAGCAGAGATGTTCAGCCAGAGGATAGCAGTGACTACTTAGGTTGGTCTGCACTGCTTCTTGCTATTACTGAGTGGTAACCAGCTGTTGGGAAAAAGTGGTACCCTAAATTTTTTCAGCTCTTTGTACAGATGTGTGCAAGCATGTAGAAAAATCAGGCAAGGAGATACTAATAGATAAAAATGAACTGGAATTGAGAAAAGGGGAGTCCTTACACTTTGAAGCAGGGTCATGTTTCCATCTGAGGTCCAAAGACTCAGTAGGATGACTACTCACAATGTAAAGCCAAGAACTGTCAGGGTATTACCTGCACTCTTAGTTAAATCAGGTCTCCAGTGGCCTTTGGGAGCCCGTTTGATAACCATACACAGTGCACACCTGGTAGTTTACTCACAGGTAAACCACTCACTTTCTTTCGGAGTACGCCAGCCAGCTCCTTTTCAAATCAAACCTGGATGTGGTTGTGCAAGTAGCTCACTCCAGGGACAACTTGTTTTCAAGTGTATGTAAAGCTTTGGTATCTTTGTTTACATGGTCTTCCCACACTCTTTTGGCAAACCTTGCACCCTAAAATGTCTTCATATGTCACATGCTATACCCACACAATATAAACTCAGCATCACTTTTAAAAATTTCTGGCAGATAGTGCCAAGATTGTTATTTTGTGTGTTTCAAACAGCAGAAACACCTCCCTTTTTTCAGGATGGGTAACAAAGCAGCAAATGGGGCCAAAGGGACTAAAGCCAAACACAGCACAGTGTGGGCTGCAATACACTTCGGACACATCAATCCTTTATTGATGAAAACGAACCCCAAGGAAATGTGGATATGAGAGCCCTGGACCAGGTGATGTGATGCCAGAGAAAGTTTTTGTAGTGTAAATGTAGCCTTTATCTTCTTATAAGTGTTACCAAGCAAGGCCAAGGTCATCAAAAAGGTCTGTTTTGGGGCTGACAATAAATAGTTTGAGTTCTAGACACAAAATATTTCTTTTTCTGAGGTAGAGGTGTTTCTTTTCATACGATATTTCCTTTCATGGCATCAAGTTAGCTAACCTCCAAGAAAAAATAAGAGGATGTAGCAAAGGATGTAGTCTTATTTTATAAATGATAAAATGACTGAGAAATGTGGGAGAAAAGTTCCATATTTTCATCCTTATCCTTCAGAATAAATTAAGTCCATACCGATAATTTATTGAGTCTGGTATTTCACATTTAATGATCACAGAATGAAGAAATGCATCATTGTATTCCTCTCAGTGCAGGGCGGGTTTAACAGGTGCCACATGTGGAATATTTACTAATATTATTTTCCATGAGCCACAGTCTAGGCATAGCAGGAATTTCTGACTTACTGCACTGTTGTCCTATGGGCAGAGCCCCCTCCATATGTACTGGACTGTAGTCCATGTAGTTGGAAAGGAAATGGTATCATCAATCCAAACCCACTGTGAGTAGAATAAAAAGGACATGTCAGGGAAAAAATGCTGATGTACATTTTTTTCTTTTCATGGGTAAATACAACAGCAATATGCTGATAGTAATCCAATGATCTGTCTCCTAAGAAACTAGATCTGTAAACAAATGTGTTTCCTGTATTCGCAGATGCAATAAACCAAAACCAAGTGATGTACTGAGGTAAAACACATATTCCAGGATGTATTTCCACCAGTTCTACTGCTTCAGAAAGTAGGGTTTTAGAGTCTGCCTTCTGTTTCTGTATCTCCATAGTTGTAATGTCTTCTGTTTCTTTTGCTTTCCTATTTTCAGCAGTTTCTGTGACTATGTCACATAGTAATTTCTGTTTAATTATCATAATTGTTAGCTTGAATTTGTTAGGTATTTAACAAATGTATAACCTACCAAAATTAATACTAGATTGTGAAAAATTGAAAAATTAATTTATTCCTATTTTTATATGCTTTGAAAACATCTGCTGTAACTAACCATTATCAGTTAAAACATGAACAGAGGAAAAAAAAGGTGGGGGAGCTGAATTTATGATCCATAATTATAACCAAGTGGGAATGAATGCAATATATGTAATATACCTTTAAGAACCTAGATGCCTGTAACCATATGAGAATTTTGAACTCATGACATTTTTGTTACAAAAGTAGTTTCATTTGTAATAATCAAAGTATATGAGTTGCAGCTAGTATGCATGTATATATTTTTATAATAAACCTATAATCAGAAAGTCAAAATGTCTAAAATATTGAAATTAAGTTCTGATTCAGGAGAGTCCTGGACATGGTGGGTGGGTGCCATGGTTGGAGGCGTATTATAAATACATAAGAGAACATGTGTAATTTAAGGGCGCAGAAGATTTCTCAAAGCAACAAAATACCTGCTGCAAGTAGCAAGTCAGCTTTGAAATAATTCCAGTTGCTGCTGTAAGATGCTAAATTGTATCTTGAAAAGACAATAAATAATATCCAGTAAATTTAAATAGGGACAATTTAAAACAATTGTTTTAGCCTAGGTCATAGTTGTAATATGTGATGAGAAATATTTAATGTAGCAGCTGTATATCAACAAGCTTGTTTTCCATCAGAAATTAATGTCTTTTCTGAGGCTGTCAAACCTTTCCAAATAGGAAATAATTATCCAATACTAATTACTACAAAAAAAAAAAAAAGAAATAATGCAGCATTAAAATGCTGGGTTATCTGGTAGAGCTCATCCCTAAACAGATAAAACAGTTAGGGTGGTGCTGGAAACTGAGTTACTGTCCAGATTGTGCAGCACGCTGTCTAATTTTCCCGAGGATTTTAAAGAGATGTATCTCCCTGGTATAGATCCCCATGGTCTCCTTACAGGGAAATTTCATTACCATGCTGTGCGGTCCTCACGGTGCTGAAAGTAAAATATTGGATTGACAGGTTCTTGTTGCGGAGCAGGGCTTATTGATGATGGAAAGACTGATTCAATCTCTAATCCTGAAGAACGACCTGCCACCTGGAGTGATAGTGTACAGATGGGTGCAATCCAAACTCTCTTTCCGCCTCAAGTTGCATTTGGCTGTAGATTAACAATGTGATTCCATATAATGAAGATGGTTGTTTGGTGCAGTGGCAATTTTCCATTACTGACATGCCGTGTCAACAGTTCTGACAAAGCTGTAAGGACAATGTTTAAATGTGCTACATCTGGCTGGGATGGTTGCCAGGTTATTAACGGCCCCATTAAAATTACCTGCAGAGATCTATGTTGTTGGAAGGGAACTTAGTGCACTGTTTCCCCTGCAACTATCTATGCAGGCATAATAACAGTCTGGTAGCACACACTGGAATAATACAGTGTTATGGTGGTAGAGTAGCAGCTCTTTCGCAGTTCTGTTTTGGTGAGGGAATATTTCATAGCTTTGTTTACATTGAGCCCAAATTCTTTGGCCTTATTCAGAAGGATATATCATTGAAGTGAATGAAAATTTCACCTTAGGGTGGTGTTCCATCAGTAAGTCTTGATTTTATTAATGATATTTCCAATACAAGTACTCTGAAGATGTATGTGTGTATATATAACCATTTTAAAAGAAATATATGACTATCCTTTTAATTATCCATTATTTTTATTTCCTCTTGAATGACTGTGTAAGGTTCCTAGTGAAGCATATATAATATGAAAGGGGTTTAAGGCATTCTTCTGAGTAAGAGTAAAGGGCCATGCTGTCCCAGAGGACACCGCAGAAGGCACAGCACATTTTCTGGTGAGACTTCCCCCATTCCTTTTGAATGCAAAGGGAGCACTTGCCAGTATAATGACAAATGGGCTTGTGATCCTAGCTCTCTATAAGCAGTTTTTAGGACAAGTTGAAACACTCTCTCTAAGTTCAGTACTTGAATGCTGAAGAAGATGCTTACACCCTGTCTCTTACAAATCTGTGTAGGGTCTGCCATAATTTACTTCTGAGCTGTGTCTGTTCATGTATGTCCAAAGGATCTCTGCTTCCCATCCATGTAGCCTGTGAAGCCAGGCCCAGAGCTCATGGTGAGATTACCTGGCTGTGCCTGATGCTGTGCTGCCTCTCACTCTTGGCACCAAGTGTAATTTTTGGGGTGATTTCAGGGTTGGTTCATAACCTGCAATGAGAAAAGGAGATATGGCCATCTTATGCTTATGTGATCAAGGGTGTCGGTAAAGAGCTGGCACCACACATCTGATTATAGTTCTCTTCTCTGGCTTGCTGTAGTTGGTAAGTTCATTTCTTTGCAGGCTGAAGAAAAATACAAGTCTTTGGGTGCTTTTGTGTCAGGGTGCACAGGCTCTGGTCTGTGTTCCTCCTGCTTCGGCTGCCTGAACAAGTGGAAGAATTTTCAAAAATTTGGGGCAGTGCAAGGGCTCTTGACATTTATTACACATGGAATTTCCACATGTGGCAGAAATAGAAAACTATGTTTAGAACAAGCAATATGACTTAATGTCTGTTATGCCATATGTTTTTCCTCCTGCTGCTGTACCAGAGAAAAGGGATGTAGAATAACCTGACCTCATTCTGACCGTGACTGTGTGTGTAACTCCTTGGGGCACTTACAGCCACACGAAGAATTATCATTCTGCTGCACCATAGAATAGACAGATAAAATACACATCGATCACAAAACCTGGAGCAAAGGGAATACAGCTTTGCACCTGAATGCTGAATAAAAGTTTGTCATGTATACTCTGAAATATACATTACATCTTGTTTAAAATTAATTTTTTTGGAGTAACCGTGTAGCTCTGGTATTTGATATGAGTCACAGCAATTTACATGTAATGCCTATGTTTTGAGTCATATGTGTGCAGAGTAGATGACATGAAAAATTCTGTGCAAAGACAGAGAACAAAACACATAAATTTAATTTGACTTGGAGCTTCGTCTATGGTCTTTAGAAGTAAGAAATTAAAACCGGTGAAGGCTAGTAATTTTGTAGTGTCAGTGACAATTAGTTTAACACTTTGACTCATTTTATTGTCTGGTGATAGCTCAGAAATAGAAATACAAGTGTGTGGTGTGAACTATCTGGCTTGGGAGATAGGGTTGATCTCACAAATGAGCTTTCTTAATTTGTTTTATGTTTTACTCACATACAGAGATAGGTGTTGGTCTTTCAACCCAGCTTAGGATTGGGCTAAGAAAAACAATGAAGGAATCTAACAAAATATCTCTTTCCCACCTGTGCTGAGAGGATCCAATGACTGAACATCCAACCATGATCTGTGCACAGAGGATTGACTTAGAGGTGCCATCCAGTTGAGATGTTCCATAGGGAGTTTGCAAAGACCTCTTTTTGCATTGCTTCATGATACATGTATCTGCCTATACTCACAATTTAGCTTCATACTTTTAACGAAAGTATCTTTTACTTAGACTGTGTTGGAACTAAGAAATTACATTATTTAAACTGAAAAAGTAAACAAAAATGTTATGCTGCTATTTTTGCTGTAACTACCCCTACTTTTCTCATTTGGAAAGGGGAATAGTCAATTACAGTCTATTTCACTTTGAGATTGCAATAGTTGGAATATAATTTTTTATCTTTTCTAAAACTAGAAGTATTTTGCCTTCTGGTGGAGAAGGAGGAATCACCTTTATCCTTCTCAAATATATTTAACTTAACTATATTTTTATGAAACTCATTTGTATAGAAATAAAAATTTGAGATAAATCTGATTAAATGGTGTCTCTACAGAGAGATATATAAAGCAGAGTATTGCAAGATCAGTTTGGTTTTTCTTCAAGAGAATCTGAGATTGTCTTAGCACATTCACCCTAAATTATATGGTTCATTTAGTTGCCTGGTACTATGGTACTAGATAGATACAACAGTACCTGTGTTTAGATACCACTCATAGCAATGGGTATATAAGATGAATTGTATCAGTCCTGTTATACACTGTCTATATACAGCCAGATAATTCCTTTCTTTTAAAATTAATATGATCTCTGTTTCTCATAGTAGGCACAATTTTCATTTCTTTTTCTATCCCTTCTCAGACACTGATAAATAATGATGGCTCTCTTACATTTCAGGGGGGTCCTATTGTAATTTCTTTCTTTCTTTTCTCTTTCTTTTCTTTCCTTTTTCTTTCTTTTCTTTCCTTTTTCTTTCTTTTCTTTCCTTTTTCTTTCTTTTCTTTCCTTTTTCTTTCCTTTTTCTTTCTTTTCTTTCTTTTCTTTCTTTTCTTTCTTTTCTTTCTTTTCTTTCTTTTCTTTCTTTTCTTTCTTTTCTTTCTTNTCTTTCTTTCTCTTCTTTCTTTTCTTTCTTTTCTTTCTTTTCTTTCTTTTCTTTCTTTTCTTTCTTTTCTTTCTTTTCTTTCTTTTCTTTCTTTTCTTTCTTTTCTTTCTTTTCTTTCTTTTCTTTCTTTTCTTTCTTTTCTTTCTTTTCTTTCTTTTCTTTCTCTCTCTTTCTCTCTCTTTCTCTCTCTTTCTTTTTTCTTTCTTTTCTTTCTTTTTTCTTCTTTTCTTTTTTCTTTCTTTTCTTTCTTTTTTCTTTCTTCTTTTCTTTTCTTTCTTTTCTCTCCTCTCTCTCCTCTCTCCTCTCTTTTCTCTCCTCCCTCTCTCTCCTCCCTCCCTCTCCCTCCTTCTCTTTCTTCAATGAGTTTGACTCTTGGAAATCTGTTCTTTGCCATTTCCCTTCACTTTTTGTTACTTAGCTTTTCTTTGGCTTTGCACCTTGCCTCATCTTGGGCCTTTTCATCTTATTTGTAGTTCTGGATCAGTTCCTTCACTTACAGTCATAGTCTTTTCAGGATGTGCGACTTCTTTTCTTCATGGTCTACTAACTGCAAATTTCTCTTCTTTAATTATCAGCTTATTCTGTCTTTATGTCTATTGAGCTCTGTCTTTTGTCCTACTTATACAACCTCTAATGTATTTACATAAGATTTTCCCTCATTTTTTTTCTCACCTTCCACTCTAGGATTATGTTTATACTTGAGCCTAAGCCAGGCAATGAGCTAAAGCCAAAGCTCATCACAGTCTAGATCCACATAACTACATGGCTGGCAGAAAACAAGTGTCCCTGTATTTAGTAACCACACACTGCCTATAAATCCTTGCTTTCTGTGTGGCAAATGGTGACTAAACCCTCTGGAAAAGTCTCCTCAAGAGCAGGCAGGATGTTTAGTAGGCAGAGCTGTGTTGTCCCAACCTACAGGAAGGTCATCTTGCTAGGCTGGTACTACAGAGCTGAGAAAGCCTGACTTTTAGGATTGCCTAAAGTCAATGCCTTAGTACACTTTTGTGAAATGGGCCAAGAATTTGTAGGATACTTTGTCTAAGTATTGTACCATCTGAGGTATGTTCTCTTCCCCTGTATATTGATTTTAACAGCCTTTGAACCATAGAGAATTACAGGAGAAACTCCCTCCCTTCCAGCCCTAAAACAGACACCAGGTGGAAATCTTACTAAATATGTTCTCTTATCACATTTTTTTTTGCTTACTTTCTCCCTGATTCCTCTGCTTGTTATCCTCAGCAGCTGTTCTGACATTGTCCCTGCTTTGCTCTTGCCTTTCTTTACTTCCTCTCTTCTTTTTTTTACCTTCAGATCTCTTCTCACCCTTATTCAAAAAAAAAAAAAAAGGCAAAAAACTCATGTCACCTCTCCATCCACCATATAGCAAGTATCAGGCTTGGATGTGTAAAGTCTCTATGTCGTTTTTAAAAGAATAAATGTTGCCAAGAGTTATGTAATTTCCAAGTGTTGATGGGAAGAAAAATACTACAAGGAATGGTGGGACCCAGACATACTTTTGCATAGGTTTCGTTACCAGTAAAGTTTTTGAAAGTAATGAGCATGTTGTAGAAGATCAGTTGTTAAAAATGCAAAATACAAAGAACTGTAAACAACTTTGATGGCCTGATTAATAATTCAGTTAAATTGGAGGTTAAGAGATGAGTCTGTTGCTTCACTTTTAAGACATGCGAAAGAAAAAAAAAGAAATTTAAGAAATCAGTTGGTGAAGTAAACTGAAAATACTGATTGCTAACATATCTAGAATTTATTTCCATATAAGCAAAATAGTTGTTAAGATGAACCTCAGGATGCATAGATGAATAACTTAAAAGAGACAGGGTAGTATCTGAAAGGGAAAGAAAATTAAGCAGCAAAGACAGCTACATCATGGAGGTTAGCAACTGTTGGGTTAAGTGAGAACAGTTAGTATTTAATCTGTTAGACTTTATAAAGGACATTTGGATCTTAAAGGCATTGAGGAACTCCAGGGTGGAGATTCAAAGGAGGTTTCTAGCAGTCCAGCATTCTGAAGCAGTCATTTAGTGATAGCAGGCAGAGACTTCCTACTGAACTTTAATATAGGCTTTGATGAGCCCTCCTCATCAAACACCCACTTATCTTATTCCTTTAACACTTTTCCAGCTAACCCATATTTGTCTTCTATGTAGTCAGTCTTTGAAGTTAAGATCTCAGACTTGCATATCACTGTTTATGTTCACTGGACTTCAAGTATTCTTCTTTTTCCTTTTAACACCCAAGAAAGAACAAAGCAAAAAGTAAACCTAAACATGTGTCAGGCACAAAATGAATACAAGTTAGGAAGGACTTTATTTTCAACTGAAAAGTACATATATTGGAATGATGTAAGGCCCCAAACAACTTGCCCAATGAGGCTTTTAGAAGGGCTTTGCAGTTGTTCGTGTACTCTGAGTTAGATGCACAGGAGAAATACCGACGATATTCTCAAGAGATCAAAACAACAAAAAGACTTTACTGGCAACTTTAATAAATCAGAACTTCGGCAAAATATTTAGTGCAATATTCAATCAACATGAAACCCTCCCCAAGGCATTACCTTGGCCCATTCAGCTTAGAAAACTCTAAGCCCATTTGATTTTAAGTTACTCAAAAATTCTGAGAAGAGGGATTTAGAAGAAGAAAGAGAAAGGGAGAAAAACAGAAAAAATGTAGAAAAGGACACATATAGCTACCAACTCCTGTCTCCCAGAGGTGTTCAGTTATAGAAATTCCAAGAGGAGGTAGGGTCAAGACACGTGCATGGCTTGTGTTCAGCTTTAAACACCCCTTGGCCTTCCTGGGCCTTTTTCTCCAGGTGGGACTTCTGGTCATTTGGCCACTCAGGAGCTGGGTTGGGGCTCCAGAGATGGGTGTGGAGCATTGCCCCTGGTGTGCCAGGGATTGGCAGTCACTGCAGGGCTGGGATACAGGCTTGGGAGGTGGGGTGTACAGGGCAGGGCACTGCTTCGCCAAGGCAAGGCCCGATCTGCCCCTTTCCCTCACACACATGCACCACAAAATGTGTCGAGACATCAGTCTTTCCAGGTGCTCACAGAAAGACAATTTTTATTAAAGACTTCCTCCCCCATGTTATATCCATCATGCTGTGATTCACGTTTCGGGGGATTCCTCCTCCTTTTCTATTGTTTGTCTAGCACTGAGTGCACAGCTGAACAATTCTCTATCCCTAAGCTCTGTATTTGCAATGAGAGATATGGGCACTGAACCCCATGCTGCTAGAATTCCCTAGTTACCATCTATGTTTCAGTCACTTTTCAAAACATTATATACATCCAACCTCTCAGATTTACCTCTCTATTTTGTTCCAGATATCCACCATCATTGTAGGATTTAGACCTCCCAAAATCAAACTCACAATTAACTATACATGCTTCTGGAGCGTTAGCTAAGACATCCCAGGTCAGTGTGCCTTGATCACCATCCAGACAGTTTCTCAGTGCTAATATGTTTTGATGTATCAAGCACCTTTCTATATGGTACTTCACTGTGTGTTACCTGGTCTCTGGCTATCCCAAAATAATTTTGACATGGATTCAGTACATGATAAAACTGCTTTCTTTAAATAAGTTATCTAAAATGGATTTAACAGTTCAGGACAGAAAAATGCAACTTCTGCTTTTAGCACTTCTCTGAATAGATATTAAAATTTTCCTTCTCCTTCTGAGTCTATTTCTGTTCCTCTCCCTCTTGGTCCCTGGGGAAGGCCTTTGTACCTTAGGTCTTAACATGGTCTTGCTTTTCCCATGTCCTTGTTCTGTTTGAGCTGCATTCTATACACTGGCTTAGATCTAACTCTTCTTCACTCATTTTCCTGACATCTGCTGTTACTTGTCCATCAGCGGTTTCAGCATCTTCCCTGTCATTCAGGCTTACAGCTCCTGTGTCACTTTTGACACTCTCTTCCCTCTTTCCAGAGCAGGTTGTCACTCCATCATGTCACTATTCTCTGTCTGACTCCATCTCCTCTCTTTTCCTTCCATGACTGGAACTGTTATTCAAGATTTTTTTTTGTCTTTTTTTTCTCAAGCACTGCAGGTCTAATACCTGGTTTGATCCCCTGTAATTGTGCCTAGAGTATCCAGGAGACCCCTCTCACCCCTGGCACTGCTTGGCATCCCTACACTGCACATATTTTGTCTCCCACAGCTTTCAAATTTCATGTGTTTCAATGGAAGTTGTTACACTATGGGACTGAAAACTGGCAGCAGAGGCCAGAGGCACTGTGACTCTTTACTAAATCTGTTGTGCTGGCACAGCAAACCCAGCAAGCTTTTATTGTCCAAGAAATCTGAGCAGATTAAGTGCCATCCCTGAATCATCTGAGTCAGTGTGCATCACTGGACAGGTGATCTTTTGTGGAGAACAGGATTCCTTGTGGGATCATCTGATCAGTTTCTCTGACTACGAAGAGATTTGCTGTGTTCTCTGGTCTTGACTTGAACAACAGATTGCTTGGGGGTTTTAGATGTTTTGATGTTTTGACATCTTCAAAATCCTGTCAGGGAAAATCACTGTGTTTCATTGTGTAGGGTTAAACAGTATTTCTGATATTCATGATGGAGAGGTTCAGAGTTGGTGCTGCACTTGTGTAATGCTGAAGTTAGCAGTATGATGGGACAGTGTGATGCTGTGCTGCATTTATGGCCTGAAAAATAAAGGCCCTCATATTTATTTCTGCTACTGTTATGATATTTGACCAGAAGTTGTTCACTCCACTCTTGACACAATGCAGCATCAGCATAGGTCTGTTTACTATCAGTCTCTTCACAGTGAGATTTTTACACCCTGTGACTGTACTTCACAAGCATCACAGCACCCAACACCATGTTAGTTGCTGTGACACAGTCCAAAACTCGGAAACACTGATCTTTTGTTTAATGTTTATTAAATTGTTTCAGAAACTTGCCATGGACTATAAAAGCTTTCAAAAAAAGTGACTGTTCCAGTTCTGTGAGGTGCAGCTTTCCAAAAGTCACTTCTTGTTAGTCTTACAATATTAAATTACTGTTCATCCTTATTTGACTGATTTAAAAGGTTGAGAACTACAAGATTATCGATGTTCTATTTTTTCCAATGTCTCTTCTTTGTTGCCTTTTTTTCTTTGTTATCTCTCCTCTTCTTAAAGTCTTAGTGTAATCCTCACCCCTTTCTACACAGAACTAAATACAAACAGTTCCCTTGACAGTAGTTAGTACAGGGCTCCGTAAAGAGCTGGCACAAAATTAAAGTAGCAGTGAAATTTCCAGTAAAAATATTGTGTAAGCTATGGATATACATGGAATGTATTTGTAGCATAATTATGAATGTGTCACTCCCTTGATAAAACTTCAGTAAAAAATCTTGAGATATTTATTATGAATAACTAAAAGTTCTCTTCAGTTAGGATCCCTTTATCCTTTTGCATTCTCTCTTTGGTTTTTGGTTTTTCTGTGTGTATAAGTGTTTCATTCTTTCCTGTCATTAATTTCTGGGGAGGATGACTTCTCTACTGCTAGGTGAGAGATGGTGATGCACTGATAAAGATGACTAACAATGTTCACAACAGTGAATGACTTTAAAATCAAGGGACTGTTTTCAAGATAAGCTGCTTCTGTGAATCCAGTTAGGTACATGCTGGTGGTTGTGAGTGGTGTGTTCCTAGAATCTGTGGTACTGAGATTCAGCTATGAAAGAATGATTGCTAGGTATGTCAGGGCACCCTCGTCTGAGTGTGGGTTTAAGGAATGTCATAAAATTTCCTAAGGCAGGAATGAGAACACATCATACTTATGTATGAGAAATGAATATACAACACATTTTAAAGTATTGTACCAATTTTCTTGCATATGTGGGCTCTTTTCTGGGATTTACTCTGCCATTTCAAATGTAGCTGCCCAAATATCACCTGAAATGGTGGCAGCTAGGGCCATCTGGCATACAGAAGATCTGCTTTCTGAACATTTTAGTTGGAAATTCAGTTTTTATCTTTTCTTTCAATGTTCATAGTTAAAAATACACATTCATGAGGGAGAGATTGATACTAAAACTGCCACCATCTAATTTTCTTCCTAGGTACATAGAAGATGTTAGTGCTTGTTCCTTCCCTCCTTGGTTCCAGCCATGGTCTTGTGGCTTATCAGCTGCCATTCTCATGTAACAACCCCAGGTGAGTACTCTAGAGAGGCACAGTACCAGTTTCACAACAGCACCGTGCATCTGAATTTCTCCCACTGCTTTGCATTCAGTATATCATGCTATTATGTGTATTCATGTAAAGGCATATAAGAAAACAAAAGAGAAGTAGAAACTATTCATGATACTGTGATATTAATTTTCATTTCTCAATTAGCTTCATGTTGTTAGAAGACATTTGAAGATATTTGATATCTCTTGAAATATTAAGAGATGTCAATATCTCAATATATCAATATATCAATATCAGGCTATATTTGACTATTTTTCCAGAGAAACATGGCAAATGATAAATTTACTACTAGCCTAGGTTTGCCTGTGTACCGGAACCACAGAAAACAGGATGGAACAGCAATGACTTGCTATGCCTTAATTCTGTGTTCCAGCAGAGCCTTGAAATTGGCCATAATTTCTGTCTTCTTGGGTGGGGGTTTTTCTTTGCTGCTCCAAATGAGTGTGAAGAATTCCTTCCTGCAGTTAAAATACGTTTTGAATGAGCAGGTGTTGATTCAGTCAAATTTGAAAGCTAATTTAACTTCCTGGGATTTCAACAGTTGAGGCACAAGGGGAAACATTTAAAAAGTGCTGGCAACAGTAAGCACCTATAGATCATTATTTCAGATTGTTGTTGTTGGAGGAAATGTGATGCAGTGTTTGGTTCATCAGCTAAAGTTCTATTTTAAAGCACCAGTCAGGCTCAAGGAGGTCAGACCATACCCAGGAAGATCTCTTCTGAAACCCTTTAGTTCTCTAACTCCATGAAAGAATAGTTGGAAGCTAAAAATAGACCATGCCAGATGAAAGTTGGTATCTTGGCATAGTTCCATTAACTTAAATGGAGTGATACTGATTTACACAAGCTAAGTGTCTGCCCTTAAGTCAATTGTTTAGAAGTCATCCAGGAGTATTTTCATACCTTTCAAGGGGAAATTCAGATGGTCTTTAAAACCTATGACACTTTAGTAACTGAAGTGTAAAGCTGCAAAGCAGTAACCAAGGCACTTTCTTTTTAAAAATTGCACTCCTAAGAAAAATCAAATGCTACAAAATAGCTTTATAGCTAAAAATAGTTTTGTCTCGGTGATTTGGAAAGTTCAGGTGCTGTGGACTTAACCATTTGTATTCAGGCTGTGGTAGGGATTCTGCTACTAACAATGAGACCTTCTTTCCATGCCAATGATGCAAAATGTATTCTTGATCAGTGAATGATGTGTGATCAGGCAGTTCCAGATCATCCACACTATTTATCATGGCAGCAATAGAAAACCTTTTATGCTGTTTCTAGACCAATTAGAGTGATTTTTTTTTTTTTTTGGTAACACCTCTGAGGAGTTTCACTCTTTCTAAGACAGAAAAGAAAGGCTGGAATAAGTAACAGAACATGCCTATTTCTTTTAATTTATATTAATTAACCTACTTTGGCATTTTTTAATGCATGAAGTCTTTTTGATAAATACAGTAAAATTATAGAAATTGTTTGCAACTCCAGAAAACATTCTACCCTGGGAAACTTGTACAGACAGAACTCTCTGTTTCTTTTACTTACCCAGTACTATTGAGATATTTCATGGTACCCCATTTTCAATACCCTTCTTCTCTGTGGAGAGGGCTAAGATGGCAGATGATGCTCTTCCTTTGACTGAAGGACAGAGGAGATTGGGTTAGCTGGATTTGGTGCCATCCCAGCATCTCAGCTTCCCCTGAGAGAGTTGGACCGCAAGAAGAAACAAAATTTTGTAGATATCTTGATATGCTTCCCTTCGGAGGATTTGTTCATATAGAATTAAAAAGCAAAGTAATTACACTAGAATAAAATATTTTTTATCCTTGGAATAGAGTATCCACATGGGGGAGTTATATCAGCACAGCTATGGCACTGTAATTATCCTGTTAAAGCGAGGCCACTCAGATTCTTCCTCCAGCTAAACCCCAACATGACCTGTTACCACAAGTGGGAAGAAAGGGAATAAAGCAGCTTCACTGGGCCCTTCATCACCTCCTACGCAACACCTTCAGATAAAAACACTAATTCTGGTGTGGATAAGAACAGCAATGAATGAAATAAAGTGAAACATACAAGCTTTTGTTTGTTTTGTGGGGTTTTTTGCACATTATTGGAATGTTCTGTTAAACAAAATGAGCCAGACAAAAGATAGAATATGATGATACAGCACAGTGCTGTGTTCCATGGAGATATCTAGGCAGTTCTCAACACCTGGACTAGTGTAATCAGTACCTTATCTTATTAGTACAGTAAAATGCATTTTTAAAGGCAGTATTTTGCAACTCCTGAATATTTAATTTTAAAATTAAAAAGACATCTGAGAGTTGAGAATAATAGATGAGATTTTAAAAAGATATGCAGTTTACTTACTTTGCTAACGGAATTTGTGTGACAGACGATAAATCATGATTTCAAATCCACTCAGGAGATTAAATACAGTGCTCTCTCAAAGGTGTGAGTTACAATTCTTGGTCAGATTGTCTCTTAAAATTCATTTCTAGTAATAAGATATTTAAAATACCCTTCTAATTTCATCTTATTACAGTAACTTGTTGACTCAGAAATTGGTTCTCTAAGGCTTTAACACTTCATGTTATCAGTGTGTATCATAGTGCATCACTGCACTTTATTCTTGGTGAAGTCTATTGTCTTTACAAAAGGCTGTTGTTGGCAAAGTCAGTTCCTTGGAGCAGCTGTTTCTCTTGTTTGTTTATGAGTTGCTTTAAGTCATTCTCTTTTTCCTTGTGATACAATACTTTGCAGAAATGCACAAATTGTGTAAAGGAGCTGTCAATTATTTGATCAAGGTAAAAGATTCTCAAGAAGAGAGTTTATTAAAAAGGAATTGTTGACAGTTTATCAAAGAAAGATCAGATGTAAAAATGATATGGGTGCAATATAAGGGTTAACAATTCAATATGTGTCGTTTACAAGTTCTTATAGTACAGTTTGTTAAGTAGCTGCTTGCTTTAACTTCAAGCTCGTCAGAGAAGGAGCCATTCTTTTATACTTCTCTATTAAGCACCTACCAGAATGTGGATGCTCAGAGATGTGAAAGTTATTAAAACACCACTAATTAGTTTGACAAAGTAAGAGATTTAAGCATGAAAAACCTCTAAGAGATCCATTAATGCTGTAAAAATTAAAAAGGGACCGAATAAGCCCATGCTTGTGGAGTAAAGAACATACCACAAAGCAGTGATGGCAGCTTCCTCACTGCAGTGGTGTTACCAAGAAGTTACTGTAGCTTTGGGAGTAGGACATTTGCAAGAGAAAAAGCAGAGAAATGAACTGGCTTTTGTTTCCAAATCTTGCACATCTCAAAAACATTTTGATGGCCTTTAGCAGTATCTCACCTGCAGAACACATGGCCAGCTCCAAAGCCTGTAGCCTCAGCTCTGAGATGTAATTCTGTAATCCATGGAGAAGCAAGGTAGTAGAAGCTTTTCCCCCCAACTCCTTTGAGGTCTTGGCAGCAGCAGGCAGTGCATTCCCAAGTACTGTGGCCAGGTAAGTCCAGTACCAGCAGCTGGTTTTACAGTAATTGAAGGAAAAATGTTCAAACCTTTCAGCTAATTTATTAGGGGACGTAAGTAGGTAACAAAACCTATTCCTATCCTTCCCTCAGCAAGAATCTCATGCTTAGATGTCTGTGTGAATGTTAAAGTAAATGTAGATAATGTAGTCTGTAAAATTAGGAAGCATGAGCTTTGTGATTGCCTATGCAAACTTAATTTTTACCATTTTATACAATACATCCAGACTTCATTAGACGTTCAGATCACCATTTTCCTCAGAGGGACTCTTCTTCATAGAGTCTGAAAACACAAAGGGACATATGTAAGTTCTCATTGTCTCTATAAATATGTTTATAAGCTTCACCTTTGTCATAAATCTCTTTAATAAGATTGGGTTTGTTCAGTAGATATCATTTTAATATAATATGTGTTTTCAAGGTTGGTTGTTTCTTTTTTGGGGTAGCATATCTGAAACAATGATAGCTTTTTCAATGTAAAAATTCATTATTTTTAGGAAGATAACCTCAAAACACATGCAATTTAGCAAAACTACATACTGCTAGACTATCTCTTCGTATTTTTAAGGTAAAAACCCCAAAACCATGCTTCATATCTCATTGGGATGGGAATTTAATGGATTATGCTACATAAATGTATTATTTTATCAGCGCATTCTTATCAATGTATATTGATTCATCAAATATTTATATTGGATGTATAGCGTGATGTCTATGTATGATGTATATTTATTTATCAAGTTATCTTATCAGTGTCTATCAGCATCTGAAGAGAGGGTATCAAGAAGATGGAGCCAGGCTCTTTAATGTGGTGCTGAGCAATAGGACAGGAGGCAAAGGGCAGAAACTGATACACAGGAAGTTCCACCTGGACATGAGGAAGAATCTCTTTACTTGGCATGTGATCACACTCTGGAACAGATTGCCCAGAGAGGGTGTGGAGTCTTCCTCACTGGAGATATTCCAAAAAACTTCTGGACACAATCCTGAGTAATGTGCTGTGAAAGACCCTTCTTAAGCAGGGAGGTTGGACTAGATGACCTTCAGTGATCTCTTCCAACCTTACCCATTCTGTGATGCTGTGTTTTAAGAAATCATTCCTAAATTCAAAGTTTAGTTTTTGTTTGGAGCTTTTTAGCTGTTACCTGCTCTGGTACAACGAGGTTTAGTTCACTGTATTGACAATGGTTGCAATGAGCTCTCAGCCACTGCATATAATCACCTAAAGACAGAACAATAATAAAAACATATTTGGCAGCTATATTTGGCAGCAACTGTGCTTGACTGTATTCCCATCTGAAAATAAAAGGGAATGGCTTGGATTTAACACTTTCAAACGGATGTAAATTAGTTTAATACAAACATATACTTCACTCTGAAGTGAATACTAGTTATTAAAAATAAATAAATCTGGAGCAAACATGCTCCAGTAAAGAAGATTAGTGTGAGAGTAGCAGCTACGTTAAAAGACATTAGATTAACATCCTCTAATCATGCAATTTGTCGGCTCATTCTATATATGTATATTTAGGAAGTAATTTATCAGAAGATTTCCTTTTCTTAGCATCACAGAAATATGTTTTAAAAACCCTATGGTGCAAAATAAATATGTGGAAAACAAACAGCATTAGATTTACCTAGCCTTAAGGAACCATTATCCAAAAAAGGATCGTATAAAATTCTAATTCCTACACAAGCTGCCATAAACTGTTTTTTGAGAGACAGAACATGGCTCTAGTTCTAGATATCAATCCAATCCTTTTCTTCACTGGGCATGGTTACTACTGAAATGCAACCACTAGTATGTGTTTGTATTTAGCTTCTAATCAGCAGATTTGAATGTAATTATGTATTTTGCAGGTGAGATGTTAATGCTAATATGGCACATCAGCTGTGTGCTGCCACTTGAAATGGTCCACTGGAAAATCTTGAGACAAACAACATTGAATTAGGCCCACAGCCATGAGCAGCTGTGCTAAGTACCACTGGCATCGCCTCAGACGAGCAATTCTCAGAGTGAGCCTACTGCTAGTTGCTTTTAAAATGTGTTTATGGTGGTGACAAAAATTTCCATCATCAATTCTTCTTGGACCTCTCTGCCTCTTAGCTGAAAAATTACAGCTGCCTGCAAGGGGAGGGATGCTCAGTTCTATTAATTTTCATTGGATGAAAAGAATCTTTTTTCCTTCAGGCTAAAGGTTTAACCTTTATGAGTTTCATGAGTAACAAAAGGCAGCCAGATTTTTATTATATGGGGTAGAGTTGCACATTTGTTCAAAATAATCAGCACCGGGCAATTTACTGCGTATCGATCCAAAACAAACCTTATTACCCATGTAAGCTGTTTCCTTCTCAAGTCTACATTTGGCATAGGAGAACAAACTTGTTTAATCATCAGTTTTCAAATGCTTACCATGTATGTCACCACAGCCCAATATAACATTTGAGACTGATGACAGATATTCTCTGGAGAAGCACATCAACAGATTTTTGTAGGACTTTTTTCCCCCCTCAACAATTTCACATGTATTTAGAAGTTACCTTTCTGAGTACACAAGCATTTCCACAGGCACCCCTGTCTGGCTCAGCAGTCTAAAGAGGAAAGAGCCAGTAACACCTTTACAGTGGTATCTTTGCAGCTGTTATAAAAGTAAAGGCCACAGAGGTTTTTTTAATTTATAGAACAGTGCTGCTAGGTTCCTTCTGACTTGCTGTGGAAGGTTTGCCAACCTTCACAGGATTGGAGCGTGGAAAACATACTATGAAGTCTTTTTTTTGGAAAGAATCGCTTAAGCAAGCTGATCATTAAAGGGAGGAGAGGGGAAGAGGAGGAAAGACATGGAAGAGCATTTAGGTTTAGTTTTGGAATCCTCTTTTAGTTACAAAAGCCCAAATAATATAGAAATTGTCTTTTGACTTGTTGAGGATGAAAAAACCTCCAGCTCAGTATAGTTACAAAGACATCATGAAAGTATGATGGATGAGGCAACAGTAATTGGGAGATGAAACAAAAACTCGTGAGGTCCTTGACAATGAGAATATTGCTGTGTTGAAGGGACTGACAAAAAGTGCTCACAAGCTGAAGGGCAGTTTGATCATAAATGGGAGTTAGGTTACGAGAATTGGATTTCTTTTTTTCAGCATCTGTCAGCCCTCTCAACAGCTGAGAAGGCCTTTCTTTGGCCTTGGTTTTGGAGCTGTGGCTAAATACAAGGAGTTGTATCATAGTCATGAGGTGACTGGTGGTGGAGAGAATTATAAGT
Organism: Climacteris rufus; assembly: GCA_013398175.1. Lineage (NCBI taxonomy): Eukaryota > Metazoa > Chordata > Aves > Passeriformes > Climacteridae > Climacteris > Climacteris rufus. The sequence goes on along the minus strand of VZRZ01008697.1, from coordinate 159,850 downwards.
CAGATGGGCAGTAAAGTGTGGCAGCACTGGTGAGACAGCAATGGAGGGAACTGAGGCATATGAGGAGCACTGCCTTTGCAGTGTAAGCATAGTTTACACATGCCAACCGTCTGTTTATATGTGCTTTTAACCTCTGGTTGTTAAAGAAGCCTTTTTTTCTCTAATTTTCTTTGACACAACTAGCATTTCTCTAAAGGGTGAAAATACTTCTTAATATCTGACAGCCCTGAGCTGTTTGGAATGCAATATTACCTGTTGAGACTCTAGCAGAATGCAAAAAGCGCCATGGTCTGTTAATTATTTGGTGGTGCGACAGACATTGTGAAAGATGAGAAATCTGCTGACTAGCAGCTAGATATCTAAAAACTACAAAAGGAAAAAGTAAGAGTTGCAATACCAAAGTTATGGTCTACCCCAATTATCTGTAATCTTAGAAATCAGAAATAATCATAGTAATAGAAAAATTTTTAAAAATTGCTTCTAGGAGACCAAAAAGGTATTTGGAAGTAAAGAGATCCTACTAATGAGTTAGTGAGCTCAGCTAGCATGTAGGTTCTGATGTTGAAGGGATTGCTGCTCTCTGGGCATTTTGGATGTATCTGGTGCAGAGTTAATGCACTAATATGTCTTTGTATTGATAGAAATAGTGTGACTCTGAATGAGAGATCTTAGAGTCTTGAAGTGAGAGCTGCCATCATACATAAGAATATAGTTTATGTGTTGTTTTCATTGTTTGGTGTGTTATACTGTAGTAGGTGAAGTAGAGAATTCTGAGACTAGTCTAGTAGTCACATTCTCCTCAAGTGCAATATTAAAACTTCATTAAACTACTATTTTCTATGCAGCATTTAAAAAAAAATAACAAAGTATGGAATGTGTGATGTAATTTTGGTAAGCAGAAATTAAATAAAGACTCCTTTTTCACCACTGATCTTTTAACCCTAACTTAGTTACACTTAATAGACTAAACAACAATCAGTTTTATAACAAGGATGCTGGATTCTTCTTGTATTTATTTGCATAACATAAGCAAGTTCCATACAAAATCTTAGTACTTTGTCTATCATTGCTGGTTTAAGATGTACAGCAACATTCCTCATGCATTTCCCCTTGGAAGAATATGGCACTTTGTAGCCTCTTATATCTCCTTCTAAGGGAGATGAGAATAAAATAGATAAGAACTAGTCTAGTCAGTTCTGTATATTTTCAGACTGCCTGTATGTTTTCAGACTGCCTTGCAAACAGTTCTGAGCGAAAGCAGTCTTTTCTGTCTACTTTTAACTTATATGATTTCTGTGTGTTTTAGAAAGACAAACAGTCTAATTTTACTCAAGGTATATTAGTTTCTACTTCCCAATGCAGAACTCATTTTGTTATAATTTGGATTTTCTATATTGTTTTTGTGTCAGTTTTGGTGGGGATTTTTTGCTGGTTCTCTGCATCTTAAATGTGGATTCATCTATATATTTTATAAGTGATCTCTTCAGGTCAATGTGATTCAAATTATTTAACCAAGAGATAAAAGTAGCTTTTAGTAGTTATCCTTGGGTATTTTATTTTCTAAATTTCCATATGTTGGTGATAAGAATTTCTTTTCAAGTGAAGAGTTGAGTCTTTCAAATTATGTTTATGGCCCGCTTCTCCTCTTCCTCCTCCTTTCTCTGTCTTTTATTGTTAGCAACATCAATTAATGGTATGTAACTTAATTTAGATGACATTTTGGAAATACACAGAAGTATAACAACAAGCATCCAATGCAAAGACAGTTGTGATGATACAGGAGAAACTCAGCCTCTTATGCTATATTGTTTCTTCTGCCACTTTCAGAATGATCCTTAGGGGAGTAAATAACAGCATATCCTGTATGGAGAGCAGCTCTATTGCTTTTTTAAGGTCTGGGGTTTGTATTGTTGTTTTATGTTTGGTGTGGAGGTTCTTTGGTTACTTTGGTGTCTTTTCAATTGGTTCTCTGTTTCAAGGAGAAAGATACACCTCAGTGAGAAATAATAGCCACTGTAAGGCCTTTGAATACTTACATACATACTACGCAGTCATGAAAGATGTCTTACATAATTTGACTTCTACAAGCTCTTTTAAAACTTGGCCTTCCTTTCACAATAGCAAAGTTTCTGTCTCATCTTGTGGCTAAAGGAGCTTATGCAATGCTATCATGCATAAATGGGCTGTTTGTCTTGGAAATGGAGTGGGGACTTTAACTTGCATTACTCACAGATTGATATTACCATTTTGTGTATAAAACTATTGTCCCTATTCTAAAGGCTGTTACAAAACTGAAGGGATTATAGAAAATATTTACCAAAATAGAGGAAAGACTGTATCAAGTGCCTTTCAAGAAAAGATTTTTAAAAGTCCATCTGTTTAGCTGACTCAAAAGACTTGAGAGATGACTTAGTTGCAGCTAATAAATGAATGTTTTGATGTTAAGATGTTATTGAGAACTAAAGACTCTTTAATGACTCTTTAGCAGTAGTGGGGAAAGGGGTAATAAGACAAGGACTAAAACATTAAACCATACATCCTACAGCTAGAATTGATGAATGTTTTAAAAGGAAAGGATATTCTTTATGATTGGAGGTGGCAGCTTCTCTTTTTTCTCAAGATGTTTTCAAATCCCTCTGAGATGATATTTGCTTTTGATACGCACCTTTCAAGAGGGTTGGTATGGATTTGGCATGGGTAATACTGTTTGAAGTTAATGATCTACAGAGTGTAGCCAGTGACTATTTCTTTCACTGTAGTGCTTGCCTTTAAGCTTCATGAATTTTAGACTCACTTATGAAATATTATTTGTGATTTAGTCTTATTGTTTGAAATATTTATTTTGTCAGGCTATGTTAGGAACAAAGATATCACAGCCTTCTTATTTCACATGATTTTATTTTCTCTGATTTGGCTGGTTTGAAAGCAAGATGTCAGGGAATACTTTTCTCTCCTTTTTTTCATATTGACCACTAGAAAGTAGGTGTTTAAAAAACTCTACCAAGACAGTGCTAATGCAAACCCAGATCTGCTAACCCAAGAGACTTGAGTAAGGCTATTGGAAGAAATAAGTTAGATTCTTTTCTGAAGCAAGTCTGTTATTCTATGAAACTCTCTAATCTCTACAGGACAGTATAGGAAAAAAATAAAAAGGATTTGGCTTTCAGGAAACTTGGGGAAAAAAAGCAAATAAGCAAATACTTGTAGGACTACACAGATTTCCAGTTTTATAGGTGTCCTCAATCAAAAAGACATAGAAAAGACAATTCTAACTATATTTCCTCTTTCAATTGTGAAGGAAAAGAAAATTATCTTCCACTATTTATACATTTATTATAGGGCCTCTTAAAAGAGAGTTGTGGTGCTGCTGAAACTCCTGAGCGCATCAGGATTCTGGCTGAACAGCTGAACAGCCACCATCAGGCTTTGAGGACAATGAAGCACCTGGATGTGGCAGGAACAGGAAGGTTTGCAGATGGCCGAGTGTCATGGGCTCTTCAGTTTGTCTACTCAAGTATCAGCTGAAACTTTTGAAAAGAGATGGGATACTTCAGGGAAGAAAAACATGGCATAGAGAAAAATCTGCTTCTGAAAGTAATATAATTACTGCTCTGCATCAGATACACATTTGTATATTTGAATTGATTGGGAAAAGGTTTCTAATGAAAAAGAGACTATTTTATCCCAGTAGAGATGAGAAGCAGTAAGATAATGCAGTTTACATTAGATAAGGGTAAAGTTTTTGTTTTTATCTCTCCAGTCTGTACCAGGCTCTATGTTGTTCTCAGACAGGCTTGTATGTCTGCTAACCTGAGGACATCAGACTACTTCAACAGGAAAAAGTATGACTTAACTGTGTTACCTTAGTGGGAAAGTGTTTGCAAGAGAGAGACTTCTGCAAGAACATTTACTTCCTTAAAGCTGCATGGAAGTTATCCTTCTGTCATACAGAAAAATGCTTTACAATATTACCATTGGAAATTATCCCTGGGAAGACATGCCATGTAACAGAAGCAGCACAATGAAATGGCTTCTCTGCTACAGTAATTTACAAATTTATAAACTTTAAACTATAGTAAGAAGTTTTGTTTTGCAGCTTTTCTTAATATGATGCAGAATATCTTTAAAAAATATTCATGGAAAATGTGCTATGTCCTTTCTTTTGCTCTAATCCTCTGTATTACCTGTACAAAGAACAAGGATTTGCACGCCCCCTCCCCGCCTTTTTTTTTGCTTATCTATGCTGCAGTCCTACTGTCATTGTTTGATTCTGCTTAAATCCCTCTGTACCTAAAGGTACAGCCTTATCAATTGAAAAGCTAATGCCATATAAGAAGTGAAAAGAACACAGAAAGGTTTCCTAGCAACTACTGTGAATCCTTCTAAAGTAAGTCAGTTAAAACCATGTAGTACGTGCAATGGGTGTAAATTAGGGAGCTAAGCTGATCCTCAGATTTACAGATGCCCACTATAAAGTACAATAAAACCTGTAATAGAAGGTGAATTGCTCAAGAAGAAAATCACATCAGTCTTGACAGCTTTATCATTATTTAAATGATCCAGCTTAAATTCTACTATGTAGTTAGTAAGACTGAGTGTCAGAGCTACATCAGGGGTTTACAAAGCAGAGTTAATAGCACTGGTTACTGCCGCTGCTGTGATTATGCCTTTTACAGCTCTTTCCCAAAAACAACCAGCAAACATAAACAAACAGACCCAACTCCAAGGGGCAGTTGTGGGGGAGCCATTATAAGGTGCAATTATATAAACTCATGTCTGTGAAAGAGGGGCTTTGTTGTTCTGTTCTGCTTTTGCACACCATGAATTAAATTGGACTTTTTAGGTTAGTAAAATCTGTTCAGTAAAGTATGGGGAGGCTAACAATTCTCTGTCTCCATATACACTGCTCTCCTGCACCCTTTCATTTCTTCACTCAGCACTTCTTTATTGTAGATACTTTTTTAAAGAACTCATTGCACTGATATTATCTAGGGAATCAAGGTAAACCCCTCAATTTTAGAAAAACATTATATTTGTTTCTGAAGAAATCTCACTTGACACTTGGCTTGTTTACATAAAATTTGAAAAGTCTTCACTAAAAGAAAGTTTCTGGCTCATACAATTAAATTTTTTATAATGTATGTAAGTCAATTGGTGGGTTGAATTTTAATCGGGTAGTGTAATACTTTTTCATTCAACTAAAATATTTTTAGTTTACACTTAATATGTGTAAGAGAAAATGCAGACTTGCAAAAACTAAGGCTAAAATATTTAAAATTTTACACTGTTAGTGAAATTCCTTCCCTATTCCTGAGTGGGGTTATAGCACTGAATCAGAAGCAATAAATAATACAGGAATACATTGAAGTATAATTGCAAGAAAACGTATTATCAAACCAAGTTTCCCTGCTGTTCCCTAGTAAACAAATGTACCTTCTAGTAAAGAGAAAAGACAGGATGGGCTTGAAGTGCCACCCATAACCTGAACCTAAGAAGACAAAGTTCTGTCTGGAGAATGCCATTTGGGAACAACATTTGCTAGTGGTAGTTTTATTTTGTTGTTTAAATCATCATCTCTGAAATGAGACTCATGTCTCATGTCTTTTTACAGACACTGTCTTTTTACAAGAGTAACACATGCATGCATGTGAGTGTTCCTGTTCGTATTGTAATAGTTTTAGGTTTTGATTTCTTCCATTTTGCAGTTTTTGATAACGAAACCTGAAAAGTTCTGGAACATCCACATGCTCCAATACTTACCCAATGCTTATCCCTCTCTGGCATCTCCAATCTGAAAATAGGCGTGAAACTGTCAACAGACTGATTTGTTTGTACCTTACTGTGTTATTTCTGCTTCTCATTTTGACTTCTACCAGAAACTGCAAAGACACAAACATGCTGAAAGACAAAAAAACAACCAACCAACAAAGTAAAAAAAAAACCCAAAAAAACCAAAACCCAAAACAGGAACAGCAGCACTCCAAACACCAAGCAAGTTCAGAGATCTTTTGAAGTCTAGCAGTAGTCTGAGATGACTTTTATTTTTGAAGTGCCCATTCATCCATTTTGTAGTGTGGAGAGTGGGCTGCCTTTCATAAAACTTCTGGAGGGTAGGCATGAAAACTGTGAAGCAGCAGGTTTTGGCATGTACTTCTTCCTTACCCTCTCCAACCTCACTTGGGAACCATTGCACTTTTAATAGTACAATGGTAGAAATATTAATTCATTCAGTAGATTGAAGTAGATTCAGCACCCCCGGGTCTTTTTCATCAGGCAGCTTTCACAAGAAAGCAGCATAGTGAATGCTGCTTAGGGGCATCGCTTGCTTTCATCTCTATGGCATAAGAAATAGACTCATCAACTACAATCATTCTACTAAGATTTTTCAGTACAGTACTGGAGAGGAGGCCTTTCAATCGTTTGTGGAATTTAATTTTTACCCTCTCTGTAATTAAATTGCCACTCTTAGAGATTTGTGCTAAGCGTAGGGGAATAATTTAGACACACAATGTGATAACACTTCCAGATGGTATGTTCATGAGTCTGTTTTCTAATGGTTTAATTAATTATTCTGGTCTTTCATAACATGTGAACCAACATTATCCACCACAGTGTCCTTAACCTGAGCCAAAGTCTGCATGCTTGCCCAAATCAAGGAATTATTGTCAAGCAAACCAATAAATAACTGTGAAAGTCATAGAGTGTAAAAGTCTGTTTACTACTATCCAATATGGAAATTATTGCTGTGCCATGGGTGGTTTGGGTATACTATCAGGATCTGACATTTTGGTACTCTTTCTGGCAGTCTGATACCAGCAGCAACACTGTAGTCATAAGCAAATGAACTTACTTTATCTTTACCTTCTGGCTTAAATGAAACAGGCGGAAATAAATTATGTGGCAGGCATTTTCTTCTGCTGCTTTCTCTGTGTGCATGATTCTGTGTTCTCTTTCTGCATGATTTACAAAAAAAACCTCTTTAAAAATAAAGAAGTGCAGTATCTGTAAATCTGTAATTGACATGGGATGTTTATTTCAGTTTATCTAAAATTTATATATGACTGAGAATAAATATTGCTTATCTGCTCTGCAGGTGTGTATATGCACATGTATTTATATTTCACTGTTTACCAGGTCATTTATTTAGCTTTAGCAGTTGATATTTCTTAGGAAAGACTTTAATGAAATTTGCTTCCTGCAGTAAATGTCTTAAGATATAGAGATGTCCTGAACAGTTTCTCAGAAACACCCCTAGCTGTCAAATTCTGAAACCTATTTTCATCAAGATATTGTGCCCATAATTATTAGTATGTTCAGGAATCTTGGAACTAGTACAAGATACTTTATTGATGTCTAAATGTTCACAGGGTAGAAAAACTATAGAACTTAACAGATCATTAGACATAAAGCTACATATGTAACAAAACTGCTCATCTGGACTTAAAACTATTTTGCCTTATGTTTACAGAAATAAATTCTGACAGGTTACCTAAAATTCACTTCACCCAGCTTCCTCTTACGTCATCAGCTTGGAGTACAAGGTTTGGATACATTCAGGACCAAAAAATTTGGAAAAAAAGCTTTCTTTCTTTGTCTTGAGATTTGTTGAGTCATCACAGAAGCCTCTGCAGAACACAGAAGTTCATTTTGAGTTACTCACAGTCATGCATGAAGCAATTCCCTATACATTAGATTTATAATCTGTTTAATCCTTTCTTCTCAATGCTCCTGTTCTTCAGTTAGTGCCTTTTCACACACATTTCTCTAATCTTAATCTTATTTCATCTTCTTATAGCCTGGGAATTGCAGGATCTATTCAGTTTTCTTTGAAGCTGATGGTAGATAAAAGCTGGTTTGTTTTTCTGAGGAAAAACATCTCTAGTGCTATGCCCAGCTGTGGTGACAATAAATTTTTGTGCACCAGCCATCTTTCAGAATATTCCTGTACTTTGTTTCCTGAAAAATGATGTGATATTTCTACTATTAGGAATGCACAATAGCATAATTAAGGAAAAATGTAGCTGACTCTCTTCTTTACACATCAGATTGCACCTAATTTCTTCTCATGAGATTTGTATTATCAGCACTGGTGGTAATACAAAAGAAAGAAATACTATATTCTGCTTTAAAATCCTCCCGCTTTTTCTTTTTCTTCTTTCAAATAGGAAAAACAGGCCACTCAGAATAAAAATATATATAACTGAGAAGGAGGGAAACATCAAATTTTACAGTATTATCTCACAAAACAGTCCTACTGCACAGTTAAGCTATCATAGGAAAAGATGTGAGATGTTCTCTAAAGGAAAAATTCTATCTATACAAGACTATGCATCACTGAAGAGCTACTTAAACCCTGAAATAAGTGAGCCCCAAGTACTTTGTAGACCATCACACAGCGATGGATTTCACTCTCAGAAATATCAAGCAGTATTTTTCAATCTAAATCAATGGTCTAAGAAGCACAATAGAGGCAAAATACTGTTGACTTATAAATCTATGTGTGTATAGGGTGTACATAAATAAAAATATATATGCATATAGACAAACAAAATATAAACATTAAAATATATTTAGTGACATTTTACTGAAGTAAAAGTCATCTCAAGAGGGAAGTTAGTATTGCTTTTTCTTCTTTTTGTGGAAAGTTTTGCAAATCATGCACTAAAGAGAAGCAAACAACTTGGAAACATGGGCAGCATTTTGCTTTACCAATGGTCAAACAGTAATAATGTTGTTTTTGTTTAATACTGTACTGAAGGATTACAATACAGTAATGTCATGCCACTATTCTGAAAGGACATAGTGATTTTAGCATGAAAAGACTAAGATTATAGGAAAATGGACCTCACGATTATGGATCCTCTGACAATTGAGTCCTTGGTTGCAAAAAGCCAGAATATCAGATATAAGCCCATTATACTTGTTACCTGCCTTTCAGTTGGAAATTGCTGCAAGCCGTAAAAAATAGTGGTGTTCACACTGCTCAAGTTTAATTCCATCAGATTTGCTGAAGCTTGAGTCTTTAATAAAGGACATTTTTTCAAGAAAGCAAACTTATCTCTTTCCCCTTCAGGGTTTTCTCCTCTTATCCTTTTCTAGTGAAACTCTGCTAAAGTAAAAAACAGGACCACAGCTGTCTGCTATCATATGGTAGTTTAAAGTTTCACCATGACATTGTTTTTCAGAGATGACTGATACAGATATTAAACAGAATGTCATCTTCGAAGGATACTCAGAAAGAGGTAAAAGGGGTTCTTTAATACTGACTGAATCAATGCATTAACACTTTGACCTTACCTTCCATAAATTCAAAAGGGCAATGGAAAACAAAACTAGCACAACAAAAATTGACAAGCCAACTGAAAATATTTACATCTGACCTCAAAGATCAATAAATCAGAATTTCTACTTCACTAGTTCTGGTGGAAAATTGCCATATGTCTTTAGGCTGAGAGAAGATATCCTATGTGTTTTATACTGTATGTGCATTATAATTTTTTTGTCTTTTGACTGTGTAATTTCTACATAAATCACTATAGACATAAACAAGAGATGTGGAAATCTTCATTTCTGAGGTCTAAGAGAAAATAAGTAACTTTCTCAGCATGTTGTGGGTACTGAACTTAGCAGTGATTAAATTCATGCAAAGTTGCTCAAGACAGAAAATGGCAAATAGTCATTGATTTACAGACTACACACTGATTTTGTTCTCCATCGTGGGCATTAAGAGTTTATGTAAAAAAATATCTGTGTTTATACATCTTTGTTCATGTGCACAAGAGAGAGTAGCAAAATATCTCATATTTTAGGCTAAATTATGTTAGTGGGAACACACAGACTCCTGATGTACATTTAGGCTACTTCTCTACAGCTAAGAAATGTGTTGGCACTCTTAGCAACTTTCCCAGATGGTGTCAGTCTCCCCACAAAGAGTGTATTTTTCTGTTTCTTGTTTGATTTTTTTTTGTTGTTGTTGGGTTTTGTTGGTTGGTTTGTTGGTTTTTTGTTTTGTTTTGTTTTCAGTAAGCTGGTTAAGAGCTCCTTAAAATCCCTAGAGGTTGGCTTCTCTTTCTGCTGCCATGGATTTTTGTTTTAGTGACCAGAAGGTGGTACTTCCACACTGTATTGTGTTCTCTATTCTTTCAAACAAATAGACTGTGCAGCTCAGAAAAAGCAAGGTGTTCCCTTCCATGCACTGGAGAAATGTGGTAGTATGGGAAGCATGGCAATTGCTTCTACCACCTGAGTTGACAGATCAGCAGACCCAAAGGAACAGGGTGCTTTCATGTGTACCTGTTTCTTTGAAATCATCCTTAAAACAAGCCCAAATGATTATGTAATCCCCTATTACTTCAATCAACACTTCTATATTATTTAAATGAACACAATCAACTTCCTATTACTTATATCCATAGGCATTTTTCACCATGATGCAGCTGCCAGATGAAGTGCTTTGGTTGCATGAATACACAAGATCCGGATTTAGGGTGCTGTGTTTGCTTCTACAAGGTAGATTAACTGTAAGTATTTATTCCAATTTGATTCTCTCCTCAGAATGTTTATTAGTCTTTAAATTAATCAGGAAAGACCATTGAGCTTCCTGCTACCTGATGACTTCTTGTTCTCTCCAGCCAACATCCTCTGGGTGTGATGGTAGCAAACCAGGCTAGTGGCCTCTCCATTCCTTGGCTAAGTTTTGTGTTGGGAGGCAGGACAACATGAAAATCCCAGTGAGATTTCCATAATTTTAAGATCATAAATTTTAAATCCCATTTGAAACTGTAACTTGTTAATCCTTCTTCATATAATTCCATAACTAGGATCAATGGATTTGGGGGCAATTTACCTGAATCCTGCCTTTAAGAGATGCTGTCACAGAAAGGTTGTGGTCCAGGAAATACTGTATGTCCATATCCTTTCTACTTCTGACAAACAGATATAATATTAAGACTAGCAACAGTTCTAAACTTGCCTTCAAATTTTACTGATTTTTTCTCTGGTATTAATAGTTCTAAGAGGAAAGATCTTCAAATTCTTTGTCCTTTTTTCTTTCTTTTTTTTTTTTTTTAATATTTGGTTGTTTTTGCCATTTTGACTTGTATTAAACATTTCAGTTCTGGGTTCTCAGGTGGCGGAAAGAGGCATTCATATTTGGTTAGAGAATTTATGGAATGAGATCAATGTTTTTTTTCCTGTTTTCACAAAAATAATTCAGATATTTGAAATTCTAAACATTATAAATTCAGGTAACAAGACAATAATTTTTAAAACCCAAGAAACTTGTCTTTCAATTGTTGTCAACCAAAAGTGATTGACAAAGAGATGAATGGTTTTATACTAGCCCTTTGTACTACTAGCCCTTTGTACTACTAGCCTGGCATAAAAACATTATTTGTTCCAGTCGGAGAATCTGGATTTCAGTGAAGCTGAAATGTATTTTTTTATGATGTATTTTGAGATGGGACCATTAAGAAAAGGTTGATCAGTCAAAACTGATTGTTGATGGAGTCAAAACGAAACATGGAGTTGGGCTGTCTCCTGTTCGGTTTTCAGTAGAGTTGTTAAGTCACATCAGGTTCTTCACCGGCACTCTCTTGGCCTAGATTTTCCTTTCTAATTTGAAAAATAGCTTTATGGCACACTTTATAAAATTAATGTCAAGGAATAATCTTTAATTACTGACACATTTTTTCCTTTAAAATTAGAAGCACTTATCAAACAGTAACTCATTGTCAAGATTCAAAAAAGGAATATACTATACAGATACTGTCATCACAGTAGAAATACTGGCCTGATCCAAAGTCCATTAAAATCAATGAGCCCAGAATAGTATTATTCAGATTTTAAATATTTTCTGTGTAGCCTTTATGAATCTATGACCTTCTTGTTTCTTACTGTGCTCTTGTGTTCACATAACTTGGCATTTTGTCTTCTCTTTGCAAGGGTTAAAGCATCAATCCCTAACAAGGCAAAATAGAACAAATAAAGGCTGACTGGAAAGTTTCCAATGCCTTTTGTAATGTTTTTTGTGTGGCAACAAAAGCCACCTCAAACCTTCTGAATAGTCAGTAATCCATATTTAGTTCACTAACCAATCATTGGGAAAATTTGGTACTTGGTTGGCAAATCAGGTACAGTGATTGCCATTATCACAGAATGTTGTCAGTCAAAGCCAGACCTCTCTCTTGAATGTGATGGATAGTTAGTTATCTTCATTTGGGGAAATATTGAGTATCATTTTTAGAGAACATTTCTTCAAAAATTAGTGCATTTTGGTTCCCATTTTTAGGCTCTCTTGTCAACTATCTTTGTAATAGAAAAGTTCTTTTCACAAGCAGCTGTACAAGAAATTTACCACGTTGGCATGACCAAGTGCAAAACTAGGGTTTTTGACATTTCCACATAATTTTTTTTTAATCTATTAGTGAGAGAACATACAAGATGCTGTGTGCTTTGACTGACCAGTGGCAAATAAACTGTACAACTGGAATAGTGAATTTTAAATACCCTAAGAAGTGACCCAGAGAGGTGATGATGAATATACTCAGGAGATCATTATCTCCTTATCAGTATTCTAAAAGCAGAAAATAAACATTGAGTAAATTAGGTTAAAATTGTAGGTTAAATTGTCCATATTGTATTCTTTGTTCAGTGATATAGAGACATCCAGGCATCCAGGCTGTTTTGGAGGTGAGCTGCATTTGCGCTTGCATGTGAAATACAGTGTAGATCCAGTCTCACACACTGTCTCCATAGGTGATCTCATCTAAGAAGCAAAGTGAAAACTCTATCAAATGATGTTAGGCCCTGGAACCTGATAAAGTCAGGGCAGGTTAATTAAATGAGCAACTGCCCACAGTGTCTCTGCTCATTTGGGATTTTGCACTCACTATGACAGACATGAAGAAATATCTCTTGTTTTATACTACAGCTGCATCTTAGGATCACATGAAATCCCTTCTGCCTAAACTAATCAGATTCAGAGTCATTCTCCTGTCTCCTGATGCTCTAATCTCCTCTCCTTTTGCATCATCTATCATGGGATACCAATGAACTGTGCTGACCTGTGAGAATAATGTAGAGAGCGGGGGGCATTTGTAGGTTAATATGTCAGCTGTGCTGGATAACAGATGCCTGTAATGATCTGGTCCATGATGTGATATTACAGTCAGAAAGGTAACAACCCTGGAGAAGTGAGTTACAGAGAGGCATCATAGACAAAGCATTGGGGAAGAGAAAACAAGCAAAAAAATACTTGCTAAATGTACAGGGAAAAGTCTTCAAAGATCAGGGGAAAGATGAGAGAACAACAAAAGGGATTTAAGATTCTAAAGATGAGGAGCTACATAAAAATAATTGTTTCATTCTGCAGCTTAGGGCAGTATTATAACTCTTTATTAGGCAATTATTTTCTGTCATTTTGAAGACTTTATCTCCTCCAACAACATAAAGATTCTGAACTCTTTGCAGCCACATTCCCTTCACCCCTGTAATAACAGTATGCACCTATTCTGTAATTCTTCTTTGCTCTTGTCAAGTGCTGGACTTTTTGTGTTATCACAGCAACCTGTCAATACCTGCATAGCAAAACTGATAATAAAAGTAACACTTTTAGTATAGTAATGTTTTCTACCTCCCTACTCCGTGGGCTAGATTCTGATAACCTTTTTTATAATGAACAGAATCTTCCTCTGAGTGGTAGATTGTCGAATAGGATAAAGTGCTATCAATACTTGTCCCTTAAAGTTTTGAATTAAAGGGTCACACTTTATCAGTCAGTGAAATACCAGCAGCTTTGGGATGAGATGTGACAACAGCTTAACAGTACATACCACCTGCTACCTAACAGTTTCAGACAGAAAATGAAAAACACTGTGGCCACTAGAAGAGGCAGAGGAAATGGAACTACTAGCTGCCTTGGATGGCTTTGGTCTCCCTGGACACACCAGCAGTTACAGCTGGTGTTATGGTCCCCATCTGGGGGTTGGATAGGTTAATTTAACCGCAGGTCTCAGCCTCTTTCAGCTGTGGGTAATTGATTAGGTGAACCTTCATTTGCTGAAAGTGTCCTGTTCCCTTCCTGCGGGAGCAGCACCTTTGTTTTGTCTTTCCTCAGGTTTTTCCTTTTGTTCCCCTTTGGAGAGCCATTGAAGTTCTACTTCACTTTTTCTCTGTTCCTATCTAGACAATCCTTTTGTATACAAGCAACAGATAATTTTTAATTATTTTATTGTTTCGCTGATTTTATATTTATATCCTTGTTGTGGTTTAGGTCTGGTTGAATGCCAAAGCTCCACAAAAGGCCACTTCTCCCCACCTCTACAGATGGACAGGGGAGAAGAATTTGTTACCGAGCTAAAATGAGGATACTGAGAGAAAAGAAAACTCCCTAATTAAAACAGGCTAAAACAGGCTCAAAACTTATAAGTGATAAAGTGAAATTTATTACAGAGTCGAAGGAGCAAGCAAAATATCTTCTTAAAACACTCTTATTCTTTCCCCCTCCCACCAGCCCTCCCTCCTTCCCAGACCACAGTAAGGAGTACTGGGGGGGGTGGGGGGGGTCTCTTAGTCAGTTCATTCCTCAGATGTTTTCTTCCTGGGAGAGAAGACAGGTCCTTACTTTTTCCTCTTTCCCTGCTCAAAGGCACTGTGGCAATTTGCAGAAATTATGTTCTCCTTCTTGGCAGGCAGCCCACCCGGTTCTGCTGCCCGTTCTTTTTTTCTCCCAAGGCCAGGCTGATCCAAACTTAGGGTAGGGGTGACACACGGCTTCTTTAACTCAATTGACTCCTTCAGTTCCCAGGAGCAAAAGCCTCGTTATCTGCATCAGCCCTCATCAGACTAAAGTCCCTCCTGTAGGAATTCACCCCCTCCTGCCCCGTAGTGGGACCCTCACGGACCCTCGGGGTGCAGGGGAACACTGCATTGGTACCATCCTTACCAGAGGCTGCGGAGACGTTTCAGCTCTGATGGTGAAACCACCACCTCCTCCTTCTTCTTGGCTGACCGTGCTGGTGTCCATAGCTGTTGTTTTTTCTAAATGCTGTACTCCTTTTTTTCTCTGCCTATCTATAACTACATGACTACATGGCTATAGCTACGTGGTGCACGTACGTACTGCCGAGTTTGCTTCTTAAATATGTTGTCATAGAGGTGTTACCTTCCTTTATAATTGGCCCAGCTGTGGCTTGCAGCACGTCCATCTTCAGAAACCATCAGAGACTGGCTCTGCCTGGACAGCTGTGGAAGCTTCCAGCAGCTTTTCACAGGAGCTATCTTTTAGCTCCTACCACACCCAAAAAGCCAGACCCCCTCAAACTACCACAATCCTCTTCTTTTTTTTCTTCTCTCTTTTCATTGCTCACAGTCTTTCCAGTGGAATATGGTTTCATACTGGTTCATTATTAGAGCAGAAAAAGGCTACAAAATAAGTAAAATTAGGTCACAGCTGTACACAGCTCTGGCTTTTACCTGCAAGTAAAGTCTTTGAGTCCCATAAAGTACTTGTATGTTTTATCTTTGCATGATTTATGAGAACTATTAAATTAGATTGTTTTCTTAAGGAAACAAACAGACCACTAAATTCTTCTGCTGTCTCTAACAGAGCCTCTATTGTCATTTCTGCAGTGGAGAAAATCCCAGTTACCATGATTTTGATTATGAGTAGGAAATATATCCTGTTTTGCAACATGAGCCACTGAAGGTGCTGTCTGCTAAGCTGTATACTGAGTGCTGCATACTGCCTGAAGTTTGACAGATTGATGGCAAGGAAATATTCTAATTTAAGTGCATAGATAGGGTCAAAGAAACTGTGAGAGCAAGATGAGGGAAAAGGTTAGTGATGGAGTAGGGCTAGAACAGTCAGGGGTAGAATTGGACTGGGGAACTGCAAGATGCTTTAGGAGAGATGAAAGGCATTGGAGCAGAGGGAAGAAAGAAAAAGGAAAGGGAAATAATCAAGAAGCTGGGAGACAGAACAACAAGACTTAAAAAGAACAAAAGAAGTGGGGGGAAAGGGGAGGGGGAGGGAAAGAAAGTGAGAGATTAAGGAAGTTGAAAAAGAAAATCCTGAAGTACAATTGGCATTGTCAGCCCAAACACCACACTGAACCCATAAAGGTTTGTCTTTTGGTTATTTATGAAGTTTCATGTGCTATTACTGGAGTATTAGGATACTGACCTGGGAGGGAAATAAATAGGGAAACAGATCTCATAGAATACAAATTAATACAACAGAGGCAAAAGACACATAGAGTTAAAATCCACCAAAAATAAAGGGAAGGCAGATGAAATTCAGATAAACATCCTGAAGACTACTTTCCATTGACTCCATTGGGACAGTGGAAATACAGAATCCTGCTGGGCTAGAAGTTTACTGATGCATTTCAGGACACTTGTGTGGGTAGGCTACTTGTGCTAATTAATTCCTGCATACTCCAGGGTTGGTAGTAAACCATCTCAAGTCTGAGTTTCATTAAAGCTAGTTGGCAGGGCTTGGCTGGTAGCAATAAAGTATGATTAGAAGTCCCTAATTAGACTCCTTAAAATACTGTGCCTGAATATTCATTGATTATATTATAGTTTGAAATACTTGGGTTTAGGTAGTTCCCTTATCTGAGGGTAAAATGTATTGACTATTGGAGAAATGTTATTTGCATAAATTATATCAAATATGTAAATCCAGTGAAGCTTTTGAACATAGAAAAAAGAAAGTCATCGATATCTGCTTTTGTTATCTGGAAAATGATATGTTAATGTCAATATGAAAAAGGTGGGGGAAGAGATAAAAGCATTGTTCTTCCTTAGAGAAATGGTTAGTCTACAATTCATTTTTCCCATTATTTTTTGTTGCACCCTATCTGTCATTTAGACTGTTTTACAGCTATTATGCGAAATACTACACTGGCAATGGAAATTTCCCCCCCTCTCTTCCTTCTCCTTATTTTTCTTTCTGACTTGACAAATGCCATTTCCAGATGTGTGCTTATCCTACCTAGTACATAGTGTACCTTGAAGAACACAAATAAAACCAAAAAGCAACAGTGTGTATGCTAGAGAAATGTGAGACTTCATCCACAAGTTGTCCCACAGACTGTGTTTTCTAGCAAGTTATTATTTCCAATACGTGTTGCTTACAGTATATTCATTATGTTCATGTAGGTAAGTGCCATTTACCTAGTGCATTAATTTAATTGGGGTAGCTGTGATTAGTTCAAATGCCTGACATAGCACAGGACTGTACTGATCAAGGCACTTGCCTAAATACATGACTCAGGGCTATTGAAGGCAGTAGGGCTAAGCACTAAGACATGTACTTAAGATTAAAGACAGAAATATCTTTTTGGGCTAAATACAGTCTTTAGTCAATATAGTAAGATCCTAACAGTATTGCATATATCCCTCTGCTTTTAGAGACTTGTAATGCAGGGGGATTCTACCACTGTAAACCTGACAACACTCTGTGACAAGATCTTGTTGTGATTCCCCACCAGTAAAATCCTGTAAATTCCACTGATCACAGACAGAGTTATGGTCATCTGTAAATACAGGAACATGCTGCTGTAACGAACAGGTTATATGAGTAACATAAAGCTTTCCGGACAGAAAAGAGTTAGTGAGTAACAATGAAAATGTCGACTCAGTTTGCAGGTTTGTTTGCTAAACCATACCCATAAAGGCTTCACTGGATTTGTTTATTTATGTACTTATTTGACATTAGCACTTGTGATGAAAATCTAAATCTCTAGTGGTGAGTATACAAAGGCACACAGACAGCACCTCTAATTGGCAGAATCAGAAAGGGGAAGTTCACAAGACTTGGCTAGAGGATGAATGGTTCTGGTGTCACTGCAAATCTCTCCATACCTGTGCTCATAATCAGTTTGTGTGAAGTCTGTGTACCTCAGTGAGTACTTTGGAAGCATGCTGTGTCACTTCAATCACAGCTCCACCAGAAATGATGCGCCATAAAACCTGTGTCAAATTCTGCCTCTTAGAACTACCTGGAGAATCAGCATGGGTAAATAAAATAAACTATCAAAGTGAGATGCACAGTTTTTGTATTACAACAGTTTGTTTTCCAGAGAAGGCAGAATACTGACACAAGCTATCTTGATTTATATGTCAGTTTTTAAGTTCAGCTTGTATCTAATACTTAGTCATGAAAAGTGCTGAGAACCCACAAGTCCTGTTGAATAGGTATTTGCTTCCAGCCTAAAAAAAAATAAGAGAAGGCTATTTCTGAGAGCTGAGGGACCTGGCACCAGAGCAAGTGATAGGGATTGGCTTGGCAAGTAAACACCACCATCTCCAAAATTGTTTCTGATCCAATTCTCATAACGACAGCTAAGCTTCCAAATCAAGTCAGAGCCAGCGATACAAACAAGTTGGAGCTCTTCCTTTTCACATTCTAGGTGCTTTCTGCCCCCCTTTATAGTCCTCCAATGGTCCTTATTTCTGCTTCCCTCTTCTGTGAGGCCTTTCTCACCCCTGCTCTTCCTCCCCATGACAGGCTGCCAAACCCCTGACAAGTCAAAAGCTCTCTATGCTCCACTCTCCCAGTTGCTGGCTAAGCAGTGATGCTTTCCAGCCCCCTCAGGCAGATCAGCAGGAGCCCCCAGTGCTCTTTGCAGACATGGACATAGCATGCTTAAGCATCTTGTGTATTTTGGAGCTAGGTTTTAATCCCAAAGCAGCTGGGGAAGCAGCCTGTGAACATGTGCAGCCCTTAGCACTTTCATAATGCTTCCAATGGCAACAGAAGGTACTCAGGGATTAATTCTGTACCAAACCTGCTGCTTCTGGCTTGAGCCCGAGGAACTGTGCTTTCCTGGCTCGTACTGAGGGATCTTCCCTGCCAGTCCTTCCTCCCCAGGCACTCCTTTTTTTTTTGCCTGCCTCTCTTTTTTAGGCTTCCACTTACTAAGAAGGGCAAAGAGGAATTATCATCCACAGAGCAGCAAAGAAAAGGAAAAAACCACCAGATACTGGCATGTTTTCTCTGTTTTAGGTAGTTGAATGTTTTTGGAGGCTTAGTTTTGATTACTAGAAGTGGACAGGTGCCAATTCTAAATGCTGAGCAGTGCTAGTAAGTCTTAAGAAATTCATGGAGCCAGACTCTTAGTTTACTTACTGCTAAGTTTGTATCTAATATTTTCAATTGGAAAACCCACAATAATGATGTTTAGGGAAATATCTCTGTCCTGTATGCAGCCATGTTTGGTGATGACGGAGATGGGATGGGGAGGGTGGTGGATCTGATGTGAAACAGACACTCTAATGAGGTTAATATTCAGGCTGTGGCCTTTTAAATCTTATCTTCCAAAAAAAGTTCTGTATGGAAATGACATTTCCTTGTTTTGATGGAAGATTTCATTGGAAATTTTTACCCATTTAAAAATAGGGAAAAACATAGTAGAACATCCCTTAAATCATACTTTCTCAAAGGATCTCTTTCCTTATTTTTCTTGTGCAGAACATCTACGTCACGAAGCATCATGTCTCAGTAAGGCTGCTATATGTAAGGGCATGTTCTCCCCTCATTTAACAGAGATTTAACTCAGTTGGATTTCAAATTCTCTCTAAAACAGTCTGCTTGCAAGCTGTATTTCCTAACCAGGGGGGGAAAATCCTTTCCTTAAGTATTTCCCTGCGACACGAAAGAGAGAGACAGAGACACTTGTTCTCTTGTTAAGAGAACAAGAAGCAACTGCTGGGCGAGACCCGCCCTGTTTATTTTATATGCGTCTTAGAAACTCCTGTGCATTGGAGGGGACAGCCTGTCATCCCTCAATCACACTGGTCAAAGGAAATGTCCATCAAACTTCTGTGCCCAGGAGAAAGGAATGTAAATAAAAAGATACCATTACAATAACATGACTATGTTTACAGAGAATGTGTGAAAAAGTAGTTACAAAAGAATGATAACATCCAGAACTGCAAAAGTCAGGGCAACATTTCCCTGTGTAACTCGGAGTAGGATATGGCCTAGTGCCTTGATAAGGAAAAAAAACAAAAGAAATAAAAGTTGTAAATGAATAGATGATAGATTCCACTTCCATGTTTTTTATTTGATGTGTTCCTCTGGACTGAAGGGCAGAAGGAGTACATGGTATTCATGGAGTCACCTTAGCTTAGCAAGCAATATAAGTACAAATACTTTTAGCTGTAATTATGGATTTTGCTGGTGCATCACTAAATTAGCCAAGTGACAAAATTAGCTGGTTGATTGGCTAAAGACCAAAAAGAATTAATCTGAGCCACTGATGTTACTATCCCTGGGCAGTGCACGGGTTTTAATAAACCACAGAATCAGAAAGAGTAAAACAGAAAAATGTAGCTTGCCACAAGCAGTGTTTGGCAGGTGTAGATCACTAACAAACCACCTAACAGATGGGAAAAAGAAGTGCAAGCCATAAGGGTGAGTAAACAGATGTGATCTTGCTTCCACTGAAACAAACAGACACAAATGTTATGTACCCCAAAGTGAAAAATTTTGTCAGTAAATGTGAGTCTCTATAGGTCAGAGACTTTGGGGAAAGGGAGGAGAGAGGAGAGAACAGTTCTTTCATAAGGTAGTGGCTTTTCATCTAAATAGAAAAGCATAGTTGTGTACAGCCTTCTGAACATATTCAAAACAAAGCAGATAATTCTCTGCATCTCATATATATATACATATATATATATATATAAAATATAATTTGAAGACATAAAGACCAGTATGAATATCAAAACTTTAATCAGTATAGACATAGATCTAAATCTAAGCCCTACCTTAGATGATGCCTTCCACTGGTACTTCAAATTTGTCATGGCCCTTAGAGATTTGATTTTCAAAACTAAAAGACTTCCCAGATTCCTTGAGGAGGCTTTAAAAGCTTATACATCAAACAGACATGCCATTGGCAGCTTTCAATCCAACAATATTAATACTTCTGATCTGAATAGGGTAACTGCAGTAAACTACTGAACTGAAAAAATCAAATAGTAAAAAACTTCAGTTAGATTAAAGTTGGTTGCATTTACAAATTTAGAGAGAAATGGCATTAATGGTAAAATCCTTTGTGCATAGCATTAGTAGGAGAGGGGATGGAAATGCAAAAGAGAAAACATCAGGATCTTTCTATGACAGGAGATGGAAATATGTAATAATTATCATTAAATGCTAATTTTTTAAAATCCAGATTTAAAAATAGAAGTCCATTTATCTTGCAGTATTGCTGCTTTTCCTCTTGGTAAATGCTACCATCATGACCAGTCTTTTGGAAAGGTGATTGTAGAAACAGTGTCTTCCACGGAATGCCATTGATAACAACATTCACATGGCAGTAGGTGGACTAAAGTCAAACTTGGAACTTTTGGATACACAGACAGGTGCCATGTATGTGTGCACTCAGAAATGAAGGAAGAACAGTAGAAATCATAATAAATAAGTGTGAATACTTAAACAATGGGGGTTTTTTGGATTTTTTTGGTTTTTTGGAGAAAAAAATTAAAAGGGACATATAAACCTGCAGAGAGAAAAAGATATTTTCCCATTAGCTGACCTTGAGGATTTCTAGGACCAGACACCACTTGATGCAATGTGGAGTTTTGCAGAGATGCTTACTGTAATCAGGCCACTCTCTCACAAGTTCAAGAGTGCTCCCTGTGTCAGCGGTTGGCCGGGAATAGGTGCCAAAAACTGCCAATGTGGCTTCCTGGCTGAGAGATCTCAGCTGGTTCCTCAATCCAGCCTTGTAAATTGGCAGAACAATAAGGTTGCCACCTGGCTATTAAAAAAA